>CM046668.1:17777114-18377114 GCA_025594165.1 Tamias sibiricus | reverse complement strand
GACAAAACAGGTACATAGACAAAACAGGTACAAAACAGGTCTTAAGCTTTTTAGGGGAAGCTGAGGTGGGGGACAAGGGATGCATTTGTGACTCAGTTGGGGCAGCTAAAGCCGTGGAACCAAGGGTGCTGATATAGGCTGGAAAGAGAGAGTCATGCATCCTACCAAAAGTAGTCACAGGGCATGAGACCCTGCAGAAGTTAGTAGGCATCTTTGTTCTTCTGAGGTAGGTCCTGGAATGAGCTGTTTTCTGTTAGAATTAGGTATCAGTATTGGTATGAATCCCTTGTATCCTTTTAAATATTTTATTAATATTCCACAGTTATTTTCCAAATCAATTCCAGACAAAGTAATAACAATGTATAGAAAATACCTTTCGAGATGCATTAATTTAGGAACATTTGCTCTGTGATGCTAATGGAAATAACCTTGAACATTTCTGTAGCTGCAATAAATGAATGGGGAAAATTAATCAAGAGATTCTAAATTGCCCACAGTTTTTTCACTTTTGTGTTAGACTTTGATCCTTAATATAAATTAATGAAAATAATCAAAAGCATAATTAATGAGGTGTGGATATGAATATCACTCAATTTATTTGATGCCCAATTGTTTTAGTCAGAATCTGATCAGAATAATTGTAGAGGAGAAAAACATTTCTTCAGAGCTCTAGATGAGGCAGGACAACATGGTGGAAGAGAGGGAAGCTGCTCACATGATGATCAGGAAGCAGAGAGAGAGATTTCACTTGCCAGATACAAATATATACTCCAAAGCCACACCCCCAATGCCCACCTCCTCCAGCCATAACCTACCCAACTTCAATTACAATTCGATTAATCCCATCAAGTAATTAATTCCCAATCATTTCTCCACTAAACCTTCTTGCATTGTCTCACACATGTGCTTTTGAGGGACACCTCACAACCAAACCATAACACTGATAGAAATATATTCTAGTTTTTTCCCCCCCAATATATAACATGGTGGATAGTTATTTTGAATTTTAAACAAAGAACCCTGTTATTGAGATTGCTGTTTGGAAGATAAGTGTGCCTTTTTCCTTCCTCTCTGTTGTTTTGTTGTGTTTTTAGAAAGAAAGACTAAAATTAGTACTAATATCTGGAAAGCTCACAAGTTGCTTAGGTTTATGAAGAATGACTTTATCTAGGACTTGTGACCCACTGCTTTAATGCATCTTGCTTTACCCTGAAAGGCACCTCCTTTGTTAGAAAGCTTGTCCCTTCAACAAAGAAAAGTCACTGGCTGGTAATCTAATCTTTGAAAAAAAAAAAAAAAAAAAAAAAAAAAAAAAGCCTGTTCTTTTTCTGGCAACTAAAAAGAGAAAAACAGTATTTGGGGAAAAAAAAAAAAAAAAAAAAAAAAACATAATAGTTGAAACTAGAAGCTGGAAAGGAAGGGGAAAGAACTCCTTGAAAATAATTAGTACCCATGCAGTTTCAGCTGTTATAATGCTTGATACTGGGTGAAAGAACTTGAGTATTGTGGCATCCTGTCACCAGCTCCAAGTAGGGATCAGCCCAGAGTTCACCAACCAGAGGAAGCAAGTCACAAAGATTTTGCCCTTTAAAGATATTTTTGGGTTTTGCCAATGAAAGAATGAATTATTTGCTTTTTTTTATAGGACTATTATATTTTTAGAAATAAGCAAAACATCACAACATTTTTTATTGCTCTGGAGTAGGGCATGCTGCATTTTTCCGTGGGATATTATCATGATGTTAAGGATCTAATTGGATTGTTGTTGTTTTTGCTATTGTTGCTGAGTGTCATGTTGGCGACTTTAACAGCCAGATGTGTCAGGGAGTGATGTGGGAAGGACTACTCACAATAAACACATACAGCTGACTTTTAAAATATTTTCCTGATTATTATCAACATAAAGTTCATACTTTTCCATGTGATGTTTCTTAAGTGATATTTTTCTGGTGTTTACTCTGAAGTGGTATATTAGGCAGCTTAGGCTAATAAAGTAATGAAATTGGTAATATTTTAGGCAATAAAATACCATAGACTTGGGATGTGAACAACAGAAATGCATTCTTTCGCTTCTGGAAGCCAGAAGTCCCAGATCAATGTTCAACAGACTGAGCTGATGGTGAGAGACTTACTCAGCCCACAGATGGCCGCCATCTTGCTGTAAGCTTATATGAAATTTGTGTGCCTGTGGAGACAGAAGTCTTTCTGTTCTTCTTTTTTTTTTATAGGACCACCAGTCTTATTGGGCCCCATCCTTATCATGTTATTCAACCTTAGTTAATTGCCACCTTAAGACCTTACTTCCAAATACAAGTATATAGAAGGTTAGAGCTTTAGGATATAAACTTTAGGGACACACATTCAGACCATCACAAAAAGTTTACAGTGTCAGTATCATAATAAAGGCAAAGTCAAAACTTGGAAAATGTTTTAAGCTATTGCGTAGTTTTTAGAGTTTATGTTAAGGAGGGAAAGAGAGAGAGTGGGGTGGGGGAGAGAGAATTTTGCTAATGATGGATATGGAATGGAATCTCTTTCTTGATAATACATTATTATAAAAGTCTGAAAGCAATTTCTAAAGGGCACAACTAAGCTTGCATCTTACAATTATTATTAAGATTAATATATATGACAACTTACATTTGGGCTATGTTTACTGTTTTTCCTTTCCTGTTTTTCTATATATTTCCAGGTCAAATATTTTGTGTGATCCTTGCAACGTGCTTATGATAGGAACCCTGTCATTAGACCTTGGCTGAGAATCTGGGTCATAGTACAGTGGAGAGAGAAATAAGTACACCAAAATGAGAAGATCAGAAGAGAAGTTTCAGTTCTCTTGGAGCAGGGAAGGTACATTAAATTAGTGGTTTTGGGTATGGGATCTTCTCTCTAAAATGAGAGTATTGACTTGGATGAGACCCTAAGATTTCTCCTGACTTTTAAAGTCTGTGATGCTATGAAATACAAAGAAAATGGAGAGATAGGCTGTCAGTCAACAGTGAATAAAGACATTTTGTGGATTTAGAACCCTGTTTGCCTGACGTGCAGCTAATAGAAATTTCCAGAAATGTTAATGTTTTAGTGTCAAAGAAATTCATGCTAATCCTGTTGACAGCATTAGAATCTTACATTTGAGTTACTTCAATAGTAAAAACACAGAAAAAAAATTCCCTTTAAGATTATGTAGGAGAAAATACCTGCTTGATGTCCTAAACAGAGGGCTGTGCTTGTCCTTAGAAAAGAGAGAAAAAATGATGACTACAGATGTCTAAGAGGGTGGCTATAAATTCAGAGAGTTGTAAACAAGAATTGTGATGGGAATAAAACCCAATGCCCTTACAGGGAAACCTAGACATGCAAAGATTTGTACATGTGCCTTGCCTTACAGTTTGGTTTTCTTCAGAAGCCTGTGGTAGTGCTAAGGGTTGGCCTGTAAAATGAGACATGAATGATGTCTGGCAGATCTGAAGCACAAAGAACGATCTGAGAGCTCTTGTGTTTACACTTGCACAAAGATGGTTGTAAGCAGATCTTTCTAAACAAGACAGAGCAATTTAGAAGGATTAGGGGACCTGAACTTAGCAAAGTGTGTACCACAGTGTTCTTCCTTTCTAAAGCTTCCTGAAATTAAGCCCCTTAAGCTGATAAACCTAGAACAAAGGGATTTTGAAAGTTCCTTTTAAGGAATTTACTCCCTGTGGGATCCTGTTGCTTGTGACTTGAGTTTATAATGTCACTTCTTTTGTTCCGTGGGCTAATCCATTTTGGTTATTTTCCATGTAGTAGCAAATGGTTTCAATGAGGTGGCTCCCTGAGGCTGGGTAAGAAGGCATATAAATTTTCAGCCTCATTTTTTGTTTACATATCTTTAGAATATGGTGGAAAATGTTCTTCAGTTGCAATTCATCTCTGTTTTGTCTCCATTCCAAGATAAATTTAATTTAGGGGAAATCGGAATACAATGCTTAGTCACTTTTGATTTATGTTAGAATAAAAGTAAAACTGTAGTGTTAGAACTTTCCTCTAATGCTGTCCTGGGAGTTCATGTCTGAAAGTTGTTTTCAGGTGAAACCCATCATAATTAGTCCTCTGGCTACTGCACTAAACTAACACTCTCCCATTCTCACATTCACCCCATGTTAAGGAGAGATTTCACCATGACACCTTTTGCTGTATGGGATGAATACAGGTGTTTTGATACATTAATCGTCATGCAACCCATGGGATAGTCATTAGCCCATGACTAAGCTGTACATCCAGAAGGTCACATTACTGAGAATTTCACAGTAAGAAAGAATACTTCCGAAAGCATTATTATTCCCACTATTATGCAAAATTATAAGGCACCGATAATTTTTAAAAATCATTTTTATTGTTGTTATTCTTTTGAGACAGGGTATCACTAAGCAGCCCAGACTGGCCTCAAATTCCTGGGTTCAAACAATTCTCCTACCTCAGCCTCCCAAATAGCTGGGTCTACAGGTACATGTCACCTTGCCTGGCTTAGAGAGTTACTATGTACAAAGAAATAAGACTAATTAGCAGAGTCTGAGGGAAAATTTATATATAATTGTGTACCATACTATACATTTTATTAATTGTATGATTGTATTCACATAATACATAGGTTAAATTATAAAAGAAGAGTTAGACATAGTCCTTGATTTATCAAGGACTTTCTAAATGGAAGTATTATATATAGTCTAGGGTAGGGGTTTATAATACAGCTACATAATTCCCTTAATTTAATTAAGACAGGAATAAATATGCAGTGTACTTTTTCATATGATTACTTTTTCATAATGCTAATCTGAGATGGTATAAATTTATAGTCAAGATGTTACTGCCTAATAGCATTTCTTCTCCTCTCTCTTTCCTTGATTAAGTCTTGGATGTCTGTGTTAATCAGCTTTCTGTCACTATAATGAATAACTGAGGTAATCAACTGATAAAGAGAGAAGGTGAAATTTGGCTCACAGTTTTGGTCTATGGTCAGTTGGCCAGTTGCTTTTAAGTCTGTGGAGAAGCAGCACATCACAGTAAGGAGAACAGCAAAAGAGAGAGGAAGAGGCTGGTGTCTCATTGCCCGCTCCAAGGAGAAGCTCTCAATAGCCATCTTTTCAACCTTCTCTGTCAAGAAAACAGTTCAAATTAAAAAAAAAAAAAAAAAAAAAAAAAAAAAAAAAAAAAAAAAGGTGGTTTGGGGTGGAGTATTAGGGGTTGAAAACAAAGAAACAATAGATTATTTCCCCACCCAGAAAGCACAATTAGAACCATTCCAAAAGGAACATTTCAACCAGTGGATCAGGTTATCAACAGACCTTAGAGCTGTGAGTGTTGATTCTTTAAGACAGAGAAGATACCCTTTTCCTTCATGGCCATGGAACTTACTGCTCTACAGCTCTAGTTGGTAGCATCACTCTGCCATGTTCCCTTTGTCATATTTTGCTGTTTAGAAATCAGCACTAGGCACTTTGTCAAAATTTCTGAAAGAGGAGGAATGGAGTTGTGCCACTAAGAAGGACTTTAGATCACGTGTCCTGTGTTACCACATATCCCCAGCAATCTCAGTGCTTTGATCAGATGACTCATAAAATCTGCAAATTTAACTCTGTGTTAAACCCAAAGACATGATAGTGTTAGGGCAAATTTTTTTTTTATTATTTTTTTTAAGAACCTGTGGCATTCCTGCATGCAGCTTTGCGCAAGTTTATCATTCAGTGTTTTACCAAGTTTGCTTTGGATTTGTTAAATTTTTTTCCATCACATTTAAATAGAGTTTTACCTATTAATTAAATAAATAACTATTGTAACTCTTGACAAGCAGGTCAGATTTTACTTTTTTAAAATAGTAATAGTGGTTTGTCTCTAAAGAGATGAGTTTTTTAGTCAGTTTATGATGCTATGACAAAAATACCAAAAAGAGTGCTTAAACAACGTTTATGTTTTAGTTCTGGAGGCTGGGGGTAGTCTAAGATGAAGAAACTGCCAGATTTGGTGTCTGGCAAGGACTTTTTGCTCTAACCTTCCTCGGTGCAAAGACACAGGGCTCCAGTCTCTTCCTTTTCTTTAAAGGACATTAATCCCATCATTGATGTCGCACCCTGCTGACCTAATAGGAACCTATTACCTTCTGAAGACCTTGCCTCCATATACCGTCACACTGAGGTTTAGGACTTCAATACACGAACTTTAGGATGACAATAACATTCAATCCATGGCAGTGTTTCTTTTATTTATTTAGATTGCTTCAATAACATGCATATATGTGTTATTTTGATAAAGTCTAAACCTTTAAAAAGTGGGTGTAAATACTTGCTGAATGTATGAATAAAATGATATCCTTATGTGGCTGTGCTTTTATAATCTAAACAAATCTTTTATCTTATATATGTCTATTGCTTGGTTTATCCACTTTAGTCAAAATCTATCTTCTTCCCAGTATAAAGGATGGCTGTTTAGTTGAAAAACCTTATTTATCTTATTTTTCTTCCTCTGGATATTGATAGCTAGATTATTAACCGTAGCTCCTAAGTGGTCAGCTTTGCAACTATTATAAACCTCAATTTCTTCTTTCTTGCAGCTTTCTATATCTCATTTTATGATAAGAATATCATCTCACTCAATCTTTCCTGCATCTCACCTATCTTCTTCCTCACACTATTATATGAATATTTACTTTCATGTTTTTAAGGTTTGAACATTTACGATCTAACAAACTGTAGCCGCCTGATGCAATTGCCGCTTGGAGCAATGACGCCATGGGAACAAGTTCAGAGGCAGACTGGAAACAAACAGGCTTTTTATTTTGCTAACTTCTCTCTCTGGCTCTGACAACAACTCTAACACGCACCACACACACCACCAAACAACCAACAACCAAATGGCACCGACACGCTCTGATCTCTGCTCAAGTCTTGTGAGATCTTGGGCCAAGTTCCACGAGATCTTGGGCCAAGTCCCGTGAGACCACGGAAGGTGGCAATGCCCAAACATCTCCATGGCCCACAGCCAACCGCAATCTTAGCCATCTCCCAAATCAGGGCTCCTGCATTTCCCCCCTTTTGTTTTAAAGGAGGGGATGCTCTAGGACGTCTATGTGCAACCAACATTCTTACCCGTCATCGGATAATCAAGGCTGTGCCCTTGACTCCTGTCTTAGGTTGTTATGTCGGCCACATGAGACTGTCCCGTGCGACTGTGCCTGTCTTAGGTTGTCCCCCTCTGGGGATCTTACCAGTCATTGGCTAACCAGCCATCCAATGGAGCCCTTCAGGATCGACTGTGTATGATGACTAACAGCCGTCCAATTGTGAGGAGATGCTGCGGCTTTAAGGCGACAAGCCTTTTGTTGACGAGCCAAGTTGTATAGCATAAAAAATTTTTTAAACAAATCAGCTGCCCTAAGTTCCATCAAGTAACACACTGAGTTCTCTAGACAAATACCTGCAAGGCATTGTCTCGTAAAGTCCCAAACAATGAAAGATCAAAATGTCCACATATTATAACACATTGATCTAGGAGGCCCCATGTATGTAGAGCAGAGGCCACACTGCTGGTGAGGTTGTTTGATGCTTGAGCAGCAGGTATGCTTGCAGCGACCGTGATCCCTGCAGCTGTAGCAGCAGCCATCCTTTTTATGTCTAGACAATGCCACCGGCAAATCTTCAGGGCCTGCTACCTAGAAACTCAAGCATCAATTATTAAAGGAAAGGCAGTGCTATTGCAGCACTGTGTCAAGAGGCGAGTTGTCAAACTAAAAAATAGGATAATTATATTAGAAAATTAAAGTTGATTTTTGTTCACACACATTGCTGCTTGAGCTTCCACAAACATAAGTTGGCAAAATATCATATTTAGAACAAAACAAAGAAAGACCGAGGGTATTTACTGCATTAAAGATAGATTAAAGAAAAGCTAAATGCACTTTGGAGAAATAATTTGTTAGCTGGAACCCTCAAGTCTCTGTATACACAGCAATCTTTTACCTGTTGAGAAAATTGAAATTAATCAGCTATTAAACAAATGAAGTTAATAACAAATAAACAATCTTATGTCAAAACACCAAAATATCAGGTTATATAGCATTAGTCATATTGTTTGCTAAAGAGAAGTCCCAGGGACACCTATAAATCAAAATTGAAAGTACCTTCACTTATAAACTTATTTACCTAAATTGAATACTCTTAAACTAAAATGAATTAAAGTTATTTGGATCCATATATATATTTTTCATAAGCGCTTTGTTATTTGTGATGTCACACTGGACAGACGCACAAACATAGAAACATATATTTGTGACGTCACATTAACATGAAATGTAGACAAATGCACAGACATAAAGACATGTATAAAAAGAAAAATAAAATACAATTGTGTGCACACTAAAGAGAGATCTCCTCGTCCTGGCCAGGAAGAATGACACTTAAGTTGTGGAATATTTTGAAGGACTTTTTTGAGGGAATCATTCCATATCTTCATCTTGGTCCTCTTGATTTTGTACTTTTTTTTATTAATCTTGATTCTTCAACAACTTCATCTTGATCCTTTTGATGTGGTGCCTGCTTTATTAATCTAGATGGTATACATATTGGAGAAGATTCGTGCTTTGGAAAAACACAAACAGATCCTCTCCCCCAAATTAATACTGGATCTGGACACTTCCATGTACCTGAAAGAACATCTTTCCAGTAAACCAAAGGTTTATGTTGTTGGTGTGGGTTCCAATGTCTGTCTCCAGCCGAATAACCATTAGAGTCTAAAGTTAAAAAGTTTAAGGTAAACATGGCAACTGCCAATCTGTCCCTAGGATTTTTCCAATTTCCTTCTTTTTGTTTTAATAACATAATTTTCAGTGTGCGGTTTGCTCTGTCAATAATGCCCTGACCCTGAGGATTGTATGGGATGCCTATTTTATGGGATATGTTGAATTTTGCGCAAAACTGTTTGAAAGATGAGGACGTATATGCAGGGCCATTATCTGTTTTAAGCATTTTGGGGATGCCCAATGCAGCAAAAGCTTGCAAACAATGAGATGTTATATCTTTAACTTTTTCTCCAGAATGTAAGGAAGCAAAAATCATGCCTGAGCATGTATCTATGGTCACATGAATAAATTGCAATTTCGCAAAGCTTGGCTCATGAGTAACATCCATCTGCCATAAATGATTGGGCATTAATCCTCTAGGGTTTACACCATAATGAGGATTGGGCAAATGTGTCATACAAGATTTACAATCTTTTACAATTGTTCTGGCTTGCTCCTTTGTGATTTTAAACCTACCTTGCAAGGTGGTGCTATTGACGTGAAACTGGGAGCAAAATGAAAGTAGCATGCTGGAGCACTGAAAGTATAAAGATTGTTTGGGTAAGAGCATCAGCCTTTTGATTACCTTCATGGAGGGGACCAGGCAAGTTGGTATGTGCTCTAATATGCCCTATGAATAGAGGTTCTTTTCTTGCCCACAAAAGTTTTTGTATTTGATAAAACAATTTAAAGGCTGGAGTATGAGGTACTATTGGTCCTGCTAGCTCTAATTTTGGGACGGCATATACAATATAGTGGCTATCTGAAAAAATGTTCATGGGCTGTTCTCTAAAATTTTCCAGAGCTCTTACCACAGCTTCCAGTTCCACTAATTGAGCTGATTTGTGTGTAGGTATGTAAGTCATATTTTCTTTTTTAGTGACTACTGCAGCAGTACCATTTGAGGACCCATCTGTGAATACATTTAATGCCTTAGGAATAGGTTGATTTTTTATTACCTGTGGAAATATAATAGGATGATTAATACAAAAAGATAATATAGGAGACTTAGGAAGATGATTATCAAAATTTGCAGAAGTAGAGCATTTAGCTATAATCCAGTCATTATCATTGAAGCATAAATATTCAATCTGTGATGATGAATAGGGAGTAATAATAGTAGCAGGGTGAATGCCAAATATTTTAGTAGAAGTCTTAAGTCCTTGAAGAATAAGTTTAGCCACCATGGAGGTATAAGAATCAATTATACTTTTAGGAGAGATGGGCAAATATATCCATAATAAAGGCCTTGTTGCCAAAATACTCCTGTGGGTGTATATTGTGAAGAAATAATAATCAACATCAGCGGTTGAGTTAAATCAAATCTATCACAATGAGCTCCTTCGATGGCTTTTTCTACTACCTTTAATGCTTTCCTAGCATCAGGAGTCAATGTTCGCAGTGAAGATGGATCAGGGTCCCCGCGAAGGATGTCAAATAAAGGTTTTAGTTGGCCAGTAGTGTAGGGCAAAGCCAATTAATGTCTCCCAGTAGTTTGTGGAAATCATTGAGGGTGGTCAAATGTTCTTTATTTATTAAAATTTTTTGGGGTCTAACAAAGGTATCCATGATTTTAAATCCTAAATATAATATGGGTGATCTGGTTTGAACTTTTTCTTCTGCTATATATAATCCATATTTTTTTTATATTTTCTGCCACATCACTGAATATATTAAATAAGATTTTTTGATTAGGGTGGGCCAGTAAAACATCATCCATGTAATGTAAACACATGAGGTTTGGATATTTATTTTTAATGGGTTGGATTGCTTTGTCCACATATATTTGGCATATGGTGGGGCTATTAGCCATTCCCTGTGGCAAAACTTTCATTGATATCTTTTATCAGGGCCATTACTATTGATAGAAGGAAATGAAAAAGCAAACCTGGGGGCATCCAGAGGATGTAGGGGAATGGAAAAGAAACAATCCTTTATGTCAAGAGTAATAAGATGGAATTTTTTTGGAATAGCTACAGGATAAGGAAGTCCAGGTTGAGTAGGGCCCATGATTTGCATGGTTTTATTAATTTCTCTAAGATCATGTAACAATTGACATTTTCCTGATTTTTTCTTGATCACAAATATGGGGGAATTCCAGGGAGAGGTGGAAGGTTCTATATGTCCTGCTTCTAGTTGTTCCTAAACTAGCAGGTGGGCCTCTTGTAATTTCTCTTTAGATAGGGGCTACTGAGGGACCCACACTGGCTTCTCAGAAAGCCATGGTATTTTCAAAATCATTTTCTCAGTGGCCCTGAAAAAAAAAAATCTTTTTCCTTTATGATAATGATTACTTTTGGGGTTAAGATTACTCTGTACTTTTTGATAATGATTTCTTTTAGGGTTAAGATTACCCTGTAGATTTTTACATTTAACACTTGCAGGCTTGGTTGCAAGGTGTACTCCCATTTGTTGCAAAATATCTCTTCCCCATAAAGTAACCAGTAGGTTAGGTAAAACATAAGGCTAAAATGTTCCTTTATGCCCTTCATCATCTTCCCATTTTAAAATTACCACACTTTTCTCTGGGAGGTTATTATATCCCAAGCATCTTAAACTGGTTGAAGCTTTTGTGCAGCGGCCAGTGCTTGGGCCATTGCCGTAGATTAATGATGGAAGAGTCAGCTCCAGTATCTATCAATCCTTTCATCTCTATTCCTTGGATTTTTATTTTACACATAGGCCTCCTTGAACAATCCTGAACCCAGCAAGCCATAGGTCCCGAGTCAGTGGAACAAAATCCTATATTGTTCCTTTTTTGAGGCATACTCATTTTAAAAGAATTATGTACATTGGGAAGGAGAAGCAACTGAGCAATTCTATCTCCTTGATTAACAGAACTTATACTTTGGAGTGGCTAAGCATTATTTTTATTTCCCCTTTGTAGTCTGAGTTTATTACACCTGGGGTCACTTGCAAACCTAATAAGCTTTTAGGACTTCACCCAATAATAAGTCCTACAGTCCCTGAGGGAAGAGGTCCCCTGACTCCTGTGGGAATCAGTTGAACCCCCATTTCAGGTGTTAACACTATTCGGTGGTGGAACAGAGGTCTAATCCTGCATTTCCTCCTGTTCCTCTGAGGAGGGAGTGGATGGGTAGTAGGGATTGTGTTGGGGAAGCATCTGAGTGGATGCTTGAGGATACTCCTCCTTCAATGCCCCATACATTTGTGGGCCCCTGGGGCATTGGGCCCTGTGCCCCGTTTTTTGAATTCTTGAACAAAGTATTTCCATGGATGTCAAATTTTGAATGGCATTTATTGGCCCAATGATTTCCCTTTTTACACCTGGGGCAGTGGCCTGGGGCATGGTATGAGCTTGGTCTTATTTCTCTTTTGGGATTTTGCCTAGAATAGCCTGATTGATTATGATAATTTTGCCTGGAATATCCTGATTGATTATGAGTCTAGTTTGGGCCCTTGTGAAATTCTGAGGGGAAGCACCTCTCATGGCTGCTGCAATCACATTTCCTGTGTCAAAGGCGTCATTTACATCTTTACATAGTTGTATATATACAGAAAGATCCTTTTTATTCATCCATGGCCTGATGGCTTCCTGGCAGTATTTATTAGTATTTTCGTATGCTAATTGAACAACTAATGGCATAGCTTGATCAACATCTGCACTCTACTTGCAGTTCTCGAAAGTCGATCAGCAAAGTCAGCATATGGCTCATTAGGTCCTTGAATCACTTTTGACAAACTACCTTGTAGATCCCCAGGTCCTTGTAAAGTTTTTCATGCCTTTAAGGCAGCTGCATTTATCTGAGCATATACACCTGGGTCATAATGTTTTTGAGCCTGTAAGTCTGCGAATTGCCCTTCTCCTGTGAGCATTTTTATATTATGGTCTCCAAACCCTGCAGCTGCATTTCATTTAGCCGTTTCTATACAAAGGTCTTGAAATTGCGATCACCAAACCAAGTATTGCCCCCCGCTTAATGCTGCTTTACATAAACTTTTCCAGTCTGAGGGGGTTAAGCTAAAGGTGTTAAGGGACTCCAGCATACTCAACGTGAAAGGAGCTTGGGGTCCATACATCATTACTGCCACTTTGAGATTTTTTATTGTCTTGAAATCTACTGACTGGTGGACCCTCTGTCCATTTTTCTTTTCAAATACTGGCAGTTCCCAATGTATCTATGAGTTACCCTTGAGAGCACATAAGCACTCAGAAAGACTTTTTATTTCTGTTTCTAGGGTATGCAAACGCCTACTAATACCCTTCATATTTTCTGTAATGGATTCCACCCATGGGGGAGTAGAGGACACAAGTGGTTCCTCTACTTGACGGTCCTTTTTCTTGGTCTTTTTTTAGTTTCTTTTTCCTCATTTTATCAGGATCACTTTTACTAGATTCCTCACTACTGCTAATTTCACTGACAGCAATATCCTGAGTCCCAGGTTCCATGAAGAGCAAGGATTCTTCAGCTATCTCCAATAACTTCTGAATAGCTCTAATAGCTTGTTTTTTTGTCATTTTGGGGACTCTTCTAATACTCTCTTTATTGGTCTTAGTTGACCCAGTGGAAGCTACGCTTTTTTGATCACTTTCACTTTTTTCTAAATCCTCCTCACTGACAATGGAGTCAAGCATATCAAGGATTCTTTCCATAGCCTCTATCCCTTGGAATTCAGTTATATTCGAACCTATCTTTAGAAACCTTTTGGTTCTTACCTGTCCACTCCGAATTCCCAGTACGGGCCGCCACCTGTAGCCACCTGAAGCGATTGCTGCTTGGAGCAATGACGCCACGGGAACAAGTTCAGAGGCAGACTGGAAACAAACAGGCTTTTTATTTTGCTAACTTCTCTCTCTGGCTTTGACAACAACTCTAACATGCACCACACACACCACCAAACAACCAACAACCAAATGGCGCTGACCCGCTCCGATCTCCGCTCAAGTCTCGTGAGATCTTGGGCCAAGTTCCACGAGATCTCGGGCCAAGTCCCGTGAGACCACAGAAGGCGGCAATGCCCAAACGTCTCCATGGCCCTCAGCCAACCGCAATCTTAGCCACCTCCCAAATCAGAGCTCCTGCAACAAACAAAACCAAATAACCTCCCAAATGCCAGATGTCAAAAAGTCCAGATTTTTTTTTGGGAATTCATGGGTAGAGTTTATAACAAGAATGTGTTGAAGATGTTGTTAAAGAGCTGTGACTCACTCTGGTTGATAAAGTGAAAGTCTGAGCTTCCATTATCTAAGTGTGGTGAGTAAGAAGGGCTACAAAATTATTGCTCAGAGGGACTGATAGGGAAAAACTGAAGGACTGATGTTTTCCTGAGAAGGCAAAGGAATCTGTAATGAACCAGGGAGGAAAATGCAGGGTTCTCTGGAAATGAAACTGAGAAGTGAATGTTTCCCACTCATTAAATGCAGGGCAAGTAGGAGAGCAAGCTACCCTGAAGCTGCTGTTTCTTTTGGCAAAAAGGATTTCCTCCAATAGAAAATTCTGTGGAGACTCCTGCAAAACTAGAGCTGAGATGCCATCAGCACTGTTTAAGTCTGATAAATTATAAATGAATGAGCCCAGCATGGGAACTTCCAAGAAAGCACAAAAGTGTCCATAAGATAAAGAAGTGTTCTTTGAGTATCTACCAAGCCTAGAGAGCATAAAGGTGACTTACAATCATACCAGGGAAGAATGTGCATTCTGACTCTCCCTTAATGTGACTTCTTCCTTCTGATGTTCCAGTGCCAAAGGCTTCAGAAACAAGTCTTAGGGAGCAGAGCAACAGGAAGTGAGAAAGAAAACAATTTCACCTGCTCAAGTTTCTGGATTCAAGTTCACATCTAACAGTACCCCAATTGTTGGGTGAACTCTTGGAAAGGAAGTCTTATCTTGGAAAGAAAATTAAAATGCTGGTTATTGACACTAGGAGTGCTGCAGTTTAAATGTTTCCTACAAACTTCGTGTACTATGAGGCTCTAAGGAGTGGATCCATGCTGTTTTCAAGAGTAGGTTACTTATTATGGATGTGTGTTCCTGACCAAAAGATGAACTTGGCCCCTTTCTGCATTCTCTCTTCTGTGCATGCTACCATGCCCCCTTACTTGCCTCCATAGTGTGAGGCAGCATGAGTGTCCTTGAGAGATGTGGGCTCCTTGACCTTGGATCTCCCAGCTTCTGGAACTGTAAGAAATAAATCTCTGTTCTTTATAAATTATCCAGTCTCTGGTATTCTGTTATAGCAGCACAAAATGAATTAAGGTAATGTGCATTCTAATATCTGTATTGAGACTACATTGGCCAGATGCAGTGGCTCATGCCTGTAATCCCAGCTGCTAGGGAGGCTGAGGAAGGAGGATCATGATTTCAAAGCCAGCCTCAGCAAAAGTGAGGTTCTAAGCAACTCAGTGAGACCCTGTTTCTAAATAAAATACGAAATAGGACTGTGGATGTGGCTCAGTGGTCAAGTGCCCCTGAGTTCAATCCCCAGTAAGCACCCCCCCGCCCGAAAAAGATTATATTGTGTGTTGTAATGAATTAGGAAGGCCTTCTGACTTTTATGACTTGAGAGTATCCAAAGAAGTAATAGAATTGTTGTTTCATCTAGTTACTAAAATAACAAAATTTTATCAATTTTTTAGGAAAAATAATGGAAAACAAAAAGTTGAATATATTCCATGAGTTCCCATTATAAATATATTGGTATAGTAAAAGCTGTTCAGTTCTGATTTAAGTACTTGCTAATATTATAAATGATTCTGTATGAACTCACTATCACAAACCCAAATTTCCTTAAAAGAGAATGATCTGGTTCAAAGTCAAATACATTCTCTTTCCATATACTTCATTAGTTGCTTGTAGTGATTCAGTATTTTAATGTGCTTCACCCTTGAGATTGTACCTTAATGTGCAAGGATTTTTTTTCTTTTTCCTCATATTAGGGATTGAATTTAGGGGTGCTCAGTCACTGAGCTACAACTCCAGCCCTTTTTATTTTTTAAGACAGGGTCTTGCTAAATTGCTTAGGTTGGCCTTTAACTTATGATCCTTCTTCCTCAGCCTCATGAATTGCTGGAATATAGGCATGCATCATCAGGCTCAGATAGTGTGCAAGGTTTTAACTACTTTTTTATTGCATTATTTGCCTAGAACATATCTTTAAATATTTCCAACTGTTCATGCATTCCATTACAAAAAGAAAAAAAAACAAACAAACAAACAAAAAAAAAAAAAAACAACCAACCAAACAAACAAAACACCACCTCTCTTTGTCTTTTGTTTCTCAGGCAACTCTATCTTGCAGTTCACCTCCTTCATTTCAATCTGCTTTTCTAGGAGGACCCAGTGTTTTTGGAATCTATAATTTCCCTTCACTGTTCCATTACCTTATTTGTTGGAATACTTTTGCAAGTAACTTCTTTGGAAGTTATAAATGAGAGAAAATATATGAGTATTGCATGTCTGAAAATGTCTTATCTTACCTCATCCTCATTGACAGACTGGGAAGATCTTACTTTCTTGTATCAGTCCAGATACGTTAGGTTATGTGGTTTTAACAAACACCCACAAATCTCAGATATTTAACATAAATGTTTACTTTTTACTTAAGATTAGAAAAAGAGGTCTGATTATATCCAATCCAGTAAAATCTTCATCTCAAGTGCTTCTGTATTCATTGAGGTAGAGAAAAGGGGGTATCATACTTTGACCCTGAGAAAGCCTATCTTGAACTGACACACATTATTTCCATTTGTATTTCATTGGCCAGAAAAGTAGCAGGTTGCCAAGGCAGGTAAAAGAGTGTGACACGTCACACACTTTCCAACTAGAAGTGCTGTCAAGGCTGTCTTTCCCCTTTAATTGGTCAAAGCAAAGGTCAAGCACATGTATATCAGCTCTGTCAAGGAGCTGGAGGGAGAATAAGATCATTTGTGAGCAGTCCTTAGAAAATACATTATTTAAAAATAACTTTTCTTTATTTGAAGGACTTACTCCACTGTGTTGTAGCATCTAGTGAACTTCCTGTGCTATTCTTTTGCACATGACCTGTGTATACTAACCGGGTAAGATTTTAAACTTTTATTTTTTCTTTCTGGTGTTCTACAATGTATGATAATGTGATTCAGTGTGAATCTTTTAAAATTTATTGTACTGGGCATTAAGTAGGACTTTTAAGACCAAAAGCTTTCATCTTTCAATTCTGAGCGAATTTTTGAATTATTTATTTGATAATTATCCGTTCTCATTTCTTTGTTCTCTCATTTTAGAGCTCTCACTAGTTTGTGTATTTAAAGGTAAAACAGAGCTTTGAAAAAATACATGTGATATCAGAAAAATGCAAGATAGTAGAAATGTCAGTGAACTTAGGTGAAGGAGACAAAAGATGTGCCTTCCAGGAAAGTGTTGTAAAGACGAAGCAAATGAATCAGCAGTCACTATACTCTCCTGCTTTCCCTGTAAATTTCATGACAGTATGTTTTTAACACCTTTGTCTTAAAAGTATTTTAATTATGATTTTTATACCATGGTATGGAGACAGACAAATTGTTTGTAAAAATAGAAAGGAGACATTATTGCTCATTATAATGGAATTTTGTGCCATAAAATAAAAATTATATACTTTCAATTTTACATAGAATATAATTTACTTATGAACTATATCCTGAGTTGAATAAAAATATTTCAGCCATAAGTACAACCAAATAATGATGGCAGTGGATTAAAGCAAAAGGACAATAATTACCTGCTTAATAAGAACGGAGGAGTCTAGGATTTTTCCAGATGTTCAAACATGACATGAGCAAGCGCAGCTCCTTATGAATTTCCATTTCATCCTCCTCAGGAGGCTTATCTTCCTATTGGCTATGGTCTACCTATTATAATGCTATCATTTCCATGGTGGCAGTAATTAAATGACTTAAAATAAGATGAGTAGTGTGTCCTCCAGAAGTAAAAATTATTAACTGATGCCTAGGATTTTCACTCTAAACAGACAAATGGGTCAATTTTGCTGGACCATGTATTTATTGTTCTAGACAAATTGAAACCCCAGTAAATGCAATGCTGTTGATGTGCTTGAGTCTGAGATGGGTGTGAGAAAGTACACCTCCCCTCCGTGCTCCTTTACCAGGGCCAGTTTTCAGGTTTTCTTCAGCACCAGAAAGAAGGTATCCTTTACTCTCTTGGGATTCGATAGTTTGAATAAATACTAACCCAAAGGTGTCAAATTCTATCCTCCACATCAGATGCCTTGAAGAGGGTCCAATTTCTTTGTGTTCCAGGAATCAATGCCAGGAACAGGAGCCAAGTACAGTTGGATTAAAATGAAGGAAATTCTATTCTTAGGGCAACTTAGCAGCCATCAAGGTCCAGGGAGCCTAGAATGGAACAAAATGCAAGCACTGTAGTGGCAAAAGTTACATAATGCATCTTACAAGAAGAAAAAGGACTATCTTTGATTTTGTAAGGAATAGTGTCAACCCTTTTCACTTGCATTTGTTTAAAATCAAATGAAATAAATGGCTCTTTTGCCTTTTATTTTAGAACTAAAAGAAGATAGATTAACCCGAAAGACAAAAGCAGATCAATAACCACCACAGTAAGCAGGGCAGTCACCAGGGTGAGCGAGTGTACACGTTGCATTGCAGGACAATGCTTTGCTCCGCTGATGAGATTATAATCATTCTATCCCACCACTGGATGTTGTTTTTTGACCATTTTCCTTTCACCAAGTAAATGCATGGACCTGTTGGGTGATGTTTCCAGAAGCCAGTTCATAAAAATGTCAATGGAGACAAGGCAGTTTTTTTTTTTTTTTTTTTTTTTTTTTTTTTTTTTTTTAAGTTCTATTTCAGGGAAGAAAATCATCAAAGGAGCACTAGTAAGATTAAGGACTATGTTCTTTTGCTTGCCTCTGTCATGGACTGCATAGGTGAACTCTGACAAAAGCATAAGCTCCCTAGACCTCAGCTTAATGGGATGGTTTTAGACTACATGACTCTATAGTCCTTTCAGTTTCAATGTCATATGACATCAAGGAGTTGGATGTGCACCATGCCACCAGGTAGCATGGAGTCACAGCACATTAAATTCTTTCCTTTACCCTGCAACAACCCATAACTTTGGGGGAAAACGTTTTTACCTTCTGCTTCCCCAACACATCCTTATTGCACACATTGTCCTTTTTAAGTTAATTTCTCAGCAAACTTTTGGCATGCCAGTTGGGTTTGTAAGTCCAAAACCTAACTTCTTTTGTTTCATTCACTTCTTTTCTCTTTCTTCCCTATAATGTTCTAGATTATCCTATGCTGTTTATACACTATTCTTACCCATCTTAGTCTGACAAGCATACACACACATGTATGTATACATATATATATATATATATATATATATATGTTTATAAATTGTATAAAATACACGTGAATATAAATTCCTTAACTATACACTTACTCCATCATATCCCAAATAGACCCTTTCCCTAAAACATTAATAAACTGGAATTTAGCAAGAAGAGTTAAGACAGATTCTTCTATAGTATGCGAGTACAATGCATTCTGTCCAAAAACTGGAAAGGACCAAGTTAATGCATTGGAAGAAGTTTCAGAAGGCATGCCATTAAAATCAGCTTGGAGTTGAGAGAATCGTGACTCAGGTCATGTAGAGGCTGCTGCCATGTCACCTTGTCATCTTCAAGTTGGCATCACTTAATGGACCTTTTTTTTTTCCCCCCTCATTTTTCTCTCACATTTGTGGGCACAAGTAGCTCACAAATCAGTAGCTCAAGACATTCAACAGTTTATATATTATATACATTAAAGATTAATCTTTGTAGAATAAAGGAAACAAGTGTAATTTACCCCAAGATTTCTGTGTATTTTGTTGGAGGGTCTTACTTCAATAAGAATACATTCTTCGTAGGTGACCATCAACAAGAAAAAATCAGGCGTTACACTTTTACTAATAGTCTATTCGGTGCCAAACACCATAGAGAAAGCAGAGAGATAAATAAATAGTGCTTGTTAATTTGTAATCTAGTAGGGGATAATTAGGTCATCATGCAAAGCTACAAGATACCTGTGGTAGACAACAATAATGCCCTCTCAAAGATGTCCATGCCATAATCAATGGGAACTGTGAATATATTACATGGTAACAGAAATTAAGATCACAGATGGAATTAAGGTTGCTAGTTAGTTCATCTTAACATAGGGAAATTTATATAAATTGTCCTCCTTGGTTCAATGTAATTTCAAAAATGAAAGAAGAGGGCAGAAAAGGAGTCATAGCATGCAAAGTGAATTAATTCCACCCTCTGTGGCTGAGGTTAAAGACAGAAAATGTGTCAGCAGAGTCAGGGACCATGGCAGCCATGAGATGCTGGAAAAGACAAGAAGACAGTCTCTACTTCAGGTATGGTGTCTGCCCACAGTTGTGTTGTAGCTCAGAGAGATCCCTCCCAGATTGCTGAACTACAGAGCTGGAAGATAATAAATGTGTGGTGTTCTAAGTCAGTACATTTGTGGTAATTTGCTCTAGCAAAAATAGAAGGCTAATATTAGCACTGTGTGATTAGAGTCCAATGAGAAATAAAAACCAGCCAAAAGAGGAAGACACAGTATAAGTGAGAGTACTTTTATGAACTTGAAAGCCCTATTGACTATGGTATCTACTCTTTATTATAAAAAAAATACAGAAAGGTAATAATATTAATTCTCTTGTAAAGTTGTAATGAAGATTGAGTAGATACATATATAGCTCTTGGAATAATTTTTGACATGTAAGAAGTAACCAGGAATGTTAGTTGTGATTAGAACGTCAGAGTTTAGTGCAATATAGTCTATTATATTAAAGAACTTAATTTAGTTTGGTATATTTTTAGAATACCTTAGTTCAGTGTGGAATTCTGAAACTGTTTACTTGAAATCAAGCCTTGGCTCACTTTTAAGATGTAGGGCCTTATTAATTTTAGCTTTTCCAATACTCCAAGCATCATTGCCCTTTATTTAAATATGGAATACATATGCATAACTTATATGTCATGTGTATTACATACACACACACATACAAGTCTATATACATGTCAGTATACAGTTAGGATAGTAGAAATGTTCTACATAAATATACAAAACCTTAATTAAGTACGTAGTGAAAACTGAGAAGCCAAAGAAGGAATGTTGAGGCATCCCAGTGAACAGTAAGAGTAGGAAGCTACCGATGCTTCCAGAGAGAGAAGGGCAACAGAGGATGCAGCATATCCAAAGCCAGACCCCAGTATCCCATGGGGACCATTCCATGGTGAATGTTGCTGGGTGGCACAGACTGTGTACTCAGCAGCAGCTGGAGCTTGAAAGAACATTGCTGCCTCTAAAACTAACTGTCCTGGCTTCAAATGTCCTCTAATGTCACGCTGGTGCCTCCAATTGGCTGAACCCAATCAGAAACCAGCAGAAGTGAGTGTGGGTAATTCAACCCTCCTGCCAAATGGAGGAGAGCAGTGGAAGAGGGGGAAAGGACCCAAAGCAAACAATAAAAGGACTGCCAGTGTGTATGAACATAATCCCCGCTTTGTTGCCTTGTTGTGAGGACTGAACCATTTAGATCTTGGGAAGCACTTTCATGGTGCTATATGCCTAGGACATAGTATATGTTCAGTTGATGCTTGCTGCTATTATTGCTTTAACTGTAATTATATAATTAAAGTGATGAAAGTGATGCTTAAACCTCCCATAAACAAGGATTGTAAACCATTCTAAATACTTTCAAGTCTATTATTGTTTCCTCTAGAGGCAGGTTATCAATGTGCCAAGCTTTGTTCAAAACAAAACATTGTTGAAGTATGCACTAGAGAGAAATTGATGGGGAAACAAAACTAACACAGGGTGACAAAACACAAACAAACCTTTCCTTGGTTAGCTAAATGGTCATGTTTTGCACACATATCAGTGAAATGTACAAATAGCTTTTCAATCGTCTTTTGAGACAATTTAATAATAGTTCTTTGACTGTCTCCTGAGTCTGTTTAAGGAACACATCTACCATATTGTCAGCGTGGAAAATCTAATGTCTTGCCAAGTAAAATATACATGCGAGTCATCGGTTAAGTGTCTCATTTCTATCCTGTTGCAAATACATGTTTTGTATTTTCATGAAAATGACTCTTACAGGGTGTCCTTTACTTTCAGTGTTAAAATTGCCTTGTTAAAATATCCACCTCATGTCTGAGACACTACTTGCTTTAGGTAACAGAAAATTCCTGTATGTGTACACTGACTACTCTGATACTTATCTTTCTGTATTTCTGCTGAACTGTAAACTTACATATAGTATTGACATTTATACCTTATTTTCCAATAGGAAATCCTACCTAAAGGGCAACAAGTCATTGTCAATCTCAACCTTTCTGCTCTCTCACTTTTGTAATTCATATACAGATGAATGAACTCATCTTCCTCTCCCCAAATCAGAAATGAAGAGTCATCCCAATGTTCCCTGCTCACTTGTTCTTCCTTCCTTCCTCTGACACTGTCTGGTCACTAAATGATGAGTCCACCCTGTTCAAAAGTCTCCAACCTACTTCACCTCCTCATTCTTACAATTACTCTTTTGGTTGTTTCATGCCACCTTTTCTCTACTGACTGCCAAGATTCCCATATGATTTTCTTGCTTACAATGTGATCTTTGTCCCAGATAGTCTTTACTGTGCAGTATCAAAACTTTCCCATGCTTAAACAACATTTGATTGTTCTGTATCATTTCAAGTTAAATTTCAAACTACTAGTCTAGCAAAAATTGCTGATGGAATTTGTCATTGGTCATGTCTCTAGCATTATACTCTGCATATACTCTTTAATAATATGAAATTTTAAGTACTCTAAGTTAGCATTCCTCCCTCAAGAATGTCTTTTGTTCAATGACAATCATATGCAGATAAACTACACCCCAATAAATCTTTTATCATTGAAATGATCATACTGTGCTCTCCTTGTATTTTATTTGTGTGTCTTATAAGGAATTTAGGAGCAGACAACAAGACTTACTAAATTTTGTATTGCAAGTGCCCTGGACTGTGGCATCCAGTGTGGTAGCCACCTATGACATATCTATTAAATATTTGAAATGTAGCTGTTCAGACTGAAAGATGCTATCAGTGCAGAATACACACTAGATTTTGAGGAATTAATACGGAAAGAAAAGAACCAAAGATATATCATTAATCATTTTAATTTTAATTGTATGTTAAAATAACATTATCAGTATACAAAGTAAGCAAATTTCATTGCTAAAATTAATTTCACATGCTCTTTTTATTTTCTTTTGATACTGCTTCTGAAACATTTGAGTTACAGGTGTGCCTTGCATTTGTGGCTTGCATTGCTTCTGTTAGACAGTCCTGGCATAGAACTTTGGTAATTGAAAATCATTCACAAGTGAAAACATGCTCTTAAAGGAATACTCTAGAAAAAGTCTAGGCATTTGAATGAGATCAGGATACAAATTAAGAGAAAAGATTAGTATTAGTAGAAATTGGGTTGCTCAAGAAGGTGTAGGTAGTGGTCCACATCAGTTGTTTGAGGCTTCCCTGTGCTGGAAATAAGTTGGAATTTCAGTCCTAAATTATAGAAGTAAGACAATATTTATGAGACAAGTGTATATGAGTGATTAGACATGGAAAGGTGAATGCACAAGTTAACCAGGAGTCTCTTATCAATCTGTACAAAATGTCAGTCAAATTAATTTTTTTGAAAAATAATAGTCCCACAAAAACAAATAGACAGTGGTAGCAGCTAATAGCAATACAATTTTTGCTAAAAAAAAAAAAAAAAAATCAGAGAGAAAAGTGGTGAATTAGCAATATACAAGTGGAAGAAAATCGTAAAAATAAGATTAATATTCTTAGAGGAATTATCAAGTATGAACCAAGAAATACATACTAAATCAATTATAGAAAATACAAAGGAAGCCTTGTGTATTAAAAATATACTGATACAAATAGAAAACTAAATAGAATAATTGGAAGATAACATTGAAGAAACCAAGAAACCATAGCAGAAAAACAGAAATATGAAATAGGATAAAAAGAAAAGCCAGGTGCCGTGGTATATGCCTGTAATCCCAACAGTTTGGGAGGCTGACATAAGAGGATCATGCATTCAAAGCCAGCCTCAGCAACTTAACGGGGCCTTAAGCAATTCAATGAGTCCCTGTCTATAATATATATATATATATATATATATATATATATATATATATACACATACACACACACACACACACACACACACACACACACATATATATATATGGCAGAGGATGTGGCTCAGTTGATAAGCATCCCTGGGTTCAATCTCTAGTACCTCAATAAACAAACAAATAAATTAACAAACAAACAAACAACAACAAAGAAGATAAGAAAATGATATGATCAGTGTAGGACCTTCAAAATCCCAATAATTAGAGTACAGAATGGAAAACTGGGGAAAATAGAAGGAAATTATCAAAGAAATTTATTTTTGAAATAATTTTGGCAGTAAAGAACATGGGTTTGCTAATTCAAAGTTTCCCTTCCCAATGTTTCACTCAGTGAATGAAAATGGACCCAGATCAAAAAACCAATTCTGAAATTATAGAGCAGTTGGATTAAAGAGAAGAATCTAGAAACTTGCAGAAACAAAGTTGTATGCAAGGAATCTAGGGTATCAGAAGGTCATTAAATTTCTTAATAGAACACTGGAGCCAGAAGACATGGAGCAAACACTCTCGAATTCTTTGCAAAAATAACCTACAATAAAACTTTTAAGGCAAATATTTAGTCAAATTTAGGGGTAAGCTTAAATTTAGATAATTTAAGACAGTAAGAACTAAAAGCAAATGTATTCAGGTTCATGCACCTTTTTCAGGAGGTCACACCCTGCTAAAGTTACAGAGAAACAAACAAAAAAAAAAAACAAACAAACAAACAAACAAACCCCAAGATGCCATGGAATCTAGCAAGAAAGGAAGGAGAAGGAAATTCTTGGGAGGATGGAAAAAAGGTCCCAAGACAGCAGTAGCATTGCAGCAAGCCTAGATCTACCAGTTTCTATTTGGGGCACATCAGAATGATCTGAGAAAATATTTCCAAGATTAAATTTTTCAAATACTGAATTTGTTTAACTGTACTGAGAGGAGATTTATAGGTTTGGGACAACATCTGGAAATAAATTAAGGATAATAACACAGTAAGCTAAATAAAAGAAAAACAAGGCAAATATTAACTTCAGAGAAAGAAAAAAGTATTTTGCAGGAAATAAAATATACTTGTTCTTTACATTACTCAAATGACTATTATAAGCAATCTGTTCATGTTATTACGTATACTGAGAAGTTCCACAATCAGTCATCTTCAAACTGAGCACCCAAGAAAACCAATGTTATAGCTATAATCCAAGTCTAGAGGCCTGAGAACAAAGAGTGCCAAAGTGCAAGTCTCAGACAGAGGGCAGAAAATGGATGCCCAGCTCAAATAGTTAAACAGAGAAAGTGGATTCTCCTTCATCCTCCTTTTTGTTTATTTAGACCCTCAGCAGAGTGGATAATGCATAAGGGAGGGCAATCTGTTTTATCTTGCTACCCATCCAAACACAAATGTCTTGTAGAAACACACTCTCAGACACACTCAGAAATGTACCCAAATATCAGGGTACCTGTGACTGTGATCCAGTCAAGTTGACACATATTTTAACCATGACAGATGCAAATACAAATGCTGCCCATTAAATTAATTTATTATAAATGCAAATATATTTGTTTTTCATTTTTCTAAATAATTTTTTTTTTCAAAATAAGGAAAATACTAGGCATGTCTTTAATCATAACCAATATTTTTAGGGCTTTCTTTTTAAGTTTTTTAATTTGTTCTTTTTAGTTATACATGACAGTAGAATGTATTTTGACATAGCATACATACATAGAGTATAACTTCCCATTTTTGTGGTTGTACGTGATGTGAAGTTACACTGGTTCTATATTCATGTAGGAACATACTATCTTTCCTTTTCCCACTCCCCTCTCCTTTCTCCCCAATCTTCCTGTTCCCTGATGAACCTCTATTCCTCCCCCTGCCCCATGCCTATTGTGAGTCAACATACACATATCAGAGAGTTTGGCCTTTAATATTTTAGGATTGGCTTATTTCACTCAGCATGATAGTCTCCAGTACATTCATTTGCCAGCAAATGCCATAATTTCATTCCTATTTATGGCTAGTAAATTCCATTGTGTATATGTACCACATTTTCTTTATCCATTCATCTGTTGAAGGGTACCTCATTTGGTTCCATAGCTTAGCTATTGTGAATTCAGCAGCAATAAATATTGCTGTGGCTGCATCATGCTGTGGCTGCATCATTGTAGTATGCTGATTTTAAGTCCATTGGGTATATGTCAAGGAGTGGGATAACTGTGTCAAATGGTGGGTCCATTCCAAATTTTCTGAGGAATCTCCATACTGCTTTCCAGAGTGATTTCACCAATTTGTAGTCCCACCAGCAATGTATGAGTGTACCTATTTCCCCATATCCTTGCCAACATTTGTTGTTGCTTGTATTCTTGATAATTGCCATTCTTAGAATAGTTTTGCTTTGCATTTCAATAATTGCTAGTGATGTTGAACATCATTTTTTCATATACTGGTTGACCATTCATATTCATATTTCTATATTTCTCCTTCTGTGAAGTGTCTGTTCAGTTCCTTTGCCCATTTGTTGATTGGGTTATTTATTTTCTCAGTGTTGTTTTTTGTTTGTTTGTTTGTTTTTGTTTTTGTTTTTGTTTTTGTTTTGTTCTTCATATATCCTGGAGATTAATGGTCTATCTAAGTTTCAGGTGGCAAAGATTTTCTCCCATTCTGTAGGTTCTCTCTTCATGTTCTTGATTGTTTCCTTTGCTGCAAATTTTTTTTTTATACCATCACACTTATTGATTCTTTATTTTACTTCTTGCACTTTAGAGGTCTTGTTGAGGAATTTGGTTCCTAAGTGGAAATGATGGAGATTTGGGCCTACTTTTTCTTCTAGTAGTTGCAGGGTCTCTGGTCTAATGCCTAGGTCCTTTGTCTTAGTCAGGGTTTTCTAGAGGAACAGAATAAACAGGAAGTACAATTATAAAAAGTGGATTTATTAGGTTGGCTTAAGTGACCAGAAGAAGCTGGATAGAACACAATGGCCATCTGCAGGCTGAAGAGCTGGAAGGACCAGTAGCTGCTCAATCCAAGAGGCTGGTGCCCCAGAACAAGAGGGATCAGTGGTACTATCCTAGTCTAAGAAAGAAGGCTTCTGGAAAATCACTAGCAGAGTCTGCTTTGGAAGAGTGAAGAAGTGAAAGTCAGATATCCTCAGACACTCACAACTGCAATCAAGAACACTTTCAAGAAGAATGGAGCTTGCATCTGCTGCTGTTTCCTTGTTCTTCCAACTTTTATTTCATCCAAGCCACCAACCTATTGGATGGTGCTGTCCACACTTAGGGAGGGTCTCCATTTCAGTTGGGTATGCCCCATGCCAATCATTCCTAGACATAACATCATTGACACACTCATGAACCCCTTAATCCTCAGCATCTCTTAATCCAATCAAGTTGGCAACTCAAATTAACCATGACAGTCCTTTATCTGCTTTAAGTTGAGTTTTGTGCAGGGTGTGAGAGAGGACTCTAATTTCATTTTGTTGCATATGGATTTCCAGTTTTCCCAGCACTATTTGTTGACGAAGCTATCGTTTTTCCAATATATGTTTGTGGCACCTTTGTCTAGTATGAGGTAACTGTATTTATGTTGGTTTGTCTCTATGTCTTCTATTCTGTACCATTGTCATAACCAATCTTGTAGAATTTAAAAAGGATGACTTAATGTGCATGAAAAAATAAGATTAATTAATAATGTGTGTGTATGCATGTGCAGAAACACTGTGCAATTACAGTAGAGGGAAAATTACTATGTACAAAATCTATAAAGTCCAGTACATATCACATGCCAACCTTCCTTCTGAGGTCTGAGTCTATGTCCTCAACAGACTAATGAAATTTCCACTTCAGTGTCAATGGTTCCCTTAAGCAGAGCACAGTCAGGACAGAGCCCATATTCCTGCTTCCCTGCTTAACAGAGGACTATGCATTCTTCCTAGCCACTATCACAGAAAAGGCATTGCCACTCCTCTTGCCACCCCAAACAGATATATGGTAGTGAAGGACAGGTGAAAGTTGTATAAGATTCCTCTCTCTCGCAAACCTTCAAATCAATAAATGATCCAAACCATCCAATCCTGTCTTTGACAGATCTTACCCTCCTCCCCGCCCTACTGCTTCATAACTATGCCTGGACAATTATGTGATCCCTTACCTGTCTTCCTCCAATTCTTCTTGCCTACAGCTGCCAGAGTTACTTTTCTAAAACCCAAACTAGGTCACATAATTTACCTTTTGAATAGATTTAGATATCGTATCATGTCATAAGATGGCATGGTATATAAAGCCATTTCTGGCCTGGGCCCTATTAATCTGTCAGCTCTTATTTTCTCTCATCCTTCCAGCTCAAAGATGATCTCATTTATGTAACTTGATTCATCTTCATAGGCTTAGAACTACTCATTTATCCTGTGTCCCCCAGCTGACATTGAAGTGTCTCGGAGGCTTCAGAGTCTTGGCTGTAACATTAACCAGCTATTTGACCTTAAGCATGTTACTTAATCTCCCTGTGTCTTATATGCTCATTTGTAAAAGTGATATAATAACAGCATCTATCTCATAAAGTTTTTCCTGATGTGTAGATAACATAATACATGTAAAAGGATTAACACAGTACATATCACTTAATAAGAACTCATCAAATGTTATTTGTCATGATTATCATGATGGTTTATATATGCATTTTCTTCCAGAAAATTATTCATGGAATAATTTTTCTGCAAGTAACACACTATCTGGACCATGATAGTGACTTATTAGATATTTGTTGAGTACATGAATAAGCAAATTGATAAATAAATCACCTCTGAATCAACATAATTTCTCAAGAACAAGTAAAAAGTCAAATAATTGATAGATGTCCTATAAATCATTCTTAAGCTTCACATTGACTGCTAAGACTTATTTGAGTTCTGGAGTTCATCTAGTTATCCTGCCTCTGTAACATCAATTAAGAATAGCAAATGAACAATGGAAATCAAAGTGACCCTCAACCTTCTCTCACATAAGAATATGGAGACAAAAGGAAGGCTTACTTAAAACCCACCAAATTAGTCTTAATTCTCAAATCTGTATTTCTGTATTAGGATTCTCCAGAGAAACAGATCAATAGAATATGGGTGTGCACACATGCATACAGAGATTTTAAAAAATTGCCTCATGTGAATTATGTTGGAGAGCAAAGAAAAACTATATATGATGGGTTTGCAGGGAAGAGCTAACATTGCAGTTCAAGTCCAAAGGCTGGCTGTTGGCAAGCTCTCAGGAGGACCTGGTTAGGAGGGCTCAGTACACTATTTTATGAAGATGATGGCATTCAAACTGAGAGCAATCATAGCCAGTTAGCAGTTCAGCCAGGATTCAGTCCCTAATACCCTGATAACTAAAGCCCATCATTGTCCATTGAACCACAGAGCAATCTTTTAGTGATTTTTTTTTAAGCTTTCCTGAAAAGAAAGTAAATAACTTTCACAAAATGTCTAAAAACTTTCTAAAAGCAAAGAGACCATGTGCTTTATTTCCTTTGTGTGTTTTCTTTGTTCCCAAAGGAGTATTTACAGAGTGCAAGCTGATTTTAGCCTCTTAACTCCTTTATTGTACTGCAAAAAACAAAGTAAGAGGAAATTTTTTTGTCTCTGTAAGCAAAGACATACAATGAACGTGTCTGCAATTTCAACATTCAAATTATGTGAAATATAATGTTATTATATTTAAAAAAATTCTTACCAAGAATATTCACAGCTTTGCTGTTACATCCTCTGATTTCTGATTTATCTTTTAGCTTAATATCTTGATGAATTATATTCTTGATTTAAAAAAAAAAAAAAGCCAGGAGAAATAATATACTTAGTCTTTGGGGCCCATCAAATTTTAGCATGTCCATTAAGAATCATGGTCTCTTGGTGACAGCAGTCAGGGATGAAACAAGAGTATTAATAGAAGCAGTCAAGGAGGAGTTACAATATCAAGAGCATTTTACTTGAGGCCAGCCTTTTTTGTGATTTCTTAACCTTTCTTGAATTATGTTGTTTATTTGTATAAACTTTTAAAAATGGCTTTAAGCCATTTTGCACAAAGAATAGCTTAATCATGCCCTAAAATCATCTGGCCTTTTAGCCAGGTTCCATGTTTCCATCTCTTCAAGGGCTTCTCTATCATTGGAAATGAGCAATGGGTAGAATGTTTCAACTTATCTCTTACACAGGATGGTTTGCCTCTCTCCAAGACATTCTTGTCTCTTCCTTGTACTTTGTTATCTCTGAGATTTCAGACTGTAAGAGCCTACTCTCCTAGTTAGGTGATGGTCTCTGGACACCCATTCACAACTTGTTGATATGACATGGGAGTAGTGTGAGGATTAAATCTATGAAGTATAAACTTGAACTCAGACTACTAAAGCCCATAAAGAATCAGAGCCAACTATATTGACTAAATGGTTAGTCTTTCTAACAAAATATTTTCTCTTGCCATGGAGTTTTATAATCAGGCTTGCTTCCGAGATATTCTATATCTGACAAAGACTAGAGATCACAAAGTAACTTTGAAATAACATGTGGATCTGGAGGGGAGTAACAAAAATAAAGCAGACTCCTGGTTGTACTCACTACACTTTAGCCATTATTTGGAAATCTGTCATGACAGTTAAAAAGTGGAAGGCAATTAGGAGTGGATTGGGCCATTTTGGAGGGATAGGGGTCAAGGAGAGGGTGCACAGAGTGGAACGAAGTTAGAGGTTTATGAACCCCAAGACTTTAAGAGAAGCAGAGATAAAGGAGGGAACCAAGAAGATAAAAATGGAAAGAGAGATAAGTTTTAAAACATTTTTATAATGACAGTTATGTTAACAAAATATAGTTAATATGCTGATAAGTATGATGTTGGTTCAGAAGGAGATGTTCACAGTTTCTGGAAATAGAAGTAGACAGGATTCAGAGGAAAGATAATAGCCCAACATGCTTACCAGGACAGTGACATTAATATTTTTTTCTGTATTTAACTCTATTTGAATATTTAAAAGACTAATAAATAGTTGTGGCCACTTTATTTGTTTATTTTTTCTTTCTCAGGAATCTTAGCCTGTGAATGAGATGCATGTGATGACTGCATTTTCATATTGATAATGATTTATCATAAAAACATCTTGCACTGCGAGGTCAGTTGTCTCCCGAGTGTAATTTCTGTACATACAATTGTGCATTTTTGCTGCAGTGAAGAGGTCTGTGAACCAGCCTCTTTCCATCAAAAGCATATAGACTCTTTTCACATGAAGCCATTTCAATTGACAAAAGAGTTTCTTTTCTCTTAGAGTTTCTCCAACTGCTCAGGACTTGGGAATGAAACAAACAGCTCTTCCAACACTGGACACTGGCTGAATGGCCTCACTTTCTCACAAATTCTTGGGCCATGCAGTGTTTTCCCCTAGCAGGGCCTGTGACCTACAGATGGCTGTGGCAGATTCAATAAATTGATAAAGAACACAAAGATGTTTATTATTTCATTATGCCACATTTTTCATTCTCTTCTCATGGGATTGTTTAAAATGGCTAAATCTACTGCTCAGCAATTACCATATATATATGGTGGTGGTGGTGGTGGGGGGAACAGGAGCTCAGTAGAGAGAACTTCAGTCCAGCAAAATTGGCTTCTAGAATGACAGTCACTTTCAAGCAAGAGTATCACACTTAAATTTTAGCACAGCATTCTGACATACACCACAAGAGGGAAAGATCTCCTCCTTTGGCTGTGGAAGACTTTTGAGGTAAAAGTTGCCTAGAAAAGTCTAGTTATGAGAAGATCTAGAACAAAATATGTTAATCAAATAAATGATAACTCAGTAAGCAAATATATTTCATTATTAATATTTTGTATTCTTGGGAGAGATCATTATAACATATGTTTGGAAGCCAGCTTTTAAGGTTGATGTGTTATGCAATGGAAGCAAATAATTTGTGTCAAACCAAGTGGGCATTTTTCAAAAAGCCAGTCTTGTGATTGTTTGGCTTTCTTTTGTCTTCTATTTTGAGAAATAATGAATACTCAGAGCACTAATGTTAGACTCACCTGACACCATATTATTCTTCTGTTGAATAGTCACGTAGAATTTTCTAATGTTGTTCCTTTGGGTTTGAAATGTATCTTCCAAGCTAGTGGTTGTGATAGGAAATTAGCATAATAAAACTCACTTCGTGGTCAAGAAAATGTTAGGGAGATGTAAGATAATGTTAAGGTCATGGTTTGGGAGTTAAATAGACAAGACTTAAATTTTAAGTTTTGCTGTATGTGATCTTAGTCTTTAACTTTTTTTTTTTTTTTTTTTTTAGCTTGATTTCGGCATTTTCAAAATACCAATGTGGTATTTCAAGCCCTAAAGTCTACCACCTTAGAAGGTACTCAGTAAGTGGCAGGTTTTTTTTTTTTTTTTTTTTTTTTTGTCAAAATAAACATGTCACATTAATAGAATTGTGGTTTTGGATGAATTCCTAAGGCAGAGAGGTGGGGAATGTAGGGATCCAAAATATATTAAAGAAGGTGATGGGGGTAGAGCACAGAGTAGGGATGAGAGTTCCCTAAGACAGACCAAGACTGGCAATCAGTCCAGAGTTGTAGACAGAGTACTGATTGAAGTCAGCTGGCTATTGAATAAGAAGATCCTGTCCTGTCCCAAGGACCACATAAGGACAGATTTGACAGAGTAAGTAAAGATGCTAATACCTAGAAGAATGGTAAATGGTTTGGAACTAACTTGACAGTGAAAGCAACTACCTAATACACAACATGAGTGAAGGATTGTAGACAGCTGAGAGTCTTGTCTCCAAAATTCATAACGTAGACAAACCTATGCTATTGGCGTTATCATGTGAAGGAATAGAATATAATAAAAACGTAGTGTCAGGGCTAATTTCAGCCTATGAAGTTGCACAAGACTTTGTGCATAGAAAAACGTGGTATGTAGTTTAATGCATTGTTTGGAATTCTTAATATTTTTGAACAAAGAATCCACATCCTTATTTTGTACTGGGACTCAGATGTTTTGTAGGCAGTCTTGCATAGATTGCTTATTTGAGACACTGTTTTCAACCAGAGTGATTCCCTTTCTCATCCCAGGACACCTGATAATGCTAGAATTGTTTTTTGGTTGTTATAACTGGGGGTATCCATTACCAGCTTTTACTGGAAAGAGTTCAGGAGTTTTGTAAATGTTCTACAATGCACAGATGATCCCCTAACAGATAAAGACTTACCTGGTCCCAGGTGTCCATAGTGCTGAGGTTGAGAAAGTCTGATTGAGTCTGATGATGGTTTTACTCAAAGTCAGATTTATCTGGATAATATTATTGTCACCTAATTTGGGAATGTGCAAAGTTAAATGGTCAAACTTCAGAGGAATTAACCTCCATACAGTCTTGCATTGCACATCATATGCATACCACTTCTGCTAACAAGGGGCTGTATTTTTATAATTGAAACAAATTGAGTTGAGCTAACTTGATGCCAGAGAATACTCGCTGGACATGGCAGCAATAATTAGCCTACCAGCAACACCTGTGTAACTCTCAAGGTCCTTAATTTTAAATCTGGCAACGAAAAAAAAAAAAAAAAAAAAAAAAAGAGAGAGAGAGAGAGAGAGAGAGAGAGAGAGAATTCTAGCTGAGTGGTGAGAAAAGCTTCTTTTCTAGGTGCCAAATCATATTTTTTGCTATAGTTCACTTTGGGGTTGGTTTCCTATTAGCATAGAGAAAACATCCCATTGCCATGCGTTCGTTGATTAAAACAATACCCTGTTGGATGTGGAGTTTTTGTAAAGATTTTTTGGAATAACTGGTTGGTGTACCAAGTAAACAGGACCTTTCTGCTGTTTTGTTTATTTGTTCTTGTGGATTATAAAATCTGAGCCAAAGAGCCTTGCTCGCTGGAGATTATTTTACATGGAACCTAAATTGTAGGTTTCTTCTCAACATAGGCAGGATTGCTTCAACCACAGGGAACTATTTATGATTACAGATCTGTCACCTACATCTAAGAGTCATGTCAGCAATGGAGGCAAGTCCGACCAGGGGTGTAAAAGGAAAATAGACATGGGAGGCGATAGGCTCATTCACATGACTCATTCACAGGTAAAATGCATGTCCTAATTATAGTGGGGCAAAATCAGTCCATTGATGACAGAAAGGTGCAGGGTTGTTTTAAATTTTAATTTTACACTATGGGGTTTTACTTTACATTTCACTTCTAGATGGTTCTTGTCACTTGGCACGTGCATTCTTTATCATTCTCCTGGAGATATGTAAAGACTGACGGCAATTAAGTTATATTATTTTGAAAGAATTCTCGTTTCTCTGCTTTCAAATTATTTATTTATTGGTTGTACAAACTTTGTAATCCCACTTGGATTTTTAAAAGTGATTTCATGATGTTATTATAATGACTATATTTTATACACATCCTGTAACTTAAGACCACAGAGAAGGTTACAGAATCTGGAGTTTTTAGGTTCTTCCACTTCTGAACTATTTAAACCAAGACAGATTCAAAGAGTTCTAATACTCACATCAAAAGCTCTTTCTCACCCCTGATAAAAATCTTAGGTTTTTTTCTTTACATACAGTACAAATTAAAAGAAACTTAGTCAATTCTGTTAAACATCATGGTTTTAATGTATTATATAACTATATTTTTCCATGTGGAAAAGTCAAAGTTTGTTTCCTAAAGAATGTTTCACGTATTTACACTACTTTACTAGTATTTTTATCCTAAAGATATATAGATGATAACTTACATTATATTCAATTCTGTTGAACCTTGTTCAATCCTGTGCTACCTTGGGTTTCTTGCCTTCTTATAGAACCACAAATGCTAATATGGGTGCCCCACCATCATGATATTTTCTAATTTTAAATACTTTTTTTAAAAGTCTCTCCTCCAAAACTACTAACATATGAGTTTGAGGGTGGTTTCTAACACATGAATTTTGGAGGTACTCATTCAAGCCATACCTGATGACAACGAAGAGTGACTGATGTACAACTCTTCTTAGCCAAAGACAGAAGAAGCACACATGTCTTCTTTTCCCTTCTACATCTTGGGTGGCAATGCCAAGGCAGCTCTGTTCTGAAAATTATGCTACCTTTAATACCCTGAATTCTTAAGTGAGTGAACAGAGCAGGGACATTTTCTCACCCAATGTAGGGATCTAGATGAGGTATCTTCAAGGGTTTGTTATTGTAGGGAAACAACTTCTGTGTTAAACCATTGATTTTATGTGGTTCCTCTGTAGATCAGATAACATTACCTTAAGTTTATTATAAAAATGTTGCATGCAATAGGTGCTGCTAAAATAAAAGCCTAAAATATCTAGTACCAGCCTAGTAGTCAGCCAGGCAGCAATCAAAGAGGTATCTTATACTGCAGAGAGAGCCATGTTCTTTAATGGGAAAAAAAAAAATGGTAAAATTTGTCTGTAATGTGTTGGAACATTTGTTTACTAAGCCTGTGGGGGAGAGAGGTTGGAAAAAGTCAGATATTAATAGCTTATGTTGTTTATCATTTGCTGAGTTTAGCAAGTTATTACAAGGAAAAAGATGAGCTCAGGCAATGACTGGTGTGATTGAGAGTATACACAGATGAGAATAAAGCTGTGCAGGAATTTGGGGCTTCTTGGGGTTAGAAAAGCCTCTATTGCCAAAATGGGAAGAGATAAAGCCTAAAAAAGCCATTAGCCTCCAAGGCACATTAAGACTTAGCACTGTGTCAGAGATCATATTGAGGGTGGATGTTCTCCTACTTCCGATTATTAGAGTAGCAAAGCAGTCACACGGGCTTCAAAGGGAGAACTTTTGTACTAAGAAATCAAGAAATAGGTTTGGGGATGTAGGTTGGTGGTATAGCATTAGACTAGAATGCACAAAGCCCTGTGTTTGAACCCTAGCGCCACAAGGAAGAAAAAAAATCAAGAAATAAATTAAGTAATGATAATATCTAGAAGGTATTTTTAGTAATTGTTATTGAAAGCTAGACACAAATAGTTCAGAGTAGATGCACCACATTTTGCACATAAAAATAGAAGGCACCCAGTTGAATTTGAACCTCAGATAAGCAACAAATAATGCCCCAAGTGAAATGCTTATAAACATTATTATTTTGTTTATTTCAAATTCAAATTGAACTGAATATCCTATATTTTATCTGGCATCTCCAGTCTAGGGGCCTGTAGTCTTTAGAACTATCTTATGAAAAAGCCATAAGCCCAAACCAAAAATATCTTTGCATGTTGGAAATTTTAAATAACACTTGGGCCCCTAGCAAAAAAAGGAAATGACTGTAGAAATCTACGAAGTCCTGTAGGAGGTCATATATTCTCAATGCCTACTTCACCTGTGGCCATGGAGAATATTTAAGGAAGAAACTTGTAAAGGCAGAACTAGAAGACACTAAGAAGGAGGAATCAGGATATTCTTCCAGAAACAGAGTGGGGTCCATGCAAATACTCACAGACTGGAGCCACTTGTCTCTAGTGCTGATTTTCCAGGACTTCTGGGAGTGTACCTATTGAGTCTCTATTAGCCCATTTATGAATAATGCTTTATTCAACTCTCCCTGGTCCATCATTTTATATGGACTGTAGAAAAATAAGTGTAAGTAAGATGAGGTCCTATATTTAAAATTTTTAAGTCATAAGAACCCTGTATGGATTTAAGAATAAAAATCTAGACTTTGAGCTAGACACTATACCAAATGACACTGAGGGTCATTAGCCCAGAAGGAAGGGTAAGGGTTCTTTTTGTGTCCAGGAGCCCACACATGGACATTTGGAGGCTAGAAGCCTGGATATTCCTGTAATCTGTCTCTTAAGTAAATTTTTTCCCATAGTGTAGGCAAGAGTCAGCACATTTTTCTGTCAAGTTCCAAAGAGTAAATATTTGATGATTTGCAGGCCAAGAGGCAAAAGAGGGGACATTATGTAGGGACTTTAATAGCAACTGTATAAAATCTAAAACATATTTTTTAGCTTTTAGGCCATACAAAAATAGGCAAAAGGCTGGATTTAACCCAAAGCTAGTTTCTGACCCTTTGAAAGAAGCAACTTCCTACCTAGGGGTTTTTACTTCCCAGGCTCCTTTGTATTTGGTGGAGTCTTAATAATAGAATGTGAGTAGGTTAAGTAGAGGTCACTCTTGGCATGAGTGTGCTCTCTCATTTTCCTTCCTGTTTCATCACTTGGTTTTAATGTGTCAGAAAATTTGGAAAGCCAATTATTAGAATGTGGGACTGCTGTGCACAGTGGTACATTCTGGAGGCTAAGTCAGGATGATTGCAAGTTCAAGGCCAGCCTGGGCAACTTAGCAAGACCCTGTCTTAAGAAAATAAAAAGTAAATAAATTAAAAAAAAATTATGAAGGACTGAGGATGTGGTTCAGTGGTAAAGCGACCCTGGGTTCAATTCCCAAATTTTTGGTACTACCAAAAAAAAAAAAGAAAGAAAGAAAAAATATAGGACAGAAATAGGACAGAAATGGATTGACCAATGAGAGGATAAAGTAAATGGTCACAAACAGAATATGTACATTGGTATATTATATGAAAGAGTAACAAATTTCTATTACATTAAACCAATGGAATCATGTTCTACTCATTGCTGTCTCTGGTGTCATTCTAATTAAAATACTTCTCATTTCATAGATTTTTGGTGAATGTATATTTGAAAGCAATATCCCTCTGGAAGCCTAGACTTTCTGCCCATTAAATGATTTTTCACGTTAATTCTGACAGATCCAGTATTCATTTTTTTGTCATTACTATATTGGGTCTATTCTCAGTTCAATAAGTTCATATTACATTTTGACTGGCTTTTGACTGATTTAGTCAAAGTTTTCCAAATCTGCACAGAAATTTTACAGTTTTATCTTTAAAAAATATTTTTAAATGACACAAAAAAATTGACTACCAAGAAAGAGGAATTATGAACTTTGAAAACTTTTGAAATTTGTCTGATTCCTTGCTTTACATATATTTCCCTTATTACTCACCTATGAGAAATTTCTGATATTTTCCTATGATGTGAATAGAAAATATGAGGGAACATAAATATCGATTATTTTCTTTTAAAATGCTTTATTTTTGCACTATAATTTCACATAACAGCAGGATTCCTTGTGGCATATTCAAATATACACATATACAAATATAACTGTCATATGATGATTTCTCCAGTACAACCCCTTTCCCTTCCTTCCTCCCTCCATCTGTTCCTCTTTCTTTCCTCTTCTGGTCTTCCTTCTATTGTGTTCATTTTTCCATTGGTGCATTATAATTATACATCCAAATGGGATTCATTATGGTTTATTAATATGCTCATATAGGATAATTTTGTCAATTCATTCCTTTTTATTCTCTTCTTCCTTAACCCTTTGTATCCTGCCTTTTTTTTTTCTGTTGATCTTCCTTCTATTTTCTTGAGATATCCTCTGTGTTAATTCCTTTCTTCTCTGTAGCTTTCACATACAAGAGAAAAACATTTGGCCTTGACTTTCTGAAACTGGCTTATTTCTCTTAGCATAATGTTTTCCAGTTCCAACCATTTTCTTATAAATGACATAGTTGTATTCTTTATGTCTGAACAGAACTCCACTGCATATAGAACACATTTTCTTTAATCATTCATCTATTGAGACACTCCTAGGCTGTTTCCATATTTTGGCTATTGTGAATTGAGCTGCTATAAATATTGCAATGCATGTATCACTGTACTATGCTAGTTCTGCGAGTGAAATATCTGGGTAATATAGTGATTCCCCTTTCCCTGTCTTTTGAGGGACCTCCATTTGAATTTCCACAATGGCTGATGTAGTTTGCATTCCCATTACAATGTGTAAGTCTACCTTTCTCCCTACATTTTCACCAGCAATTATTCTTATATATATTCTCAGACTAGACACAAAAGAATGTCTAATGATGAAGTAAACTGAGATGCTCCTTATTGTTGCTTGGATATAAGATGTCCCCCCTGAAGCTCATGTGTGAGACAATGCAAGAAAGCTTAGAGGTGAAATGATTGGTTATGAGAGCCTTTACCTAATCAGTGTGTTAATCTGCTGGTGGGGATTAACTGGATGGTAACTGTAGGAAGGTAGGGTTTGGCTAGAGGAAGTGGGTCACTGGGGATGTGACTTTGGGGTACTTTTTTTGTCCTTGCTGAATGGATTCCCTCTCTGCTTCCTGATGCAACATCCTGATCTGTTTTCCTCCATTGCATACTTCCACCATAATATCCTACCTCACCTTTGGCTCTAAGGATTGGAGTCTGCTGTCTATGGACTGAAACCTCAGAACTGTGAGTCTCAAATAAACTTTTTCTCTTTAAAATTGTTCTTGTCGGGTCTTCTGGTCACAGCAGTGATAAAAGGTGACTAATATACTTCTGAAGTCACTAGATATTTTATTGCATCTTCAAACACAATACATGTTCAGCATCTCCTCTAAGCTAGAAGCATTTCCCAGCATCCTCTTGCAGCTCAAAATCACTTTCCCTTTTTGAAATCAGATAGTTTGGTACTCATAAAATTTTGAAATGCAATTTAAAGTTGTGAGCTCCAAAAGATATATACCATAATCAAACAATCACACTGTGTAGAATAAATCCTAGAATTTCAAGTGGATGTGATTTTCCTAGTTTGGTGTTAGAAATATTTGTTTCATCATCTATAAAAGTTATAAAAATAAAGGCCTATAAATAAGTGTCATATGGGTAGGTAAAATTTACAGATACATTAGTATTTCTTGATATAATAGACTCAAGTATATAAATCATATATGTAAAATGAGTAATAAGTAATGTGCACTGGAAATGGTAAGAAAATTCAAACAAAATTCTAGTTGGTTACTATCTCACCAGCAAGTTCTCCTGACTGGGATTTCAGTTTCCAAGGCATCTGGAGCTTGGTTTGCAGACAGACCCTCCAGGCTTGGGTGCCTACTCTCTGCGGTTTACTAATTCACTGAGAATTTGTCCATGATTCTTCCAATTTTTCAAATGTTATTACCGTTTTTTTTTTTTCTTTTGTGTTGCATGACTTTCTTTTGTAAAAACAAATTGTTGAAAATATTTGTCAGATCACATAATATGAATCCCAATATCTATCAAATCTACTATGCTACTTTGTAAGTTCAGCGTTTTCTTTAATATTAGGATAGACACAGTTTGATGATGCTGTGGTACAGTTTCCTCAAAGGGCAACATCTTCTACAGTCCTCATTGCCTAAAATTACCCATGTCATTAAAATAGCATAGGAAATGGTCAACAGAATCCACCCAGGCTTGTTATAAATAGCTAAGATCTTATGCTGGGAATTTAATCTCATTCTCTTGGAATCCAGACATTGTACCAATTGACTCTAGGCTAGCAATGCACTTTTGTTTTTCTGCTAAGGGGGAAAAACAAGAAATTGTAATTAGAGAGTTTGTTCTTGGGCAAGTTGGATTTGGTGGGATCAGCAAACTTCTCTAATGGGCCAAATAAATATATTTGCCTTTGTGGGCCATATGGTCCTTGTCATAGCTGTTCAGTTTTATCTTCTCACTCAAAAGCAGCTATAAACAATAGGCAAACAAGTAGACATGACTATAGTTTAATAAAATGAATAAGGCTCTATGACAGCCATGTGTATATTCAACTGAGGTATTTCAGTAGCTCATAGAACAGTGAAAGAAAAGAAATTGTTATTGACTTTGGTCATCTCTGCACTCAATCAAACAAACATCAATTCCTGAAAAAAAAAAAAAAGAAATTCTTTTTATACCAGAGATCTCTCACAGCTGCTAAAACACAGGTACTTATACAAACCATCTGCAATAACAGTGGGTTTAAAGACATGGTCAGCTAAAGTCAAAATGAAGGAAAATGGCTTATATTGGTGTTTCCTTCTTTTTGGTTTTTATTTCATCTTGTCACGTTTATATAGCTCAATGGGATGTGTAGGGCAGTAGTCCACAAACACCAGTGTGTGTAAGGACTGGTGAAAGGCAAGTTGTGTTGCTGGGCTCGACTACGAGAGATTCTGATTCTGTCTGGCAAAGTGCCTGACAATTTGCATGTCCAAGTTTCCATGTGCTGCTGTTTCAGTAAAATCACCTGAGGAAAATTTCACCCAACATTAATTAAGCAGAATCCCTAGGATAGGCATCAGGGCCTACAAGTAATTAAAAACGCTACTCTGTGAGACTTCAGTATGCAACTGGGTTTGAAATAAGTGGCTACAACCACTATTTTATTTCCCCTTCATTACTTTTGTAGACTAGCTCTATTTTTGAAATTTCCTGTATCTGATTCTCAGCAAACTGGATTACTTTTGAAAACAAGATAATAGCAAATTCATTAGAAATATAATGTGTAAAGCACGATGTTTGTATTTGAGAAGTTTGAAACCTTGGGAAATGGATATGACTGCAGAAGACTTGAAACTCACACTTGTGGTCTTCCATGTTCCGCGGTGAGGAGAGCTGGTGGAGAGGCCTGCTCTCTGAGTCTCACCCTGAGGTGGTGATTGTAATGGGATGACAAAAATAAGGATGATCTACTAAACAAACACAGTGAAGTACATCCGTCATCCCACTTTTCTGTTCAGTAGCACTCTGTCAGCCTGATTTTGTCTATAGCAGCATTGTGTTCAATTTACAATATGTTCCAAATTAGTGGTAGAGTACTACTGCCTTGAATTAGATTTTTTTTTTTAGAGTTATGATATGTTGTTTTTCCTCTTCTCTTAATCTAACTAGGAAGACCAGCTGTGATTTCAAAATAGTCTCACAGCAAAAAACAACAAGCAAACAAAAAACAAAACAAAACAAAGACAAACCCTACGTGTATTGTAATACCTGTGGACTTACAGGAAATGATAGCACAGACAGCGGAAATTTATGTAAGATTGGGTTATGCAATTGCATAATTATTCTTAGAAAACAGCTGTAATTCTTGTTTTTTAGTTATAAACATCATGTGGTTTTTTTGGGGGGGGATTCAGAAACTCTAAATTATTTTCAAAGTTTCAGTGTTTTGAAGATTACATTTTTAGAATAAGGCTTATGTTGTTTTGAAGCAAATCAATATGTGCTTCTGGGAAATTAACAGAAAAGAGCAAAAGTAAGTGTTCCTCCACTCGATTCTTTTTCTTAATAACTGTCTCGAACGAGTTTGGCTTTTAAATCTGTTTTCTCTGAAGTTCAGAGTTCATTCTTCAAAAGTCTAAATCTTTCTTCTGTTTATATCAACCAGGCTTTAAGTTTGAGTGGAAAACTACTGGAGTTTCTTTGTAGGCAGTGTCTGCTTACAGGGTCCATCATCCTCTTATCTCTTTGACTCTGCTTTGACTTTCCACTTATGAGCAGAATTATGAAAAAGCATAAGAAGCTTCTAGACTTTTATTCCTGATAATTCTGATACAAACATGCACACACACACACACACACACACACACACACACACATAGTTCGAATAATGACAGGAAAGGAAAATAAGAAAACATTGCATGTAAATTATTTATTACTTTCAATAATCACAACACCATACATATATATATATATATATATATATTATATATATATATATTTGATACCAGGGATTGAACTCAGGGGCACTTGACCACTGAATCACATCCCCAGCCCTATTTTGTATTGTATTTAGAGACAGGGTCTCACTGAGTTCCTGAGTTCCTTGCTTTTGCTGAGGCTGGCTTTGAGACAACATAATATTCTTTAACTATCATCTGCAGGAAATTGCCTTGTTCCATTCAGTTTATTACTCTTTCTAATTGGAACCATGGACTTGTTATAGATAGAAGTTTGGGGGAGCCCTTCTTTATCTAGACTGTTGTACAATAAGTTGATCCAAATATATTGATGACTTTTAGATAAATATAATCAAAAGCACATTTCTTATTTCTTATTTTAAGTCTTTGTTCTGCCCTCCCCCAAAACATTGGGTTGACAAAAAAAAAAAAAAAATAGAACTCCTAATAAATGAAAATGTGAAAACCACATACAAAAACAAAAAACAATATAATGTGTTTGCAGAATATGCAAGGCAAGCTAGTCTTTTATTGTTAAGGACAATTGATTGTGGATATTTTACAGTAATGCAGATTTAGATTGCAGCACTAATTTTTCTGCAAAGAATATGGTTAGGAAAGAAAATACAGCCTCAAAATTATTTTATTTTTAACTTCTGCTATCCATCAAATACCCCTTAAGGGATTCTGATTGTTATAAATGTTGTTGACCTTTCCCATACACTTTGGAAATCCATGCAAATTGCTGTTCTCACTTGCAACTTTATTATTTGGCATTCTATTCCATACAGAATTTTCATTTTCCCTTTTCTTTTCTGACTCTTGCATGTGAATACTTGTGCTACCATCCAATGCTGGGGAGATTACTTGCTTACCCATTCCTCAGGCCCTGGCTCTCTGCAGTGCCCAAGTTCTATGGCATGTGCTCCCAGATGTGCTTTTATATGACTAGATTCACTGAAGGATTCTATTATAGGCTTCTAGTCCTTTTGCTGACTGACTTCATAGACCCACTGACTACTGGGCTGAAACATCTTCCTTGGGCAGATAACAAATCTAGGAAAACTGATGTTAAAAGGATAGAGAGATTTTATAGGAGTGGCAGCAGCAAGATGATATAATAGCACCCTTCCTTTTGCAGGAACATTAATTTGAACAACTATCCACACATGAAATTACTCTCATGAGAGCTAAGGAGTCTAGGTGAGAGATGACAGCACCTGGGTAGAACACAGAAACAAAATAAAATAAAATAAAATAAGATGCATTGAAGAGGGTAGGAAGACTATTTCACATTAGCCACAAGACCTTTCCAGCAGTATAACATAGAGGGAGATACACCACATGTGGAGAAAGAAGTGAATTCATCACCTGGGTTTGTGAGAACCTCAGTACCATGCTCACCCAAATGAATGCCAGCACCAGGATGGCCCACAAACCCCAGTTCCAGGCTTCCCTCAGCACTAGAACAGCCTCCAGTAGTCTCAATGTCCAGCTCTCCACCTGCATCCCTGGACCCCAGTTCACACAGTATGGTCTCAGGTACTAGGCCTGCCACTCTGCACCCTGCTCCAATATCAGACCGAACCCTGCAGCTCCAGGCCTACCCAAGTACCAGGCCAGCCCACCTGGTACCAGGCTCCAGATTGGTCCTCATGGTCCTTGGCACCCAGCCAGTTTCTACAGACCCAGGATCCAGCCCTACTCAGCCTCCTTGGGCTTCAGTAGACCCATGAAGTAGGTACACCCTAGTGAACAACTAAATCAAGTTAGCCCCTGTAGGGCCACGCTCAAATTTCTTGACCCAAATTAAACCTACTTTGATGTCAAGCTAGTACATAAGACCAGGCTCAAATCCTGTCACAACCTAAGTCATCCTTCATGATACCCAGGCTTCAGACTGGACCCTTGTAAGGTGATCCCTTCCCTCAAGAACCAGGGATAAGGTCTGATAACCTTCTGACTCAGGTAACTGTCTAGCCCATTCCAGGCTTCCAGCAGCCAGACCCTGTGGGCACAACCAAGACAACATGCCCTTTGAAGAGTGAAAGGCTTCTCCTGATAAAGATTGCCTATAAGGATTGGAAGAAGCCAACTTTTTCAAATGTGCATATATCAGGGCAAGTCTACAAGAATCATGAAAACTTAGTGAAACAGGACCCCACCAGAGGAATAAAATAAAGCACCAATAACCAAGCCTAAAACAAAATGGAGATCTACAAACAGTCTGACACAAAATTCAAAATAATCATCTCAAAGAAGGTGAGTGAGGGGCTGGGGATATAGTTCAGTCAGTAGACTGCTTGCCTCACATGCACAAGGGGCCCTGGGTTCAATCCCAGCACTGCAAAAAAAAAAAAAAATAATAATAATAATAATAATAATTGAGTGAGCTACAAAGGTACACAGACAACACAATGATATCAGGATAACAATATACTAACACAATAGAAGTTCAACAAAGAAATAGAAAACAAAGAACTAAACAAAATTCTAAAGCTGAAGGAGACAGTGTCTGAAATAATTAATGATCTTCAAAAGCAAATGTGAATTAAGCAGAAGAATCAGATTTTAAGTCAGTTAAATGTGAAATTCCCAGTCAGAAGAATAAAAGGAAAAAAAAAAGTATGAAAAGGTATTTAAAAAAAACATGAAAGGTAAATAATACATATTATGGAAGTAACAGCAAAGTGCTATATATATATATATATATATATATATATATATATATTTAAATATATATATATAATGGAAGTAACAGCAAAGTGCTATATATATATATATATATATAGTTTAAATATATATATATAATGGAAGTAACAGCAAAGTGCTATATATATATATATATATATATATATATATATATATAGAGAGAGAGAGAGAGAGAGAGAGAGAGAGAGAGAGAGAGTGTCACTGAAAATTGGAGGTTTTAGTCCATGACTGATTGGCCCTATAGCTTTGAGCCTGTGGTGGCATAGTACATTGTGGTAAGATCATGCATTGGAGATATACTGTTCACATCATGGCCAGAACGGAAAGAAAACAAGAGATCAGAATCCCAAAGTCCCCACTGAGGGCATGCCCCAATGACCTAAGAGCTCACACACACTAGGTCCTGTCTCTTAAAATCTCCACCACCTCCTAGTAGCACCATGGGCTGGAGACCCAACCTTCAAAACTTAGCAACTGGAAAAATTGATATTGTTAAACTGTCCATTCTACCCAAAAGCAATCTATAGATGTGGTCAGAATGCCATCAAAATTCTTGTGCCATTTTTCACAAAAAGAGAAAATAATTTCTAAAATTCATACGGCATCACAAAAGAACCTGAATAATCAAAATGATCTTCAGCAAAAACAAGAAGACTGGAAACTTCATACTACCTGATTTATTATTATAGCAGGAAACTATTTTGTCAAAGCAATATGATACTAGGTTTACAAACAGACATGTAGCCAGTGGGAGAGAACAGAGAGACCAGGAGTAAATTCATGCTTTATAGTCAATCCGTCTTTTACAAAAGTGTAAAAATCACGCAATGGGGAAAGGACAGTCTCTTCAATAAATGTTGAGAAATCTGAATGAAGAAAAATGAAATTTTACCTGTATCTCATACCAAATACAAAAAAACAAATGATTCAAAATGAATTAAAGACTTTAAGAGGAGACCAGATGTAAGACCACTAGAAAAACAAACAAACAAAATAGGAAATAAGATTCCTGACATTGATGTAGGCATGAATATTTGAAGATGACCCCCAAAGCACAAGCAATTAAAAAAAAATAGACAAATGGATTTCATGAAACTAAAATGCTTCTTCACAGCAGAGTAAACAACTGAGAAGAGACGACCTATGGAATGGGAGATGATATTTGTAAACCATACATCTTATAAGAGTTTAGGATCCATAAAAATAATTTGAACAAATAAGTAGTAAGAAAAGAAGTTATATGATTTAAAAATGGATAAAAGTTCTGAACAGACATTTCAGAAATAAATAAAAAAATAAAAATAATGTAATGGATGTGTAACAAAGAGAACCCTGGTACACTTTTGGTAGGAATTTAAATTAACACAGCTATTATGAAAAAAAAAAGCATGGAAGTTTCTCAAAAAACTAAAAATAAAACTTCCATATGATCCAGAAGAGTGAATTTTTGGATATAAATATTCAAAGGAAATGAAATCAGTATCTTGAAGTGATATCTGCATTCCACGTTCAGTGCAGCGTTGTTCAAAATAGCCATGTTGATAGATCAGTGGATGGATAAAATATGATGTGGACATGGCTCTCTGTCTGTCTATATATCCACAATGAAATATTCTCCAGCCTTAGGAAGAAGGAAGTCTGTCACTTATGACAACATGGATGAACATAAAGGACATGATGCTAAGAAAGATAATCTAGGTACATTAAGACAAATACTGCATGACCTCATTTATATGTGAAATCTAAAATTGTTGAACCCAGAAGCAGAGAACAGAATGGTGGTTGTCAGGACTGAGGGGAAGGGGAAAATAGGGAGATGTTTGTCAAAGGGTACACAATTTCAGTTAGGCAGGATGAGTAAATTACGGAGAAGTAAGGTACTTATAGTACTTATTAACAATATTATATGAAATACTTGAAATTTGCTAAGTTAGAACATCTAAAATGCACTCACCAAAAAATAAAGTTGACTTTATTGGGGGGATGGATGTTTATTAGCTTGGTTGTGCTAATAATTTTATAGTATAAATATGTCACACATCACACTACACACCATAAATATACCGTATGCAATTTTTATTTCTCAATAAAGCTGGGGAAGAAAACCTTACCAAAAAAGATGAGAAAGAATTGTATTCAGAGTCAGATAACTTGGCAAAGTCCCTAACCTGCCACCACAAACTAGTTACATCAGTTTCCTCACCTTTAAATAAATAAAAGCTCTCATTCACATGGTTGTGAGGAATAAATGAAATAATGTCTTCAAGTGCTTAGTACAGCCTTTATGTCATTATGGAGAATGAATATCTGTTTACTCTTTTACCCAGAAAGATTGCCATTTACAAGCTGGAGGCCACATCTTGTATCCGAAGGGATTTTGTCTAGGGATGTTTAGCCAAAAGGCATTGGCTTCACCAGTCACTCCTGCATAGAATTGCTGAAACAGGGGAATGAAGACAGAATAGAGTATAATATGTGCAGATAAAAAGGAGAAAGAGAAATATGACTTCAGTTTGTATTTCTAGTTGGCTAGAACAAATGAATATGCATTCTTTTTTTATTTTTTCTTAATTTTAATTTGTTATATGTGACAACAGAATGCATTGCAATTCATATTACACATATAGAGCATACTTTTTCATATCTCTGTATACAAAGTAGAGTCATCTCATTTGTGTCTTCATGTAAGCTACCTGGTACCGAAACCCGGGAAGAAATCTCTCGGAGGCAGAGTAAAGCTTTTACTGCTTTTACTTCTACTTTCTTAGAGAGAGCTTAGAGAGGGAAAGAAAGATTTTCTTAGCTTAGAGAGAAAGAAAGATAGAGCTTAGCTTCTTGTCTTAAAGATTAGAGCTTCTTTCTTGTCTCTTCTTTCTTCCTTCTTCTTTCTTCTGTCTTCTGTCTTCCTCAGGAGCCTCGGCCTAACTCTGACCAGTCATTACTTCTTCTATCTGGTTTCTCTTCTGTAACCGCTCTGCCTACGTTCTGGCCGCTCTGATTCTTCTGACCGACCGAGTGACTGCCCGACTGACTGAATTCTCCGTTCTCCTAACTCGGACCGCTTTCACCCAGTTATATACCTTCAGCTTTGCGGGTGCCTACAGGTGCGTCACATACATATCAGGTGGAACTTATGGCTTCCAGCTAGCTACAACAGCCCTTCCTAATTAGGGCTCCTTCATCTTCATATGTGTACTTAGGGTAATGATGACCATCGAATTCCACTATCTTTCCTACCCATTTTCCGTCTCCCTGACCCTCCCTCCCTTTTTCCCTTTGTCCTATCTAGAGTTCATCTAATCTTCCCATCCCCCTCCCTGCAGCAGCATATTATGAATCAGCATCTTTAAATCAGAGAAATCATTCAGCATTTGGTTTTTTGGGATTGGCTAATTTCACTTAGCATTATATTATCCAGCTCCATCCATTTACCTGCAAATGCCATGATTTTATTCTCTTTTAATGCTGAGTAATACTCCATTGTGTATATATACCACATTTTCTTTATCCATTCATCTACTGAAGGGCATCTAGGTTGGTTCCACAATTTAGCTATTGTGAATTGTGCTGCTATAAACATTGATGTGGCTGTGTCCCTGTAGTATGCTGTTTTCAGGTCTTTTGAGTATAGACCAAGGAATGGGATAGCTGTGTCAAATGGTGGTTCCATTATCAGTTTTTCAAGGATTTTCCATACTGTTTCCCATATTGGCTGCACCAATTTGCAGTCCCACCATCAATGTATGAGTGTGCCTTTTCCCCCACATCCTCGCCAACACTTATGGTTGTTTGTATTCTTAATAGCTGCCATTCTGACTAGAATGAAATGAATATACATTCTTTACACTCACAACTGTTGCAAAGATAAATTAGAATCGTAAGAGATTGAAGAGAAAAGGGTTAGGCACTTCTTGAATTTTTCCAATTTTATTTTACAGAGGGAAGGAAGAAAGAATAATTATAGTCCATGGGGCTTAGCTGCATGGTTTCTGGAGAGAAAATGATGATGGGAACCTGGAGAGAAGAGACTGTATCACTCTATGGCATGTAATAAGTAGCTGACATCCTTAAGAAGACATTTTTTTTAATCCTAGTTGGTATTTGCTGAGATTCTTAGACATGTGGGTTGATAGTTTTCATTAAGTTTTAAAGAGTTTTGGACAATAAATCTTTATTTTTCTGGTTCCTGGACCTTTCAAAAGCCAGAAAAATGTTAAACTTTAATATTGTTCTAGAACCCACTGAGACTCTATTCATTGTATTAGACTTTTCTCAATATTTAATTTTGTATAGTTGTTATTATTATTTTGATTTTTTAAAAAATCTGATATTCTCTCTTTTCTTCTTCTCATGATGTTCATGTTTTCTTTTAAATTTTGGAGTATTTAAATAGAGTTCTAAAAGCTATTTTGACATGCCTGACTGCTACTTACATCATCTCTGACAGTGTTTTAAAATGTAGGTTTATTACTCAGTATAGAAAGGCCAACAGGTGAAGAGATGATTGCAAATGAAAATATAGCTTGCTATATTCACAGATCCTTAGAGGAGGGGCAGGGCCTGCCATGACAGAGCACTCTTGGGGCTTGGTCCAGAGCAGAGGGAACAGGGGATTGTGGGCACAGGAGGCTTTACTGTGTTTGCTACAGGAAGGACTGGGAAACAGGCGTAGCATTGGCTTATTTGAATAATTTCAGTAGGCTGTGGTGCATAGGGTTGTCCTTAGTTGTGTTTTTCTTGGTCTTGGTGTAATATGGTAGAGGAGTAATGGCCCAGGGAGAAAGCCTCCTGTAAACCTGATGAAGGAGGTCACTGGGATGTGGGAATCAGACTGGCTAGTTTGCATATGAAAGCGTCCTTGAAGGCAAATTCTTCCACTATCTCTAGGAATCAGCCAACCCTGGGAGCAGCAGTCCCTATGGAGTCAGCAAGGGCCTAGTAATTTGAAGCATCAAATACAAAATTCAGAACGTGTGCTTATTAGAACCCATATGTTTATGTTGATTGCTTTTTCTCCTTTTTATGAGAAACAGTTCCCTTTATTTGGAACAGTTTGTACATTTAATTAGATAGTGGACATTTAATTGTCAAGTATCTGGGTTCTGTTGCATTTCTTTTTCAAGGGTCTTTAGGGTTTTTGGTAAGCAGGGAAGTTCTTAGCAGATTTGTTTGATCCTTTTGATGTGTGATTTTAAGTTTTGATAAAGTGGATCTAGAATAGACTTCATTGCCGGGAGATTTGAGCCTGACAACTACGATATAAATTTCCTTTTTTATATGGGAACTTGTTTTCTTATTAAAGGATATTATGAATGCTTACAATATACTAAGCAAGAACTGTACTAAAACTGCAATAAAACATAAAAAAAAGGTAAAACCTACACCATTTCCTCATAAATCTGTTAAGTGGGGTTATGCATATAAACTAAATGTTTGGCTGGCTGTGGCAAATAAAAGTGAGATATGTATGAAGTTTTGATCAACAACAAGATTTGTAAATGCAATATTTAAAATATAATGAATTCAGATTATCAGAGCTTAGAAATGTCTGTTAGAGCTTCACAAAAACATATGAGCATCCAGGAAGTACTACTAGTCTAATTTTGTGCTAAGTTGTAGAGACACAGTGGTAAAGAAAAGTCATCCCTGGCTACAAGGTGCATATCATCTTTTGAGTTCCAAGGTAAGAAAATAGGTAAGTAAATAGTGCTACTAGAAAAATAGGCCTTTTGTGCTGTGGCAATCATTGATATACATATATATATATATATATATATATATATAACATATATATATATATATACATATATGTATACATATATACATACATATGTATACATATATATCAATATATGTATATATACATATATATATATATATATATATATATATATATATGTATATGTATGTATATCAGTCTTAGGCATCAAGGAAACCTCTCAAGAAAACAAAATTCTTTTGTTTGGACAAAAGAATTATTACAATTTTATTATGCTGGGCATGGTGGCACACTCCTGTAATCCCAGTGGCTTAGGAGGCTGATACAGGAGGATTGCACATTCAAAGCTAGCCTCAGCAAAAGCAAGGTGTTAAGCAACTCAGTGAGACCTTGTCTCTAAATAAAATACAAAATAGGGCTGGGGGATGTGGCTCAGTGGTTGAGTTCCCTTTAGTTCAATCCCCGGTACCCCCCTAAAAATTTTTTTATTAGATAAAGGAGCAACATGATTAGCAGAGAGGTTATAAGTGATTTATAGTAGAGGGAAAAAAGCATGTGAAAAATCTTGGCAGCACAATAATAGTCAACATGAAGAAAAAAAAAAGTATAGTGGATTGTAAATTCTAGAACATGGTGGGCAGGAAGAATGGGATGTCATGGCAAGATTGAATAGGCAGGCAGTGGCCAGAGGAATAAGTGTTTGCCATGGGATCTCTCAACTGTTTTTCACCTCTGGAGATTTATGAACATGAAACTCAGAAAAGAGATCTGAGACCTGCAGGATAAGTGAAGGATTCATCAATGTGTATTAGTTTGCTAAAGCTGTAACAACAAAAGTAACACAAACTAGATGGTTTAGACAACAGAAACAGTTCTAAAGGCTTATGGAATGGCTTTGACAAAGTTATAAAGCAGAAAAAATTGTACTGAAGCATCTTCCCCCGTTAGGTTTTCTCATGGATTTAAAAAAAAAAAAGAATTCTCCATCCATTTTGATTTACAGATTCTATAATTAAAAATATGTTCTGCTCTCAAACCAAAGGTGTGGTTATTAGGATATAGAATTACTTGTAATTTTTGTCATCTTATTACTCAACATTAGTACAATCATCATTTTAATCTATTTCTTCCAGTCATTGAGGCAGAGTATGACTGAACAAAATTCCACAAATAACTTGATCACTATGAAATGAAATCTTTTTCACAATGTTTGGCATTCAGTTGGTTAGATCAGATGTTGTTTCAGAAGTCTTTTCTCAACAACAATAAAGCACACAATCTTGATATTCCCATTGAGAATAGACCTAATTCTTTTGACCTAAAAACTAGGAATAATGGGAATATTGTATAAAAATCACACCCATATTAAAATAGATACATTGCTCTTCCCTCTAAAAGAAACAATGCTGGAAGCATTAAAAGATGAAATAATGTTTGAATGTTTTTCAGGTCAAAAATTAGGTGCTAATTTATTTCTTTCCTGAATTTGTTGAAAACTATTTTTTATTGCTTGAGGTACTCTTCAGGACATGGTGATTCTGGGCTTTCATGCAAAATTGCACCATTTTGTGTATTTTCTAGGTCTTTGGCTTCAATATGCATTCTCACAGCTGACCAGCTTGCTGCAGAAAACAGGGCAGTTGACATATCTAGAGCCTCATGTGAACTTTCACCACCAAAGTGGAGACAGACTCCCTGTCTTTGGTACTGTTACTACATACTTTAGCTTAAAGCCAATATCCACCCTTGACCAGTTATCCTTGTCCAGTTGTGGGATCTTGAACGGGAAGACTGTGCCTCTTTGGTTAGATGATGATGACTAGACAAATTCATTACGGTTAGGGTAATAGGAATAGTCAAGCATGTCCAAGATCCCATGCTGGGTACAAGGCATGGGTGCAATGTGGAAGACAGAAATAATTCCTAGAAAAAAAAAAAATTGCTGAGTAGTTATTCTCCCAGCTTGTTGTCCTATACATTTGTTTTTCTAATTCTTGCTAAAATTGTTACTGAATAGTGAGCTCATGCATTCACTGATTTAGCATTTGGAACGAAGACAGTGAAAGCAGTGCATGACATCACGAGGCTCACTTTCTGGTATGGTTTTGGAGGTCGATGGTAAACAAATGAAGAAACGAATAAATACCTTACTCCATGATGGCGAGAGTTAGAGGAAAAAGTGAAACCAGGAAAAGGGGAGAGAAGAGATGCAGTGAAGTGTGGGTGCTTCTTAAGTGGGTGATCAGCAAGGCCTCACTCATAAGGCGACATCCGAATAAAGACCAGAAAGTACCCAGGGAGTGGCCCACAAGGATCTCTGAAGGGCCAGCATTCCAGTAGAGGAAATTATTGACTAAAATTACCTACAGTGAAGGAAAGCTAGCTTTGTTCTAATCATGGCAGATAGATTAGCAAGCTCTAAGCATTACTTTTCTTTAAATAGCACATACTTGAGTATAAAATTGAATGGGGTTTTGCTAACATTAGATTCGGGTAGTCAGACCTACAACAGTGTTCAAATGAAAGCATACACCCTATTGTCCTTACCCTGACAGGATGCTTAGAAGAATATAAATGGTCCAATGCAGTTAACATTTGAAAAGAAAACCTATAAAATAATGATAAAGAAAACATACTATTCATACAACAGGGGATCTATTTGCAATTTCTAACAGAGGCACCCAAAGAAGCAAGGAAAAAAAGTTGCATATCCATCCTCCAAATTTCTCTTGATTTGTGTCAGATCTCCCTCAATGATTCCTTTATTAGGTGCTAGTTTGTCTTGTAGATGAATTAATTGTTTGGCAATGCATCCATCATTTTCATGGTTTTGCCATAGCAATTACTAACATGAATATGGTTCAGGGAATTTCAGGAACACCTTTCCACTTTACCCTCATTTCCCCCATTGTCAGTGATGGACAGTGTCACTCTGGTCTTGGTTTTTAAGACTGGAAAATGCAAAAATCATTTACGGGAGTGTGGATGTTTGTAGCCATCACACTTGTTTTGTGGTTGTTGGCTGAATGGCTTAGCAGGCCAAGCAGAAAGGATGTTTGCATTTCCTTCTAGGTTTCTCCAAGGCTACCATGGACACAGACTCTCACCGTCATAGTGAATAAATATGGCTTGTAAAAGTCTGACAACAAAATGCACCAATTGTTAAAGAGAGTCTGATTTAGATATCTTGGGAAATAAAAACTTTAGCAGTAATTTCTTTGTTACTATTTTCTTTTTTGAAAGAAAGAGATGTCAGTGTATCTGATGGATTCCTATGGTTATTGCTCAGGCAACAATATAAACTGGTGGAGACAGACTGTCAAATATTATCTTTTCTTCCATTCTCATTAATTCTCCCCACCCTTGTCACCCTTGTTGGAATCTCCCAGGACAGCATTTTGATCTTTTTAAGTTGAAATGTCTGCTGTTAATTTCTGTTAGTTCTAGAGAACTTTGATTTCAAGCTCAAAACACAATTAAAATATTTACCAAGGTTAAATTCATGTTTGTGTATCAAAATGCATTTTTTCCTGTTCTTTGAGTACAGAAGTATTTGTTTCACCATATGTAACACGTATTTTTTCAGAACATATGAGTTGTAAAAGAAATTTGAATTCTTTTAATATAAAATGATATCTTCAAATTATAATTTAATTATCACTGTTTAATTATTGATTAATTATCATTGTTTAAAACCATTTAGTGATATATGATTAGAATTTATCAAGAACATGATGTAAGTTGAAGATTAGACTAATTTCTAATAATTGTTCTTATATCAGATATGATCTTATATATTGTAGAGCAAGCAATTAGTTTTTAAATAATGTAAGAACTCTATTTATGGTTAAGCAATATCATGTTAAATTATTTCTAGTTCATAGCTTACTGATTTTCTTAGAAAATAGGTGCAGGGGTTTAATACCAAAATAAGAAGTCGTACGTATTAATGAGTATTGAACAGTCAGGTAGCATACAACTACCAATGCATGGAAGATTACCGAAGAAAGTAGGATAAATTCAGACTTTTATGAGTAGCTTAAGAAACAGCTATCACTTGGGAGAGGAGCTAGGTCTGACTCTCCCTGAACACAACAGCAAGACAATAATCTTGTCCTTTGACAACAGAATTACCTTCATTTCAAGTACAACCACCTGGCCCAGGGATCCATTTCCCATCCAAGTTGAAGAAGGACTGAGGATTGATATGATACCCATCCATTTCCAGTTCCTCACTCATTTATTGTAGATTTGAAGGTTATACTTCTATGTCTCTCCCTTTTGGTAGGTGGGACTGAAGGAATTGTCACTTCCAGGAAAAGCCATTTAATTGCTCTGTGTGTGAGACTCTAGCAATCCCTTGGGAATCGTGAACATGGGTCATATTACGATGAAGGTGCCCTAAGACTGAAGCAGCCTTGATTTCTGGGTCACCAAATGGAGACATGTTGTCCTAGATAGTCACTGTGACCCAGTAAAATTTCTGTGAGCAAGAAATAAACTATTAAAGTATCAGGTCATTTAGATTGTGTAGTTTTGCTACTGCAGCATTATTTAGCTTATTCTGATTAATTCAGATCTTGATATTAGAATAAATATAGTATAAAAGAAATTGTAAGTCATAAGACACGGATGAGTTTGGGGCAATGTTCAACTTCCAGAAATATAGCATCAGAGGCTACAGTTATTTCTCATGGCATAGCAAGTATTTTATTTTGCTTCTTTTTTTTTTTTTTTTTTTTTTTTTTTTTTTTTTTTTTTGTGGTACCAGGGATTGAACTCAGGGGCACTCGTCCACTGGGCCACATCCCCAGCCCTTTTTTGTATTTTATTAGAGACAGGGTCTCACTGAGTTGCTAAGTGCCTCACCATTGCTGAGGCTGGCTTTGAACTCTCGATCCTCCTGCCTCAGCCTCCCAAAGTGCTGGGATTACAGGCGTGCGCCACCGCGCCCGGCTTATTTTGCTTCTTTTTATACTCCAAGTCCCAGAGAGATGATATGGAGAAGTCTATGTGGATGCTGCATACAGAGTTGGTTTTCTTTGCAGCTAAAACCCCCAAAGTTTAGGAACCCAAATGTTTTCTGATGGGCTGTAAGCAAATCTATCTGATCTTTACCCTGGAAGGAAACATGATGTTCATTTTAATGGAAAGCAAAAAAACAAAAACAAAAACAAAACAACAACAAACTTGCCTTCTGCTTCACAGGGAGACATTTCATCTCCCAAATCTCTGTTCATGCTGATATTCTATAAAAAAAGCAGTGTAGATGAAACCAGCACCTCTTCTCGAAAGACATGCAGAGAAACATGAGAAACCCACGAAGATCCTCTCTCAATGCACCATTTCTGTTTACTGGTTCAGTCTTCTCAAATATACCCCAAATTCTATTCCTTCATTAATTTTTTTCAGGACTCTACTAATTAAGTCCACTTTCTTCCTTTTAACTCTACTGGTTATGTATAGATTTTTGACTGATATATATGATTTCATAATTTCAGTATTTCTTTTTCTTTTCTTTTCTACCTTCTGAGGATTGAAATTTCCTTAGAAGAAGGGACTATTTCATTTACACTTATATCTCAGAGGAGATGATATAATGTTACCCAATTATTGTCCTTCCCCCCCCGAAAATATTCTGCTAACATAATATCATATGGAATTCTTCCTTATGAATTAGATAAACAACAATTCCACAGTGAGGTATGGTTAGTATAGCAGAACAAAATACAATTCCTAAAGTGGCCGTTAAAGTGAAATTTGCTCCAATCAAATGACATCCTGAAATAGCCAATAACAGGAGGTATTTTTGATACATTGCCACTCTGAAGAAAATCCGTGTTATTCTATAATCATATTTTAAATTATAATTAGTGGTGTGACATTTTTCCTGTTGCTTCCATTGCTGTTTCCCCTAAAAGTTCTCAGTTTTTACTGCTACTGTCATCAGTGTGCTACTCTTATATAGTAAAAGCTACCTTAACTACTTTATAACTTTAGTTTTCAGTATCTCATCACAGATAAATTTTTATCATTCATGTCTTTGGGTGAAGAAACCTAGACTTCTAAAGTCACTTGTTTGAATTCGTGCAACAACTAAGTTCTAGTGTTGGGATTCAAGCCCTCTTTTACTTAATGCTATGTCTGAGTTCTTAGTCATTTCCTTATTATAATAATTTGCCTATAAACTTAAAAGATATTCACCAGTAAGTCCTCAATCAACCAGGGAGAGAATTTCCTCTCGTATTGATTATATTTTCAAACAACTATCCAATTTAGTTCAACCAATTGCAGTAACCTCTATTGTCCTCATTCACTGAGGAGGAAACTCATCATGTGTGACTAGAGATTGTTTTCACCCTTGTGCTTCTTAAAGTAGTATATTCAGAGTATTAATTTATAAATTAACTTTAAAAGCAAAGAGGAAGAAGAATATCAGTCCCTGATTTCTGGAATAAATTCCAATCTTGTGAAATAAAGTGAAAGACATTGGGTATATATTAAATGGCAATTGATATAGAGATAACGTTAGGGATTTTGGTAATTGAAGTCAGACCTTAAGATACAAAATCAACATCAAGACAATGTCTAGATTTTCCCCTGTTGCTCATAAGCAAGAGTGATGGAAGAGCTGATTAGAGACCTTTTCCTGTCCTGTTGGTACAGTTATTCTTCTGTGTGCTGAACCAAGGCTTCTGGGTAGGTTGACATTCACTGAACCATTGTAAATGAAGAGAATGTGTTTTATTTAAATGGAAGAAACTGTGTTCCCTTTCATGTCAAGGCATGCTCCTGAAGCCTGCATGACTTTTAAAGTGTGAGACAGTCTTTTTTTTTTTTTTTTTTTTTTTCCCCATAAAATTTGGCTTTGGTTGCATTTTTCCTTCATTGGAGTCTCACCCTGCCAAGTTTCGAAGTTTGCATGCTCAGGTTATTGGGGGTTTTGTTTTTCCAAGTGCAAACAGAGTTCAAGTTTCTTAAAATAGGAAAAATTATTTCTCCCTTCCCCCTCTCACTTTAAAAACATGCTTATGGTTCAACATTATTTAATTTAGGTTAAAACTAAAAATAAATTCTTCCAAGTTTGTGACTAAACAAGGAAAAGGTCTCAAAAGCACTTTTTCAAGAAAGTTACAATTTATTGTAAAGGAGGTAGAAGAAGAATGGCTTTTGCTTTCAAGATTTAGTCCAAACTACCAGTGCTTTATGGAGTTATGGGCTTCTATTTAAATTAGATTTTGCTGGTCTTATTCAGTGTATCAGATTTTTAAATTTTCCACTCTCCAGAACAGCATGTGGATTTGCACAGAATCTGGAGAAAGTAAATTACCAGGAGATATTGGTCAAAGGATACAAAATATTATTTAGATAGAGGAATAAATTTTAGAGATTTATTATACAATACAGTGAGTATAGTTTATGACAGTGTATTGTGTTCATGCAAATGGGCAAGAAAGTTAATTTTGAGTGCTCTTGCCCCCGCAGAAGAATCTGAGATTAAAGCATATAAAATTAACTCTATTTAGCTATTCCAGCAAGCATATATATTTCAAAGCATCATGTTGAGCACCACATATATAATTGTTATTTGTAAATAAAAGTTAAAAAATAAATTATCAAAATGAAAAAAAAATTATCAGCACTCTTAGAATGATAGAGTGTTTTGAGAATTCTTTCTCATGAGCATGTCTGCAAATTTAGTAAGACTAGCCCATGGAAACATTTTGGGGAAGATAAAACGTCTCTATTATCTTTTCAAATGCTACTTCTCTGTGAAGGTCCCAGCATTTGCCTGCTGCCCTCTTTCTATGTGGAGGCCATTTTTAGGGAGGTCCTCACTAGATCCTCCCTGCTTTAACATTGTAGTCTCAGGACATACAGTCTCCTCATCCCAGTTTTTCTTCCCATAATGCACTTTCTCCCATCTCCCTTCATGAAATCCCCTTCAAATGTACTCAAATACTTTCTGTATTGCATTCAGCATTCCCTTAACACTTACTAATACACAGTCAATGTCCACTCTGGGTTAGACAGTACTATAAGGATCAAGGATCTGAGGATATACAAGACAGTAAGTCCCTGCTTTAGAGGAGATTGTATTCTTGATAAATAAGAAACCAAATAAAAATGAAGAAGGATCACTCATGGTGATGATTGCTTGAAGGAGGTAACTAACCATGGTGAAGATGGAGCATTATTGGATTTGGTGCATAGTGGGGAGAAACTATAAGATTGGTAGGTCAGGGAAGGCCTCTCTGAAATATTTTCTGCCTAGACTTGAAGGACCAACAAAATCCAGTTGGATGAAGAATTATGGGCAAACAAATCTCAACCCCTTTCAGGAAGCATATCCAGAGAACGATCCACAAGAAATTAAAGCCACTCAGAAAAGGTATTGATTCTTCATCAGTGACATTTTTTATATCCATGGTGGTCTGATAAAAGTGTGTATTAAATTCTTTAAATGTATTTCATCAATTTGGAAGATTTGGTTACCAAATGCTCTACTCAACATAGGGTTATATAAGTTAATATCAATTACATCACAGAAAACATTCATAGGAATGTTCTTGTCCTTATAACATTTTCAGCCTAAGGAAGTCTGTACATAAACATGACTGAAAGCAAGTTAAGAAAGTGTTAAGTTATATTATGTGTGTTTCATGTTCATTTCTATTTCTGAAACCTTTCTTCAGGCTTTAACCAACAGTATCCTATATCCCATAGTATAAAATATTTCCGCCTTTGTTGCTCTTCCCTCAACTTCTTCATAGATTTTACCAATCCATTCTCAGGTAGGACAGATCAATAGGACCTGTTGGATGCAAAGGAGAGACTGTTACACCTGGGCCTGCCTTCATAGGTGTGCATCTGGCCCTGGGCTCAGAAAGTCCACACTCTGTTGTCACCATCTTGAAATTCTTAATAATTATTTCCTTGAACTGAAGTTTTAAAGGAGAGATTTGACTGGACAGTGGGGAATGAGCTTTACATTTTCGTCTCCACTCAACTCTAAAATTTGTGTAAAGCCCGTCCTGATTGAACTGATCACATCACATGCCCATGGTCATTGACCTCTTAGTGCCATAATTTTCTCCATGTCTTTGTGATCATCAGACCATGCAACCAGTTCAATGGTCAATTGAAAATTAATGAGTGAAAATTTAGAGCAACGAGCTAAACTTTGAAGGGGAATTCAGAAGGACTCGCTACAAGCACAATGGATTGTTTTTCCTTGAAAATTGCAGTAAGCCTGTCTTAAAAGTATAAATTCTTTATAAAATTATGTTGTTAAATACTCATGCCTTTAGAATTGGAGTTGCAAACTAAGGGTCAGTGGGTCAAATTCAGCTCAGAGCTATGATTTTTTTCAGCAGCACAGAGATTTACAAAATTTGAATGTCCTTTTAACTGGGGCATGCAGTTCCAGAGAACCACTGGCCTGACCATAAAATTGTCTTTGCCCAGAGAATCTGCTTACCCTTCCTGGTCTTAAGGTTATTTGACTTTGCAATACTGAGCTCTAACGTTAAATGTCTAAAACAGTGGTTTCCAAAATTTAGCGAGGAACTAAGTCCCCTGGATAGGTTACACCACAGATTGCTCACTCCAGCCCCTTAGTGCCTAATACAGGTCTGAGGTGGGTCCTGGTAATGTCTAACACATTTCCAGGTGATATTGGTGTCACTGGTCAGGAACCACACTTTGAAAACCACTGATCTAAAACAGTAACTACCATTCTTGTTATTTGCTGTTTACTACAGTAAACTCTACCCACTCAGTTATGAATGAGATAATGTAAATAAAACATATATGCTTTAATTAGTGAACTGAGCTACATAGGGAATTCATCTGTGATAGCATCCATGCACTGAAGCAATTAACGAACCCAACACGTTTTTCTCTCCCAAAGGAAAAAAACTATCCTGCTTTTCACTGAGGTTAGTTCTATTTTGGTATTCTTTTTTTTTTTTTTTTTTTTTTTAATTAATATGCTTAGATTTTTTTTTCCCAAAAATAGTAAAACAAGTTTAAAATGATCCAATTTGAAATGTTGTAAAGTTGTCTCACCCTCAGTAAATATCAAAAGCAATGAGGTAATGGAACCAGACAGTTGGAGCTGTTGATAATGGATTCACTTTGGACAGCCTCTTATCCTACTGCCAAGGAATTATTACTGCCCTAAGCCCGTGATGCCAAGATTTCCCTAGATTTTGTAGAGCCCAGCAATGCTTATCAGATATATGCAGCATTATGCTAGAAAATGTGACTTGAAAATTTCCAGTGGAATACACAGTTCAATCTGGAGTTGATTCTCAGCTCAGCTTCTTCTTTGAGGCTTAGAGTGTCCAGTCAATCAAAGAGGACTGTACTCATCAGCCATAAAATTCTCAAAGCCACACCTTTTAGAGAAGGACATGTGATACTGCTACCTGGTGTCAAGACGGTTACTCTGAAGTTAATGTGTTCTCAAATCCCTCTTTATGTCCTCTTTCCATTTGTTTAATAACTTTGGGTAATGGAATGGGAGATGGCTTTGAAAGACAGGAGCATTTTAATTTTACTTCCCCCCCACCCCCATCTTGGTGTGTGAGTAGTAAAAGGAAATTATTAACATGCTTTGATGGAAGCATTAGTGGAATTTTCTCTGAAGCTTATCCTTAATGGTTTTATTAATTTTATTTATTCCTTTGACCATCATCGGAATTAACCCCAGTTCATTTACTTTTTATATTCAGACCATCCATTTTCCATAGTAATGGGAGATTGTGAGAATGTGAATAAATTAAACCCAAAGTCCTGTAATTACGTGAACAGCTCTCTAACCATCTAGACTGCAAAATACGTGAACTGGAGTCTGTCTCATTTCTTTGTCTCATACCACAGTGAACATATAGCTGCTATGTATATAGTTGATATTTAATAAAGGTAGATCACATTGAAATGATCTCTTATCTTTCCCCACCAAATTTTTTTTTTTTTTTTTTTTAAATCTGCTTTAGTGTCTTCTTTACTCAAGAAGGGTGATAATCTTTATCTCACAGGTCTCTCAAAGGGACAGAGTAAACAAATACATGCAAAGTGTTTAGCTCCATGCCAGATAATAACAACATTCAGTCTCTATTGGCATTTCATTATGAATAGATATTTTTACTTTTATTTAGATGTGAGGTTTTTTTTTCTTTTATTATCATTATTTGTATAATGATTTCAAACTCTCCTATGGTGAACACTTTAATAAAAGGTTTATTTACTGAGTAAATAGAACTAAGCTTCCTTTTGTATTCCTTTCCTTTGTTAATTCTTTCGTATCCATGCAGTTTGAATGGATGTTAAATCCTGATATTATGGAAACACTCTAATCTGTAGCACATCTCAAGGTTCAGGGAATATAAAATGATAATAAAGTGGTTGAAAATGTAGTTGAAAAACAAATGCTGGACATTCACTTCATTTTTAAATTTTTTTTGTTGTTGCTATAGATAGACACAATATCTTTATTTTATTTATTTTTATTTTTCTGTTATGATTAAGATCAAGCCCAGTGCCTCACAGATGTGAGGCAAGCACTCTACCCCTAAGCCACAACTGCAGCCCCTGAACATTCTCTTTTTAAAAGACATTTTCTTCTCCCAGTTGAGGTAGATGTATATGGACCTCAGTGGTGACTGGACTAAGCTTGTAGTGTAGCCTGAAAAAAAGATTATTTTATGCATAATGTCATATTTTTGCAATTTAAGAACAAAAAAAATCCAAGAAAAGTAATGTTACATTTTGGAACTTATACTAATCTCTATTGCATATTTTGCTACTACTTCAATAAATTTCCTTTACTTGGAAGGTTTAGCCACTAAGTAATACCAGAACAAGAATGAGAAGAAGTGGGCTATTTTCTATTCTCTGCCTGTTAATTGAACAAGTCATTCAGTTTTTCTGGATATAAATTGCCTCTGCTGCAACTCAGTAATATCTGTTTTAGAAGCATTTTATAAATAATTTCTATTTTATAAATATTTTATAAATAAAAGAGACTTGTACAATTTCTTCTAAGGATGCCCCAAAGGCTGCCCAGGTTATACACTGCACAACTTAGAACATGGATGAACACCAGAGATGAATTTCTTCTGTTTCTTTTCATCCATGGATCATATAACTGGGTGTGGAATTCTTTGGTAGTCTTGTGCTGTCCCTTCCCTGACATGAAAAAATATGGTCTATTACAGAAAAGATTTGTGCATATTACCAGAAACAACTGAGAGAACAAGAGGGCATTAACCATATTTTATAGATTTACGTTCTGTTTTTACCACTTAATCCTTAAATGGAACGGCTTTGGGGGCCTCCCCAGAATTGAGGATTTATATGCAGCCATAGAGACTGTTTAGAGTAGAATTATAAAACTAAAAACATTATGAAAAATCTCATTAATCTAAATACACCTTTTTTCCTTTTTTCAGGAAAGAGTGCAATTGCTCACCTTATCTCGCAAATATATCTGATACCAGAAAGTCCTATCTACAAGTTAGCAGCTGATATGCTTTACATACAGGAGAATGGGGAGCTTCACTGTGAACCCAAACCTGCACAGCTGTTAGCAATAAAGGGCTGTCTATGGAATTCAGGATCGAGGCCAGATTTGCCTCTGCAGCACATCTTTTTGTGTAAGCACGTGATTCCACATTTCACTTCTCCACTTGATTTCATGGAACTCAGAAATTGCTCCAGAAAAGAAAAAAAAGAAGAAGAAGCAGCAGCAGCAGCATAATCAACTCCTTATATTCACTGGAATGTTGCAAGTGGAAAATTAATGAACTTTTCTGTAATTATTGAATAGTCTCAGTTGATAAATTATTGAGCACTCTGGGATTTCATCTGAAGAGACCCATATGGTCACAGACTCTTGAAAATGGTAAAAACTCGTATCTGATCCTGTTTAAGCATGCAGGACCCTAGTCTCTTGGCTCTTATTCTTGCCTCTCAGTAGGGTCTGCTTGTGCAGAAGCTATACTACCTTGGACACCCTCGTTTGACCCAACAGCATTCACATTGGCTATACTTTTATCTACTTCTGAACTCAGAAGAGTCACCTTCGCGAGTCATACCTGTCTTCCCTAGTCAATCATAGAATCTGGGATAGAAAAGCTGAAAGTGTAGGTAATCTTAACACCCCCTGGGGGCAAACTTGCGGTAACAAGAGGCAAACAATTGGAAGGAGTCTGTAGCTGTGTTGTCCTCTCTTCCTTTCTCTGATAGACTATTCTGAAATCTAGAGATATAATGTGCATTCCAGAGACAATCTTCATGTCAAAGCAACAGACTGATTTTTTCTTTTTAAACCATGGCCAGTTCAATAATTTACCACTTTCTATGTACTTAACTTCCTTTCCTCTCTGGCTTTCTTTTGTCCTACATTCTGTTTACTGTACTCTTCACCTCCCTCTAATATATTAATGTGTACATTTCATATTAGGAACTTGGGCAAGAATTTTGCCTATAGAAGAGGAAACTGAGACTCAGAGAAATTAAATTACTTTTCCATGGTAAGGGATTGCAAAGAGTAATTTTTAATGTTTATTTCCTTTGCTCTCCTTATCAAGTATCTGTGATAAAGCTTCTAGGTTTTCAAAGTCCAACTTAAGCAACCCCTGTAGACTTCCCTCCCTTGGTAGCTCATGCTGATTGCTCTCTCTGTTGAATAAAACATATACTTTTTGAGTTTGAGTTCCTTTGCACATTATTTGCTCATCATTTCAGATTGATTCTGCCTTATCTCCATGTGAATTAAGTTCCCTGAGAACATCATTCTGATGTTTTCATTCCTTAGCATTCTGAATACAATGAAGGCCACCATGATGGTTTCCTGAGAGCCTGCTCCAGTGAAAGGAACTCCTCATAGTCACTGAGGACTTCTGAGAGACCTGTTAGAAACAACAAATGGCAAATGCTTCTTATATTCCAGTCCTCTGACAGGTTGCAATGTTTTTCTTGACCATACTTTTGTAGGTACTCCATTGCTTTTTAATCTTTTTTTCTTCCTTTTTTTTAAACAAACATTTGTTTATTTGTTTTAGTTGTACACAATGCCTTTACTTTTAGGTGGTGCTGAGGATTGAACCCCTGGCCAGAGACGTGCTAGGTGAGCGTTCTACCGCTGAGCCACAACTGCAGCCCATATTTTTTAATCTTGCACTAATTATTTCATATGAGGAGTCTGCCCTCTCTGAACCTACTCTTTCTGCAATACCTTTCATAAAACTTGCAAAACCTGGTGTGTCCTTAAGCACTTTAAAGTTCTTATGTGTTATAATTAGGACTTACTATGTGCTTGCAATAAGTAGAGGGAAATTGTTAAAGATTGTAAACAAAAGACAGATATCAATAGTAGAAAAAGCAATTAATTCAGAATGAGAAGCTCAATGTTGAGATCTTAAAGTTGCTCTGGAATAGCATTGTAAATGTTACTTTCCTCTTTTGTAAAATGAGGAAGCTATGTATTAGACACTATCAGAGAATTTCTGCAAGTAACATAAGAAACAGATACAAAAATGTGACCACAGACTTGCCAAAAGCAAAATGGACATGATGTTTTCAAGTCAGCATGGTTCTTTGAAGTGGAAAAATAAGGTAGTGCTGAGTTTCCAGATGATTTGGGGGGTATTTGATGATCTTGAACTTTCCCATCTCTTGAAATCTGTTACTGTATTGTCCACAGTGATTTTGTGTCAAGGCCATGGGGAGAGGTTGCTGGGAATCCAAAGAAAATACCCTAAAGCATGGTGGGATATATAAGATTTATTGAAAAATGCATCAGGGAAAGTTCAGTAGCCACAGGCTGGATAGAGAGCACCTCTCTTACTCTCTGGACTTCACTAAGTAGCACATCTGTCCCTCAAAACACACTACTCCAGGTACCTGGCACCTCTGTCCCTTAGGACATCCATCCAGTGGCAACATCTGCTCCTGCAGGGACAGGGGTTTTACAACTTAAGTTACAGAAGCAGTGACATCATTAGCTTAACTTGCTTTGTACCATTGTATGACCAGAATTCCAAGGAACTTGGCTTGCATGGAAGAAAGCAACTTTCTACAGGTTATACCCACTTGACCTAATTCCCAGTATTCAGAAGAGCAAGCTAGATCATATTTATCAAGGCCCAGAGAAGCTCTCACTGTTTCCTTAATATGGCTATGTTCTTGGGAGTGTAGACTAACTTTGCAGGTAAATGGGAAAGATTCCTTTCCCTCAAAGATGACAGGTCCCTTGACCAACAGGATACCAGTCTCCCTGTTTATCTTTTCTTCTACTTTAGGAGTGTTTGCAGGGTTTTAAGGCATCCTCTAGCCATATATCACAGACTCATTATTTTCCTTCCTTAAGAAAATCTGCTTTTGGGGAAAAGTAATCATTTACAGATAGGTGCAATAAGGGTAATGTCAGGAAGCATAGCTGATCACTTCCATCAATTCTGTGACTTATTCCAGGTGCTGATAATTATTTCAGTTTTTGGTCAGATGTAGAATTCTGTTGTTTATGAACAAAGGGATCAAAAGAAAGTCAACAGAACACGTGCTCTGTGAGATAGCTCGGAAACATATCACTGTGCAAGAAGGAGAATTTGGAATGGAGTTTTGGAGGCTTAGAATTCACCTGTTTCTACTTCCTGTGTAATAGATCCTGGGAATCTCTACTTTTATTTTTTAATATTTGTATTAGTTATTGATGGATCTTTATTTATTTATTTGTTTATATGTGGTGTTGAGAATGGAACCTAGTGCCTCATACATGGTAGGCAAGCATTCTGCCACTAAGCCATGACCCCAGCCCCTTTATTCTTTTGTTTGGATTCTTATTGCTTCTCAGATGGATTATAGAAATAGTGTCTGCCCTTGGCTTCTTGTCTCTCATGTTTCCAAGGGCAACCACTCTGGATTGGTGGTCTTGGTCACTACTTGTCTTTGTAGGACATCCTGTGTAAGTGCCATCATTAGCTCTTCATAGACTGTCCCAGCCAAAACCAGACATTTCCAATCCATTCTTATATAGAAATTTTCCACAGCAACATATTTCAAAGACACTTGGTTTTTGGATGCTGCCCATTGATGCATGCTTATTCCAAACTGAGACCTTTAGTCTTAGTAACATTATCTGGTGTAAGCCTTTGGTGCCTCTCAGAAGTCTTGTTCCATAATTCGTACCTGATGGAGAACAGTATAAGCGATCTTCCTTAGGTCTGATTTTTCCTATCTAGGTAAAGAATACATTGAAATTGAATTTCACATTACACTTTTAGAACTAATTTTGAATACATCTAGAACTGACTTATGGTGATGCTGTACCTAGGTAAAGTGAGCACCAGGAAATTCATCACGTAACATTGTCAAACACAACTAATGTGTCCCTATAAGGACCTAGAAAACTAAGTATAAATTGTTGCATGAAAGAGTAAATATTATAGCTAAATTTGTTGCATTTTACATGGAACAAGATTAAATTCTGGATGTTTTATTTCTAAGTTCCTCTATTTCGAAGCTGATTATTATATATAGCTAGAATTTCAAGTTCTTTATTCCAAGAAATGTAGGTGCATTAATGACAGGATTCAGTGATTCTCTTTTCAATTATTTGTCCAAAATTACCATTTTGGCCTGTCTGGGTGTGGTGGCACACACCTGCAATCTCAGTGGCTAGGAGGCTGAGGCAGGAGAATCACAAGTTCAAAGCCAGCCCCAGAAATTTAAGGAATCCCTAAGCAACTTAGCGAGACACTGCCTCTAAATAAAATATAATAGGGCTGGGAATGTGGCTCTGTGGTACAAAAAAATTACAAAATATTTTGGTTATATATCACTGTCTAAATTTATTCTAATTATTTTCATAAGCTCATGTCTAGTACATTTCATTATTTTTATTTATTTGGTACCAGGATTAATTTTTTTCAACATACAATAACATACTTTTTTATTTAATGTTTTATTCCCTTTTCTCCATGGAAATTATTTGACTAAATTCATTGTTGATTATCATTAGTTTTTCAAACATAAAACTTCAGTGATGTAATTGGGAATAGCAAAGCTTTTAAAATAGCTTCAACATTTCAATATTTTCAATCTTGGTTTTTCAGATGAAAGAGTAGTAGCAGTGGAGATCATTTCTATGCAAGTTTATGCCTTGCTTTTCAGGGTTAACTTGTGTTACATCTCCCACCCACATTCCCACTTCTTTCAACCATTCCAACACCATTTTCTTCTTTAGAATGCAGGAAGATTTCAATGTGTTTGTACTGTTTAAATCCCTAGGTTATGGTTACCAAGCACGCTCGTTGTCTTCTTTTCTCAAATGTAGCTTTCCTAATTGACTGCAGTCATTCGTTCATGTAAGCAAATGACCTAAGAAGCAAAATGCTGACAACCCTTGATCTCTGTGTAAAGAGACAGAAAGTATATTAAATCCACCTCAGGGCTTATGCAGAGGATCACCTGCTCATCTGATCTGTGCGATTAAGAGATCATCTTTTGAGTTCTTGGAAATGAACTTTCCTGATTGAATAAAGAAATGCATGACAATTGAATTATGAAATTAATATTTCATATGGATGAAATATCATGTGGCTGGGTGGATATTAAATAGTTTCCAGAGGAGAATGCCTCGTGTTCACTTTATAATTTAGGGAGGAGGAATAAAAGAAAAAGAAACAATGTAGCATCTGGTATTAAGACATCAGTTAGGTATTTATGTGTATATCTGTTCTCATTTGAAACTACTTGTAACATTTAACCCTAGAATTCATTAGGGTTCTTTATTTTACCCTTGATGCTAATGTTATTTGATTCTGAACATACCTGAATAGTGTAACTGTTCAAGGTTGATTGAGAAAAAGATGTCATCATTGATTATTGTTTTATCTCAGTTTGAAGTATCAGCCACCTGTGATTAAATAACTTCAACACACATCTTGATTATGTTAAAGTGAACATTACTGGGTTTTAATAATTAGTTCTACAGGTAACTTTGTACTATTAACATAGATGTCTGAAATTTGACCCTTTAAAGAAAGAAGTGCCTCTTCCATTCTATGTGGTTGTCATCTAAATATGGTTTATGAAGGTCATTGGATGACTGGCAACCCTGATGTCTCATGGTATTTTTCATAATTTTTCACACAATAGTGAAATGTCCACTTTGAAAAAAATCTTTCCTACATTTGGCTTGCTGAGTCTTTTGATCAATTCTTAAATGTATATGGAAATACTAAAGAGTCCTGTTGTCTTTCTTCAAATTTTTTGAATGAATGTTTCATGACAAAATTGCATTGTAAAATTAGATTTCAGATTTCCCTAAGTGGAACAAAGTAGAGATGTGGGGAATGGAAACAAAGTGAACTTCATCCAACTTTTAAGAAGTAATGTTTTAGCCTGATGCAGTGGTGCACATCTATAATCCCAGTGGCTCAGGAGGCTGAGACAGGAGGATCATGAGTTCGAAACCAACCTCACCCAAAGCAAGGCACTAAGCAACTCAGTGAGACCCTGTCTCTAAATAAAATACAAAAATAGGCTGGGGATGTGGCTCAGTTATTGAGTGTCCCTGAGTTTAATCCCTTGTACAAAAAAAAAAAAAAAAAAAAAAAAAAAAGGTCATATTTTGTGGCAAAAGGGCACCTAAAGAAGTTTTATCAACACCATTTATTCATTCACATTTTCCAATCATTCACCAGTCATACTATACTACACTATACATTATTCATATATTAAGTGATTATTATCAGCACCTATTTGTGATTAGAAGGTAGACAAAATCTTAGATTAGATTAGAAAGTAAATAAGCCAAAGCATCTCACAGTCAAAAGGTGTACCTCTTAGTCGGGTGCAATGGTGCATGCCTCTATTCCCAGCAGCTCAGGAGGCTGAGGCAGGAGGATCACAAGTTCAAAGCCAGCCTCAGCAACTGAGCAAGGCCCTAAGCAACTCAGTGAGACCCTGTCTCTAAATAAAATACAAAAAAGTCCTGTGGATGTAGCTTAGTGCTTAAGCGCCCCTGAGTTCAATTCCCGATATCAAAAAAGAAAATATTTTCTCCTATATAAATTAAATTACTTGCATGACACCATCCAGGAAATTAATGAGAAAATTTGACTTCTTGCTGAAATTATTAGCAATTAAATTTTGAAAGCATGGTGTTTATGTAGAGAAAGGGATCTTTCAAAATTCAAGCTGACAAGACTGAATTTTAAGATCTGGAGTGAGGTTTTAAAATCAAGACTGAGCTCATTTAGAAAATTAGAACATTTTGATTAGTTTTGTTAACCAATTTACCCAATGAATTGAATCAAATGAAAACCATTACATTCTTAATTTACCTTTTAGTTCCAGAACAATTTCTTATTCATTATTTTCCTTATGCAATAATGTATTTTAAGCATAATCAAAAGACCTAAAAATATTTGCCAATACCTTAATACCTTTTGCTACTTAATCAGTGTTAATTTGTTTCAATTGCTGTCATAATTTTATTTCTTCTTTTCTTCAGTTGGCTTGTTTGAGTAAGGCTCCAAAAAATGATCCAAACTTTACTTCTGGTGATTAGTTTCATAAGTATTATTAACCTATAGGTTCCTTCTTCCATTCTTTCATGATTGCAAATTGTTGGCTGAATAAATAGGCTCCGTTGATTCTAGAATTTTCCTATGTCCCAGATTTTGTTGATTGCATCTTGTGAAGCCATTAATAATGCTTGTTTTTTGTCTGAGCTTCAAAACAGACACAGATGATTGATCAGATTTAGTTTCCAATTATGTGACAAGAATCCTCTGTGGGTGGCCGTGTGTGACTTAGGTGTGGTTGGTTCTCTTTTTAGGACACTAAAAACCATTGATAATCATTGTTCATTCAACTTATTTTATTGGAGTTGAAGAAAATGATGATATTCTAATTTAGTCATTCCTTTTATTTTTATTAGCTGGATTGTTTTTATAAAGAAGTTTTCCTAAAACTTTTAGTTGACTCTAGGTACAATTCATAAAGGAAAAGTAGGTTAAATATTTTTTTTTTTTTCCTCCATTAATCAGTGAGCAGATGTGAGAGCAGATTCCTAAGCATTCTCCCTATCATTAGGACCTCATGGACTTTAGCGTACTTTCTGTCTTTGAATTCATTGTAGTTTTTATTACATTGATGTCCATCTGGGCATTGTTGTTTATTTTGACAAAATACTAGTGGTCTCTGATAATCTCTTTGCTTTCTGGTAAGGGAAGATATTTTGGGTTCCCCTTGTGTATTTCCTGTTTGAGATCTGAATCTGTTATTTTCCCCCAAGAAACTTGGATTTCATTTAGAGTGGGAAATCGTTATTAAGGACCATGATTTTTAAATGTACAGACATTTCCTGTGAACACCCTATTGAACACAGTGTTTAATTTTCCTCCTATTCCTGGAGTATGTTTTTCTGTGTGCTTCACTCCTGACTTTGGAACATGGGAGACAATGGATGGGGTCAAAGTGCTATTATTGGGGATGACACTTTTTACTTTCAGGACAGAACACTTAAGAACCAGTGTCAGGTTTTCTTCAGATTCTTCCATTATAGGGGATAGAAACTCAGCATTTGTCAAAACCCACCCAGTTGATCCAAGTCCATCATTTTGCTCCCATGAGAGTTAGTCTTTTGTCTTAAGCCTCTGAGATTTTTTCAGTAATTTACTACTACAATGTAATTCTGGCTGATACTATATATATATATATATATATATATATATATATATATATATATATATAGTATATATATATATATGTATATATATATATATACATATATATATATATATATTATTGTTGTTGTTGTACAAAATGAATGTTGTGTCAACTTTCTGCCTTCTTATAACCATGGTCTAAAATTAGCTAATAGAGTCAAATTTCTATTCTTCATGAAAGGCAATCCCTTCTCAATTCCAACTTTTGGTGTATTTATATTTCTTTTGACATATGGTTTTGGAAATTGTACGATAATGACTCGAAGTGCTGACAGCCTTGTAAACACACCTCTTGATCCTTTTCAGCAAGGCCTGATTTGAATTGCTTTGTCCTAGTGCCAGCCTGTGAGATAAATATTAGGTTCACTGATTTTGTTGAAGTGAGCATGAATGTATTCTGTCATGTATATATTCTGCAAAGTATATTGACTAAATGTTTCCATTTTTTTGGACTATGGAAATACAATACATATTATCCCATAAAATATTTAAATGTAGACCACTAGAGCTGCAAACTTACTTTGTCCTAGGAAATATTTTGGTGATGCATGAGAATTTCAAGCCCAGAGATATCCACTCTTCTTGCTACCTGACTACATATAGTAAAATCATCCGATAAGTGACAGGATCAGCTTAAGATAATGCTGTCACAAGGTATGTGCTTCATAAATATTTATTAAAGAATAAGTGTTGCTGTTATAATTGGTCAGGAATTAATTCATAATATTAAAATGATTTTATATACATTGACTCAGTCATTCTTTAAAGAGTCAGAATAAGTGCAAAACATGTTATTTTGTCTACACTCTTATTTATTTATTTTGTAAAAGCATAGTAGGTGCTGATGTTGCTCCATCCAGGTTTCCTTTATAGGTCGGGGAACACTTTCCACCAGCTGCAACAAGTGTTGATTGGATATCCCTCATGTTTATTCCCCACTCTGTGTGAGTACTGTCTGGCAAAGAAAGTTGTGCTCTATCACCTCCAGAGACTACCCATGAAAATCACTCACTGATACAGGCTACAAAGGCTGATCTATCCCCTTGCCTCAAGGTGGGACAACTCAGTGTGGTGACTTTTGCTCCAGAGCACCACTGGGTTCAGGCCAAGGTTGGACTTTGCCAGAGACCACATCCTTACTCAGCTCGTCATCACTCCCTTCCACATTTGTTTTGCTTTTCTCGAGGAGCAATTCATCAGTGCAACATAGGAACCTAAATGTGTGTTTTAGGCTCTGTGTCCAGAACATCTGATACAAAACAGCTGGTTCAAGGAGTGGCCCTGGAAAACAGTTTCTGAGGATGGGATTCTGGAGTTGAATTTCTCACTGGCTACATGACACTGAAGCTGAAGACAGGAGGAGAATCTGAGTATCCTATTCCCTGGAATACAGGAATGATAAAATCGTCAAGCCTTTTCATTTGTGGTGATCTGGGAAAGCGTGCAGGTAGAAGAGACATGGTGCTTGTGCAGCTTGGCTGTGTTTGAAAGGTATAGGAAGATGGTAATTTGAACACTATCATATTATATGACCATGGCTCATGAAAAGTGAAGGTGACCAGCTCAAGGTGATCTGACAGAAACCCAAAAAAGACACATGAATATCAGGGAGTCCCACTGGCAGACCTTTCAAAGCCCTTATCCAGGACTTGGGATGTAGTTTGTTGTAGACTACCTGCCTAGCATCCATGAGTCTCTGGGTTTGATTCCCAAATCTGAAACTAAAACGATAATAATAAAATTCCTCATCACCTATTACCTGAGAAAGGACCAATTTAAATACCAGCTTTATAACCTAATTATGAAAGTGGTAGAATTTCAGAAATGATTGAGTATTCAGTTAATCAAATCTCTGCCAAAATAAAGGCTCCCATAAAGAAAACCAGGGTTCTCTGAAACTCATTTATTTGTATTTTTAACTTTATTTATTTCATTTCAATTACCCAAATTTACATTATATAGAAGGTTATTAGTCATAAATCATTTCCAGAAAAAAGATGACTTGGCATCTACTATCTACTATCGTCTTCTTGCCCATAGGGCCTTATGATCCTGTAGACTCCATGATACTGAGTCATCTTGGCTTAAAACTAAACAAAAAAGATATTATATGCAGTCCCTGGCAATCTCTAGAAACTTTGCTATGAAAATTCCTAGAGTCCTAAAGCAAGATCATTCCATCTGCAGCAGGAAAACATGCCCATTAGAATAACAATTTCTGATATACTAGTTAGTTCTGCTACAGATAGAACATACAAATGTGGGAAGCCACACAACCTTGTCTTTAGATCTGGCTAATAGGTCTGGATAACATAAACAGAATGTCTCAGAACTCTCAAGTCTGGAGTTTTGGAGACATAGAGGGCTGTTGATCATGAAAAGTTGACTTCCAAAGAAAAAATAACCTGAAAGTAAGAAGTGGGGATGTGTTAATTCATCCTTTTTCATATCTTGAGGTGGAAAAAGAATCTTTGCTTGTATATGATTTGAAGTTCTAGTGAGAAATATGAGATAGTTAGGCATTTTTGAAAACGTGATGTTGTAAAATTAATAAACATTACCGGACAACAATGAATTGGAAGAGTGATAATCCTAAACCCAATATACATAATATTTCATTCCATTCTTATTTTGTAAAAACTACTTTCCAAAGAAGAAAAGATATTTTCGCCATGCTCTTCAACTGATCTTCAGGTTTTTTTCATTCAAGGAAATCTAGACTAGGTGATGTAAACATCTATCAATCCAGGGAAGGTAAACTATGACATGAACCCTTGGAGAGGAGCTTGGGACCAAAAAGGATCATTAAGATGAGTTTTTTTTTTCCTTCTTATAAGGGAGGATCCAGTAAGTAAATAAAATGGCAATCATAAGAAAGGAGTTGTTATGAAGTTTTTCCAAGCCAAGCCATGGGCAACCATGCTTGCTTCCTCAGCTTGGGTTTTGAAGATAGAGGGGTTTGGAATACTTTAGGCGGCTCACAGATGAAAACTTTATGATTCTATGGTCTATGAACCATACACCTGTATAATCTCAGCATTCTGACTAAAGAAAAGGGGACAATGTGTTTTCTGCAATGCTTGGAGTGGGGATATGGAAAGTTTTTGTACAAAAGTTTTAGTTTGGGTTGCCTGAGAGTCATCTCAGTTCTCTTAATAAAGACAAAGACCGAAAAGAATGTACCATGACAACAGAGGGCGATTGCGTAACAAACGTGAAACTGCAAGTTGTATTGTAATTAAATCGCATTGTGTGCTGATCACAGATGTGCTTTTTGTTAATCCTCATTCCATTGAACTCTGTTTAATTAATTCATTCTCTTTATTTAAAAAGGAGAAAAGCCAATAAAAGTGGTAAATTGACCATTGAAAGTATAAATGGAAAAATGCTTCTAATTGTATCTGTTTAATTGGCTAATTAGATCACATAGTTAATTTAAATGCACAAAAAAAAGAAACAACTGAAATTGTGTGACTGAGCTTCAAAAAAATGGCCCCAATGATTTTGTTTTTCTTTTTTTAAAGGAAGAGCTTTGAATTTAATTCTCTCTACCACCAAAGTACAAAAATATTAAAGAGTTTGTAACATTATAATTAGTTTGAACCCCTTTTAGAAAGTTTAATTTCCATTTTTTGATAATTGATTATACATTTTCCAACATAGCCACTTTAAATTACATTTCGTGGTAAAGATATAAGTATAGATAGCATCATATGTTAAATTATGTATTTTCCAACAGAATAAAATATTTTATACTTTATAGCAGGAGTTGGCAAGCTATGTTTCTATGTTTCTAGAAGGGCTGGCTACCACTTTTTTTTTTTTTTTTTTTTTTTTTTGGTAAAAGTATGATTGGAATACTAGTACTGTGCTTACTTGCTTACTGTCAGTTTGGGGTTATTATTACTAAATATATGAGATAGTCAACTTGTAAAGAAGTTTATTTAGCTCATTGTTTTGAAGTTATCAGTCAATGATGTGTTGGTTCCATTACTTTTGGACTTCTAGCAAGGTAGCACATCATGATATATGATAGACCAAGGTTTTCATCCTATGACATATAGGAAGAGAAGAGAGAGAGAGCAATCTTATGATGTCCTTGAAGATCACACCATCAATGACGTAAAGAAGTGCCACTGTGCCCCACTTCTAAAATTTCCACCACCTTCTAACAGCACCAAGCTGAGATCCAAGCCTCTCACACATGGTCCTTTGGGGACATTCTGGAGCCAAATCATAGTACTTACTTACTTTCTAGGTCAGCTCTCATGCTACAACAGAGTAGGTAGGTGATTAGTTGAGCAAGGACCTAGGGCCAAAAAACCTAAAATAGCTGCCATCTTTCCCTCTATTAAAAATAATTTGCCAATATCTTGTCTGGTACATACAATAAAGCAATGTGCAATGCACTTTGTTACCTATATATTATATATACATACATATATATATACATACATGACTGCCTTGTGTTTTAAATTAGCAAAGCAGTAGATGTGTTAGAACCCTCTCTCTCTCCATTGTTTGAAACAGGTACTGAAGCATGCCATCTTTTCACTTAATACATCTATAGAAGGTAAAAAAGAAGGAACATATTTATTGATTTCTTTATCATTTGGGTCAGTGTGTCTTGACAGAGATGATGGAGAATCTTCAGGAGAAGAGGATTTAAATTATAGCCTAAAACATCCATTTCAAAGCCCCAGATAAAGCCTGCTTTGCTGGTTTCTGAGAGTGGTCCAGAGGATTTTGAGGGAGATTTGATAAAGTAATGCAGAGCTGCCAGGCTATAACCTTGAATCTGCTCTCCAGATTGCTCCAAATGAGGTTAACACAATTTCTTTCTATTCTTTAAAATGATGTAAAAGCTTGATCCAATAGAACAATCTATTTGAGTCTTGAAATAATGCTAATATTTATTAATTATATAATTATAACATATTATAGGCTATATAAAACAGCTGTTCCTTGGGCTCTATGGAGGATTGTTACCAGACACAGATGCTTAAGACCTACATATAAAATGGCACAGTGATTGCATATAACTTTCTCACATTCTCTGGTATACTTTAAATCATCTCTATAGATTACTTATAATCCCTTAATACAATGTAAATGCTATGGAAGTAGCTGTTATGCTGCATTGCTGAGGGAGTAATGCCAAGAAAGAAAAGTCTGCACATATTCAGTACAGACAAAATTCTCTTCTCAAATATTTTCTATTTAAGATTTGTTGAGTCTGCAGATGCAGAATCCATATCTAGACTGCACATACTTACACGTTACATAATTACGGTATAAAATTTGTAGTTAAAAATCATAGGAATGATTTTACTTAAAATACTAACAAGGTATTTCTCCTGGGATTTTTAGGCTACAACAACACATTAGAAATGCAATGTGAAGAAAGGTTGTGCATGAGTGTGTGTGTGTGTGTGTGTGTGTGTGTGTGTGTGTGTTGGTATCAACCACAAGCAAGATCCTTGGCATGAGATAAACTAAACATATATTCCATTGAGTATTATGCAATGTGAAAGTTATAGAAATTGATCTGGCTTGAGGTTGTTTAAGAGGGAAGAGACTCATGGTGTGGGGTCATTTTAAGAGAGGGTGAAGATGTTTTGGGTTTAATTCCAGGAAAAGTTACAAGTGGGAAGGTCATCCAGTTCTGTGGGTAGATCATTACTTCCAAAAATTCAGTCAGTGTGTGTGAGGTCAGGATTCTGGGAGGTCTGTCCATGTAGGAGAGCATGCCAACAAGTACGCTCGAATAGGCAGGGTCTTTGCTCTGGGTGGCACATGTAAAGGAAGAGGCAAATTATATACACAGGCATTGGTTTCCATCCCATGGACACGGTCTCAAGGCAGGAAACCAGTCTACAGACGGGTCAGGGTAGGGTGGAGTGACAACCTATCAGGCTTTCAAAGGGAATATAAAGCATTTGACCTGAGCCGTCAGGAAGTTAAAGAATGATGGTAAATTGAGGACTGACCACAGGCAAAGATATCTTGAGCCTGTAGTGCAGAGATTTATGAGGGAAACTGCCTGTTTCTATGTCCTACAGGAAGAAATCTTTGAAATTCTGTACCTGTCTAGTGAATGAGAGGAGGTTCTTCTCACAGAATAGATGCTGTAGTTGGGTAGCAGTTGCTGTAGTTGTAGTTGGGTCCCAAACTTGGAGCTGAACAGAAGATACCAACAAGGCAGGGACTGGTATTCATGGCAGTTCCTTGGAGCCATCAAACTCATGTTGGTTATGTAACCCAATCTACTTAGTTTGGAAAAGGAAAGGAGTAAATTGGAAGTTCCTGGACAAATTTCATATATTCTAACAGAGTTAGGAAGTAGTAGCTACACAGTCCTTTTATGGAAATGCTTGTCACTCTCAGATCAGTATCAGAAAACATGAAGCCGCCCTAATGACTTTGTTGGTCTGATTTGTATCTCCCTCATTCTAGCTTTGAATTCCATTTCACTGCATCTTTTTCATGCAAGATTTGATTTCAGAGTTTAGAGCTCTCTAGCATATTAACCCTTACTTTTCTCTAGGAATTGACAGTACAATTTGTGGTTGTGCCCTGTTATTAATATGCTTCAGTGATTCAGCAAAAAAAAGCTCAAAATGACAATGGTGTTATTCTTCGTATTATTTGTTCTGTTTTTCCAAAATTATTTCACTAAATTATTGTCAGATACCATGCAAACACCATCTTGCTTAGGGGATTCTTAAAGGATGAGCAAGAAGCATATTTGCACATTGAATTGTAATCACAAACAAAAGCTGTTATTAACCATTAGATTAATTTATACCATCATGGGAAATCATGAAAAAAAAAGAGTGTATAAACTCCAGTTTTCAATTCTAAAATCTATCTATCTATCTACTTATGCTTCTAATATTTTACATGACTTTTCTACCCCTGGTTCTTTAAGTTATTAAAAATTAAAACTATTATCCAAACAATGAAAATTCATCACAAATGTTTTAAAGTGAGACAGTAACAGGAATAATGTTATTCTTGACTCGTAAACTCATGCTTCAAATTAAAAAGTGACTTGAGCATAATTGATTTATATAATTTCTCATAGCCTTAATGAAGTTGTGTACCTAAAATGCTAAAGATATATCTAAGCTTGTTCTTTTACTTTTAGATTTTGTTTCTATATATATAAGCTAAATAATTCTATTTACTTAAATTCCGCATAAAATCATAATGATACTGTTTTTGAAAATGAAGATTGACATGTGAATAATTGCAGGGGAATTAGAGATAATGTGGCATTTAATTTAACAGATAATGAGTAGTCCATTAGGGGAAAAAAATACAAGAGGTAGTAGTTTAGGAAGGGGTATACAGAGGTCAGATGATTGAATTTTTTTTTTTTTTTTCCTTCAGCGTAGACATTGAAAACATTTTTTTCAGAGCCAAAGTAGGAAAACAAGTCAATGAAATTGCACAAGTACAAAGATATAATGGAGGGATAATTCCTCAATTTCAATTTGACCACAGTAAAAACTTGCATCTAATCTTTTCAGAAACATAAATTTGACAAAAAAACACAAAATTCTAGATTCTGTAAGGTTTTTTGGTAACTGTGGGGTTCTAGTTCATTATATAAGGACTAATGACTAACTCATAGATAGACTTTAGCTGTGTTTTGTAATATGCACTTTGCAGCCAACTGGTGGTTGCTGGGATGATTTCAGATGGTATATTAATGTAAAATTTAAAAGACTTATTTAGATATTAATTATATGTTTGAAAAATATAGTTTGTACATAAAAAAACAGTAATTTAGAAAGTTGTTCAGATTTTTTAGTTTTTTTTTAATCATAACTCACCTAAGAGAATTTAAAGTGAAATGTTAAATATATAATAACACATGTGATACACAGATTTGTTAAAATGAAGTGAAATTAACTGATGTTATGGGAACCCTGAAATAGAACACCAATGAGGATAGAACTTTCAAGGGTCCAGATGTTTGTGAAGTAGAGCTGAAAATCAGAAAGTTGGTTACTAAGTATGGACTTTAGAAAGGCATTTGTCTGGTTTTGACAACTTTTTTGGCAAGGTCGTGTAAAAATCAAGAGTTCACTTGAGAACTATGTAATCTCATTCTATAATGTTGAAGATATTTTTGCAGTTTTTTTTTTTTTTTAATCAATATTTAAGACTCTTTTTTTTTTTTTTTAAGGAAAGTTTGAAATGCTCCTATGGATGAAGACATCAGTCCTGAAGAAAACCATGTTTATGTCAACTTTCCAGGGGTCTGAGTGCTGGGCCATGCAGGCATGCCGCCTGTCAGAGGGGGCAGTTGAAGAATGCATTCCCAACGGGAAAACCAAACTTTAATCAATGGAGAAGCACTTTCGTTGAGTATGAAATAGGGTCATATTGCATTTCTGTTCCTGTTTCTTAAACTGATGCTTCCCAGTCTATAAGACATCAGAGTTTCTGAGAAAATCAAAGAAAATCATGTCACATGGTAAGTATTTAATAATAAAATCATGCTCCGTCCCCCCCCCCCCCCGGAGAATTTGGTCATTTCTTGTTTTTCATGAGAGTAGTGATTCAGAAATTGAAGAAACCATCTTCTGGGAAGGACATGTGGGGAATGTGGGTAGCCGTAAGTATAGCCCGGAATCACTGAGAGGGAGAACATTCTTTCCACTGGGAGCTCTGGTGGTGAAGGCTGCCGTGGTGGCAGCAACAGCTGTGGCAACAACATCTGTCCAGAAAGCATCAAGAGGAACAGGTCAGTGGGGAGCTGACACCAGTGTGAGTGAAGGGCACTTTGCACTTTCATGGAAGACGTACGGAGGGAAAGAATGGCTGATTTGAAGAGCCAACGCAAGGCAAGATGGTAGTAAGAGGATGGGTTAGAAGTGTAGTGGGCTCGATACTAGTCACATGGCTTGGGACAAATTGTTTTAGCATCTCTGCCTCTGTTTTTTTCTTCTGTAATAAGCATGGTGGCAGTGAAGCCTACCTCAGAGCACTGCAGGTAGGCTTAAATAAGAAACCTGGGTAAAGTACCCAACCAAGAAAAAGCACTCAGTAAACACTGTCTCAGAAGGAGAATCCCCAAATCGATCAATAAATAAACCCAAACAAAACCCAAACACAGCACAGTTTTCTCCCAAGCTACCGTGTAGAGAAACAACAGGAAGGCTTTTAGAACTGAATGCATTTATCTTGAGTCTTGATATGATACACATAGCAAATCCATGACCACATTTAAAAAATGTGTGTGTTTTCCTGTCTTCACACTGAAGTGATAGATCCCTTTAGATTTTGGCACTTTCAAAGAAAGCCAAAACAGCAGGGGGTTCATAAGTTTTCATTTTCAGAGTACCTTTTTTCAGAGTGTCAGTGAGTTTCCTCTCTGGACATGCTTTTTGTAACAAAAATGAGCAACTTCTCAACATTTAAAGTGTCCTTTATTTACAGGAAAATATTGACAAGTTGTTATCTTTAAAAATACTCCATTTGTGTACAATGAGTCAAAATGCATTCCGCTGTCACGTATAACTAATTAGAACAAATTTAAAAAAATACCCTATTTGATAAAATGCTCTACAGAAATGGGAAAGCATCAAAATAAAAGTGTAAATGGCAGTTGCTCATACTTACTGGTTGAGCCTTGAAGGTCAGACCCAAGCAGAAGCCCCTGGGAAACTGCTTTGCTGGCATGATATGTGCAAATTAGCTTCGCTGAATCCTCCTCCCATACATATGGAGAATTAAACAGCACAGTGTATACCATATATATACACAATTATTATTTTTCAATTAAAAATAAATAAAAATATTTGAAAATTGGTGGATTGTGTATCACTGTTTACAGGAAGGGAGGATCTAACCCATGTTCTGCACCTATTGGATCCTCATGAAACAGAGATAACACTTAAAGGTTGACACACCAGGCTTGTATATGATAACGTTAATTTTTTCTGCTTCAATTTCTGGGTGTTTGAGTATTTAGTTGTGGTATCCCCAGTTGGGTGGGGGAAATGAATCCTCAATCTATTAAAGATAAATTTGATTTCAAGAATACAAAGACATAGCTGGGTATGGCGGTGCATGTCTTTCATCTCAGCAGCTTGGGAGGCCAAAGCAGGAGGATTGTAAATTCAAAGGCAGCCTCAGAAACTTCATGAGGCCCTAAGCAACTTAGTGAGAACCTGTTTCAAAATAAAATAAAAAGGGCTGGGGATGTGGCTGAGTGGTTAAGCACCCAATACAATAAATAAATAGATAGATAGATAGATAGATAGATAAATGGATAGATAAAAGAAAAATAATATAACAACATTCATAAAAAGGATGGTTAAGTCAATCACAAGAAGTTCAAACTCTAGATGTATCAGCCTAATTGACTTTTCTATTATTGCTATTTCCATGCAACGTTTAAACTATTTATAAGAAGAGGAGAATCTTACATGGGTTATTTCTCTTTGCATCTGTCAACACTGCTGCCTCCTGAACTCACTATGCTATAGACCCGTTTAAACACTGAGAATTAGAACAAAATCTATTCCATGCTTTTATAGTGATGTCAAAATGGATTCTACTGTCACATAGAACTAAAAAGAATCAATTGAAAACAAACATTGAGGGGGCATTGTTCAGTTCTAATAGTTCTTATTCATGACATTAAAAAAAAAAAAAAAAAAAGGTAATGATGAGGCCAGGTGTATGAAAATAAATATATCAGTCCTATCCAACAACAGATGTTTGAAACAGAAGGGGTAGGGGAGAATAAGATATATCTATTTAAATTCTGAAAAGAGAAAGACAGAGAGATTAATACTAACTGAAAAGATGTGAATAAATCTAAGGTCCTGAGCGACAATTCAACCGCAAAGATAAGAGTGGAGCCTGATTTCCAATGTCTCTATTCAAACCACGGGGCTACTTGCTAATTATTCAACTTTGATCAAGTTACTTAGTATCTCATACTCTAGTATCCTGCCCTCTCTCAAAAAGTGGCAATTTTAACTAGAATCTACCTCATTGCCCAGAGAGACATTAAATACATCACTAAATGGAAAGCATTTAAGATATCACATGACATTTCATCAAATGGGGATGTGTATGAGTTATCATGATAATGAAAAAGTATGCACGCCAGCTAAGTATGTGGGCTCATGCTCCTTTTCTGGGTCTCCCATGAGCTTATTTCCTAACATGACAGTATTTACCATCATCTCTTTCCCATCTTGTGTACGTTTTGTCGAGATGCATATTGGTCTTGGCTGCCTGCCAGAGCATCTGATTCTAATGGTTGAGGAAACAGAGATGTCACATGGAGGAGATGGATTTTTTTTAAAGCCTTCATGAATTAGATATACAAGAACTAGGGACTTCTAAATCAAATCATGAAAGTTAATATGTTTAGGATAAAAATAGCTAAAGATGTTTAAATACGGACATTTCGGAGGTAATCCTTTTAACCATGTCCTTCACCTAAAGCAACAGAATGAAATACTGAGACTAATTCAATTTTGATAGCCTGGTTTTCTGTGCTGTTTTAAATATAGTTTAATCATAGCTTGTTAAGGACATCTGTGGTGCAAGGGAAAGTTGATTGGATTTGGAATTAGAATCATGCCTTCCAAACTGTTGTCTGCAGAAAACTGGTCCTATACCATGTTTGCAAGTGTTCTGTGAAAAAAGATTTCTTTGACCAAAGAAGTAAGAAAATGTAGAATTAAGAGATCTGAGTTCTGCTCTGCCATTTATAATAGTCTAAGTTGAAGAAGTTACAAGTTTATGAACTCCATTTGTACGAGATCAAAAATAGTACTTTTTACATAGTGATTTTTTTTTTTTTTTTTACTATTTTTGGTGGCTCTTTCTTTTTTAAATGGGATAAATGAGATAATGTGCATGAAAGACCTGAGAAATGTGTTTGTGAGGCTCTTTGATGAACTCCACTTTCATGTTTACAGTGATAAGAGCCTGAAATTGGGCATTCTTTTTGTGTATTTTATATTCAAGTTTAGAGAGAAAAATAATTCATACAGACATTAGAAAAAATTCTCTACTTATTAGGAAGAGTTCTTTCTGCTATTTTAGACTCCGATATGAATAGAGACTTGGAATTTTCAAATGAAGTTTAAAAATTTTTTCTTGCAAGGGCATATTTTCTGTTATTTTTTCTATGTAATAGTTCTTTAATAGGTTCACTCATGTATAAAACTAACAAACAAATACAAAACATACAGAAAGGTAATACATCAGAATACATTTAAATAACTTACAGAAAAATAATCTAACATTTTATGATATTAAACCATCAATTAAGAATAAATCCATTGTCAAATAGTTTGTCTTTAAAATTATAAGAAGGTATGATAGATGTTTCAAGAAGGGAGATATGTTTAAGCTTATTTAAAAATGATACAATGTATACATCTGTCAATCAAATCATTATATAATACTGCATAGTATGCTCATTTTTTGTTGTCAGTTGAAAAGATAGAGTTATGAGAAACTAAAAAAAAACAGTTGTTAAAAACTAGAATTCCTCAAAAAGAAAACACAAAAAATAAAATATACTGGAAACAACCAGAAATCTCATAAACTGCTGCTGGGAATGTAAATTGATACCACTTTTGAGTTTCACATTAAAGCTGAACCTAGGCATACTCTATGGCCCACAAGTCTAGAAACATGTTTTCCAAACGACATGCATTAGAATCTTAGCAGTATCATTGTTATGGTTTGGATGTGAGGTTTCCCCCAAAAGCTCATGTGCAAGACAATGCAAGAAGGTTTAGAGGAAAAATGATTGGGTTAGGAAAGCCTTAACCTAATCAGTGAATTAATCTCCCTGATGGGATTATCTGAGTGGTAAGAAAGCGGGTATGGTGTGGCTGAAGGAGGTGGGTCCCTGGGGGAGTGCCTTTGGGTCTCTATTTTGTAGTTGCTCTCTTTGCTGTCTGATTATCATGTGAGCTGCTTCCCTCCACCATATTCTGCTGCCATGATGTTTTGCTCAACTTGAGCCCTGGAGAATGGAACTGACTGTCTATGGATTGAGACCTCCAAAACCATAAGTTCCCAAATAAACTTTTCCTACTCTTGTTCTTGTTGAGTCTTTTAATCACAGCAGTGAAAAAAAACTGACTAAAACAATCATTTATAATAGCCTCAAAGTGAGAAACTACCCACATGATCATCAAGAAACCAAAGGTACTCTGTTCACACAACAGAATACTATGCAACAGGAGAATGAGCGAACTAAAACTTCAAGCAATCATGCAAAAACATCTCACAAATATGGGGGCAAAAGACTCTGGACCTAAAAGTACTATTTTAGTCAGTTTTTCATTGCTTTGATCAAAGGACCTAACAAGAACAATTGTAGAGGAGGAAAAGTTTCAGAGGTCTCAGTCCATAGATGTTGAGCTTATAGCTATGGGCCTGAGATGAGGCAGAACAACATGTTGGGGAAAAGTAGCACAGGACATGACAAGAGGAAGCAAAGAGAGAGCTCCACTCACCAGGGACAAAATATACCCTCAAAGCATGCTGTCAGTGACCCCCCTCCTGCAGCCACACCTTAACCTACCTTCAGTTAACACCTGGTTAAAACCTATCAGCAGATTAAGCCATTGATTAGGTTACACCTCTCATAGTCTCATGATTTGGCCTCTGAACTTTCTTGCATTGTCTCATACATGAGCTTTTGGGAGATACCTCATATCCAAACCATAAAAAGTATGTGTCATATGATTTTATTCATGCCATACAGCCAAAACCTATCATGTTAGAAGTTAGGACAGTGATAACCTCAGAAAGGCTGAATGGAACAGAAGGCAAGGAGCATGCCCCATATCTAAACCCAAGTTTTTTCTTGATCTGGTTGGTGCTGGCTACATGAATGTAGTCAGTTTGGGGAAAACAAAACAACAACAAACAACAACAACAACAACAACAACAACAAAAAAAACGTATAGAGCTACAAATTTTGGCTATGTGTACTCTTCTTCAGTATATTTTACTTCAGTAAAAAGGTGAACAAGAAAGTCCCAGAGTATTTCCAACTTCAAAACTGAAAATTATCTCAATGTATTATCTGTGATGCTAAGTGAGAGATTTCTCCTTTAATATGATGCTTATTAATTTTTCTTTTCATACTACTTAAGGATTGATTGGCTGTGGTATAATATCTATATTTCTTGTTGCCAAATGAACCACTTCTAGCCCTAGGTTATTTTAATTACTCTTCAAACACCAACCAGTAAGTACCATAAAACCAGGCTATGGGACAGGCCATTTTTAAGTCATGAAGTTATTGTCCTTGCTTTGTGACTTAGCTAGAGCAGTCACCAAAAATGACAAAGAAAGAACAAAATCAGTAACTACCAGTCCAGCAAATGCAGGTAAGTCAACTTCAGGGACTTTAAATATAAAATCAATTAACTGTGAAATTTTGAGATTGGTGCTGACAAGAGACTTCAGCAAGTAAGAAAGGAATTATGAAAGTTTATACTATGGATATTTTGCAGTGAAATCCCAAGAAGAATATAAGGATTCGTAAAATTATTCTGCAAAAGGAAAATAATCTACATAGGGGTGTCAGCTATGTATTTTAAGACTCTGAAGTTTATGAAAGCCTTTTTCTAATATATAGACTTCTGGTTTTACCCTTTTGGGACTTTTCCACTCTTACATCTCTTCATTGCCTATTTTCATTTCTCATAGCTCTCTTTGATAATATAGACTCGTGAAATAAAAAGCAGGATATGTGACAGCACTGAAAATCCTTCCAATGTATTTTCCCAGAAAACCACATACAAAGAATTAAGAAAACAAACAGAAGGCTGGCTGTGATTTTAAAGATTTCTTTGTTAACTTTGCAAGTTTTTAGGAAAATGATAGTGATTGCTTTTTCTTAAGTAATTGTATATGCTAGCTGCAAAATTTAATTGTAATAAACAATTTGTTAGTGCTGACAATATATAAATAAAACTTTAGGAAATGTTATTACATACATACCACAGATTACAGTATGTACATATGTACATTCTAATTACATATATATACTATATATATATATATATACTGTATATTACTGCATTTATAGCAGCACATGTCTAATATGCAAGATTCAATTTTGTGTGATTGATAAGACTGATAATTTAACATTATTCTCTTTTAAGTTTATGGTCATGAAAAGACTTTCTTTTTTTTTTTTTTTTTTGGTACTGGATTGAACTCAGGGGTACTGGACCACTGGACCACATCCCCAGCCCTTTTTTGTATTTTATTTAGAGACAGGGTCTCATTGAGGAGTAGCTAAGTGCCTCGCCATTGCTGAAGTTGGCTTTGAACTCACGATCCTCCTGCCTCAGCCTCCTAAGTGCTGGGATTACAGGCGTGCGCCAACTCGCCTGGCCAAAAAGACTTTTTGAAATATCCAAGAGCCCTAAATTGGTTTCAGTTCGATGGAGCCATGGCAAGTCCTTACACTTAATATTACTTTTGACATAAAGCATTTAAGTCAATGAAAATATATAGAAGGGAGACATAAAACTTTCTTGAAATTTGGAAATAATATAACTGGGCTCACAAAATGATTTAGATAAAAGAGCATTTTCTAAGCCATCAGTGGATAAATATTCTACTTTCAATTATACTTTTACTAGAGGATTATTATTATTATTAAATTATACTTTGAGTAATGTGTTATTTTCATCATTTGAATAGTTATATTCAAGAAGAATTATTGACTTATGTGTAATTATGTACAATTACATTCTGCACAGCATCATTTTAGCAATGAAAACTGAAAAGTTAGAATATTGTTTTCAAAGACTATTTGCATAATAATAGGATTCACACTGTTAAAAATGGGGCAGAGTCCCATTCTGACAGTCACCTATATATTCTCATACTTGGTCCCTCTATCTGTGTTGCCTCTCTCTGTCTGTCTCTATTTTACACACACACACACACACACACACACACACACACACGCAAGCACACTAAACCTACCTATACCAAAGAACTGAGATAGATCTGTATCACATTTTCAGGAAAGATTTATTATGAATGATAAAATTATAGAAGGTCATAGCAATTTTCTCTGAGATTTTCTGAAATTCTTTTTTTCCTTTTCTGTGAATATTCCTTTTGTCATCAGGAATACAATTTTTGAAATGTTTGCTCCTTTAGTTGTTTGTTTTATTGTTATAGGATTTTCCTGGTACATTCTCTAAAGTTGTGAACCCCTCTCACTCTGGAATCTTTAAATTCCTCAACTCTTTTCTACTTTTTTGCACTTGATGCTGTCCGATCTGCTGTACTTTTGATTTACTGATCATATTTAGTGTTTATTTCCCTAACTACTCTGTACGCTTCCTGAGGGCCAAGAATATTTCCTGTTTTGTTTGCTGCAGATCCCCAACTCCTTCAATAGTCCATGTATATAGCAGGAGTTCAATAAGTATTTGTTAAATAAAGAAATTAATTTTCTAAATATACCACTGTGATATATATATATATACATAGCTATCTGTTATGCTAAACAATGCATATAGGAAAGGAATGGAGGTCCTAAAACTTTCATCTTTCTGGTGAGATTAACAAGATCAAATAAAACACTACACAGAAGCCTTTCCCTTCTCAATCTGATTCTGCCTAGAAATGCCAATGCTTTTGTTGATGACTTTTGTATTGTAGCTTTTGCTAATGTTGAGGAAGAAACATATTTCTCTGATGGTTGGGAATGGCCATCTTTTGGAGAGAGGCAACATAGTGTAGAGAAAGGTAAGTAGTCTTTATAGAAAGTACAAATATACTTTTGGTATTGTAAAAACCAATTGTAGGAATACCTGGATTTTCAACACTGGGGCAGCTCTTGCAAATCTCAGTTCCACCTGTATGGAGACTAACAGGGTGGTAACCCTAGAGCGACTTCTGCAAGGACTGGCTGGTACCCCAGCCGCTGCTGAGATCCATTTGAAACCTGGCAGGAAAATCAAATTCCCAGTTCTTTCATCCACTCTCTTGTGCTCCTTGTTTATTTTGGAACTTTGGGCCACACTCATTAATATGTGTTAACAAGACCTTTTGAAAGGAACAAGGAGTAAGAAGAAAAACAACAAGAGGGCAAGTCAGAAAAAAAAAAAAAAAAGAAAAGAAAAGAAAGAAAGAAGAGAGTGAAAAGCAAACAAAAAGGAGGAATTCCAAAATGTATCAAGGGCTGTACTTGGAAGTTCATTACTAAACCATGGAAATAGCATATTCCAAAAATCTATCATTTCCTTTAAACCGAGTTTTCCCAATGTGCAAGTTACTGAAAGTGAAGTCACATTATAATCAACACCATAATAAAACAAATTCAGTTTCTGAATGGTGGATTCATCCTGGCTGTTAGGATCAGTGAACTGACTAGACCGCCAACATCCTCCTCATTATTATTTTCTTTAAAAATAAATAATCTTGATGTTTGAAGCACTTTCTGTTGGTGACTTAAAAAATTAAAAGCAGCCAAGCACCTGGTTTGTTTTATGTGGCTATTATTTGAATAAACAGTTGTTACAAAACACATGTACTCTTTTAGTTTATTGGAGTGCTACTTAATGATTTGCTAAATGATGCATAAGTGACCTGAAAAAGGTTAAACAATTATATAAGAACCCAAATTAATTACAGTGCATAACTGTACACCAGTCACCAACTACTAGAATAGGACTAAAAATATATTTAAAAGTCATTTATTTCTTATTAACTATAGAATTAATTAATATTTGTTTAGCACCTCCTATATGCCACAAAAATTCTAGGCACTTGAGATACATATCAGCTACATATCACCCACTGGGAAGGATTTATATGAATACAATCCTTAATCCAAGTGGGTTACAAGAACATTTATGTCTTGCTCAGGGATCTATGAGGTCCCTGTAGCTTGCTAGGTTTTTCTAGGCTAGGATGGGTTGGCTTTAGGCCTGTGCAGGATTCAGATTTTCTGTGTCTATTATCTTAGGAACATACCCAAAGAAGCAACAGCTACATAAGACATGCTCTTTTCAGGGAGGAAAAACTCTGTCTAAAAATGACACACTGTCATTTCTGCCCACATTGTATTGACCAGAGCAGATGATAGAGCCATGTTTGACTTGAATAGAGCAGTGTACTCTTTCTACGGGGAAGAGTAGTCCATATTTGCAGAACAATCAGAAAATAGAGAAACCTCTCCAAAGTATAGCAATGAATAATATAGAAAAATAGATCTGCACTTGTGGTGCTTGCATTCTTGTGGAGAGATAGATCATAATAAAATAATAAGGGACACAGAAATGCATGCTGAAAGATAAAATGTTAAATTTATTAGTGAGCATAACACTCACTGAAAAGGTGAACCTTGGGCAAACACTCAAAAGTAAATAAATGAATTTAGTCATGAAAATAAAATATTTAAAAGAAAATCATTTCAGGCTGAGAGTCTAATCTTTGCTAACATCTTAAACTGAGAGAGTGTGCCCTGATTGTTGGAGAAAGAACAAGGAGCCAGAGGGGCTGGAATGAGGTGTACAAAGGTTCACAGTAGCTCACACAATTATGAAGCCCAGAAGCCCTACAATACTGGAGAACCCGGAAAGTGGCTGGTGTCATGTAGTGGGAGTTCAAAAGCCCAACGAGGAAAAGGGGTCAAGAACCAGGGACTGAAGTTCTGCAATGTCCAGAAGTAGGAAAAGATGGATATCCCCACTCAGAGGCAGAGACAGACAGGAAGAGCCAGAGAATTCTCCCTTTCTTGGCTTTCTTTGTTCTCCTGGGCCCTTAAAGGATTGCACTGCCTGATTCAAATACTGATATCTTCCAGAATCAAAGATCTCCAAGCAAACCATTTTTTTACTGTTTACAATTTTAGATAATAAAAACTATTTAAGTCTCTACAGCTTCCTGAACATCCTCTTCTGTGTATTCTCTAGGTTGTGGGTCATAATCAAATGAACCAAAGGAAATTTAAAATGTGTTTTCCCTCCAATGAAACAGCTGATGCATATCCCATTTTTCAGAATTGCTATTATTTTATGAGTGCTTTAATTTTGAAAGATCAAAAGAGATTTTTTCTCATAAAATATGGCTTCCTCATATTTGGGAAATTACGAAGGGCCCTCAAAATTAGCATTAATTATTACTTATAAAATAATTAATATAGAGAGTCAACTCTCCTGCTTACATTTTCTTTTATGCTTAAACAAAAGTTAATGGCTTTTTGAAATCATTCCTATTTTGACTTTAAGTGTTCAGTTCATCCCAAACTCATTGTTCAGGCACTCTGGGGCCTTGAACCTTCCTTCATTTTCTTCTTTATGACACTGTGTAACTTTGTGAGTGAAGATGCATTTCTGGGTTGTTCCCTACATAGTGAGTGGATTTACTCTTGATCTAGAAGCCACAAGGTCTTTACCAAATTGTTACATACTACAAAATGTGCCAGAAATCTCATCTTCCTCTTGTCTGTCAGTATGTCAAGATTTCCTTCTCTCAAGGTTTGTACCATTTCCACTTCATTAATCATATAGCTATTTTGAATAAGAATAAAGTAAAAAAAAAAAGTAACAAAAATAATCATAATGACATGGATTAAGATTTTCCTATGTCTTGAAACTATCATAAGTGTGTTATGATTAACTCCTTTACCCATCACAAAATGTCTTCGTTTAGGGCCAAAGTAGCCCAAGCACAGAGAGATAAGAAATATTCCTATGGTCATTTGCAGGAGCCCTGTTTGGGGAGATAGCTAAGATTGTGATTGACTATGGGCCATAGACATTTTTGGGCATTTCCGCCTTCCGTAGTCTCACGGGACTTGGCCCAGGATCTCGAGAGATTTGAGCTGTGACTCAGCAGATCGAGCTAGCGCCATTCCTGCTCGGGCGCATGGGATGAGACCAGAGAGAGAAAGGACAGGGTTATCGCTATTGTATAGATATATTGTAGTTTCTTGTAAGAGTAGGTGCCTTGGTTTCTTATGAGAGTGTGTATGTGGTGTTAGAAATTACAAGGGACAGAGACAGAAAGATTAAAGAATTTTTTCATCTCCATCCTGTCTCCGGACTCCTTCCCGCGACGCTGCCGTTCCAGGCTGCAATCCCTTTTCGGTGACAACAGTCATTTAACTTAAATGAATCTTTTTTAGTATGCACTATTGGCCATTGAGTAGTTCCCTTTAGTGCTTCTCCAATATCCAGAGAAAAGCTGCCATTTAGATTGCTCAAACATTTCCTAGATTCTCTTCTTACTCTGTAACACATCCCACCATCCATTCACTCATTCATTTATTCATATTTATTGATCATTTACTTATGACAAACATAATTCATGGTACTGGAGATTTAGTCATGTGTAAAATAGAAATCATCTTGCTTTCTTAGAGAGTACACCATAGTGGAATATTTTCAATGGTCACTTAGAACAGTGGTCACTGTTATACTATATACTTCACCTGATATGAACTTTTTAGGCACATACCATTATGGTAATGTACCATCAAAATGAAGAATGCCAAGATATATGGAGTGCCTTGCTCAGACTTTCAGTTTTGTCTGTTTTGTGTCAGCTGAGTTGATAGATTCAATTCCATTCCACACTCAGTGATATTGAGCACCTATTCTCTTTAAGTCCCAGTTATATTTACTTTGCTTTACTATACAACATTATGGGAGAATAGAATGTAACTGGGTCTACAGGACTGAGAGTGTATGCTGAACTGGACCTTAAAAGACACTTCATTCCAGTGGGTGTATGAAGAGGGGACAGACAGCTTACTAAGAAGGAGTATATCTGATATAACAGAAAAAGAGACAGAGGTGAAGCTGCATGAACTGATGAAAGGTAATGGAAATGGTGTGGTTGGAGCCTACCCTGCCCTTGAAGGATACAGAGTCTGACTAGAAGGAGATAAGGGCCTAAAGACAGATTGTCTGAGGGAGATTGTAATCAGGAATTTAGAGCTGTGAACAACCAGGTTGTCTTAGAATGTTTCAAAGCAGAAAAGAGATAGGTCTGAGGATCTAAGGACTTAGAAATCTCAGGCAGTGTTATAAAAAATCACAAAACTTATTGAAACAATTCATAAAATGAAACATGCAATTTTAAAACTGTTAATTTTTGAGTTTTTTTTTTTTTTTTTTTTCTTTCTTTTTCTTTCTTTTTTTTTTTTTTTTAAACAGGGGACTTTCTTCTAATTTGAAAGTTGGAGAAGAAAAATGCCCTTATTTACATCACATCTTTAAGTCTATCAGTCTGTGTTACAGAGTGCATGGCATATGAAGCAGGCAGTTTTATTCTTGTAATTACTAATTTACTCTGCCATTTGCAGCATTCATTAAAGCTGAACCCACCTCCTTAAGGCTTTTTAAATCCTCAACTACCCCATCATAAATACAAGGATATAAGCTCCTTAAGGCTTTTTAAATCCTCAACTACCCCATCATATATACAAGGATATAAGGTTTCAATGATAGTGCAGTTTCAAGAACTTTGAAGACTATGTAATTTCATGACATTATATTTAAAAAGTGAGTAAACATAGTTCTGAAACTGGCACCAGGGTGAAATTCTAAAAGTAAATCTGTACCTGAAATTAGACAGTACTCTTGCTCTCAGCAAATGCTCTCACCGAAACATCATGGTAAGGGAAATAGAATATATTGCCCAACTTTTTCTGTTATACAAACAGAAAAAGTTGGCCCTATAATAACAATTTGCTGGTATTAAATGACTAGTGATCACAGACTGGTGACCTGATTACAGTTCTTGAGAATTTATGAAATACTACTTTATATCTTACTTTTATAAGACAGCTTATTTTAACACTATTAAAGAAGGTAGCATGAACAATATGATTTCTTGAAGAGCATTTTCTTTAAAAAGTGTTTTCAAGTGAAATTCATCTTCAGAGTTTTTTGATCTATAGTTGTCAGTCTGGGGTGAGAACAGGAAGTTCAGGGAAGTAAAAACTCACTAAAGGCACCCACCATCCTCTCCACTTCCATAGGCATATTGTGGCTGGTGGAGCAACCAGGTTTTGAAGCACTTGTCAATCCACCAGTGTTTCTGAAGTCTAATGAGTGGCTCCACCAAGGGCAGGTTTTAAAGCCTGAAAAGGAATGGTATATTTTTTAAAATAATTGTGTGTATTATTAAGCACTTAAAAAAAAAAGAATATTTTAATTCACAAATGGATTTTACTGAGTAATGGTATTTTTCAACAAAACAATATTTAATTTATTTAATTCATGTTTGATAGTACTTGAACCACTGACTGTGGCATGGCTAGATTAAGGCTGGAATGAGGGCTGCTGCTGCTGTTTCTTGCCCCTTCCTATCAAAGCTTCACTAATGTGGACTCTGGCAAGATCGCACAAAGAAATAATAAAATCCAGATCAAATCAGAGATTTCAAAACACTAAGCCATTTTTGTCAGCTAAGCATTTTTAGCAAGTGAAACATTTTATAAAATGTCCTGATGAGTTTTTTTTTTTTTTTTTTAACAAATACAGAATTTTTTTTTAAATGAAGCTTTCTTTTGAGATCCAAAAAACATTGCTGTTCTAAGGTTTTATTTATTTATTTATTTATTAATAGTACTTTTAAATGTCACAGTGAGGAGTTGCTGTCTTTTGAGCTGGAGACAGGAATGATTCCAAATCATGATGTTGGCAGTAGAATTAATTTCTGTTACTAATTTGCAGTTCAATGGTGAATTCTGAAAGATACATTCTTTATGTGTACCCATGTGTAAAGAACAAGATTATTTTATCTTAATGTAATGTTGTCTAGATGCTTAAAAGTATTAGAAAAACATGTAATGGTCATTGTGTAAGTGGACATTGATTAGCTAAGTTACCACCTATACCTTGATGTCTAAAGCACATCATCAGCTTTTTCAAGTTAAAGCAATGGGAGCATGATTTTGGTCAAAGAGTTTCAAAACTTTTGAATAATAGATTACCAAATGTTCACCAAAAACAGAAAAGTGGAGAAATGTAATTCCAAACCATTCTACTCAATAGTGTTTAAATAGTATGTATCCATATAACTTGAACTTCTTATAATTTCCTGATAAATACCTTTCTTATGCCTTCATTTCCATTTATTCTGCAGATTTTCATTGCGTCTAATAAGTTTTGGGCATTGTACTAGGAAGTAGGGTTAAGAGATAGACAGTGCATGGCCCTTCAGATGCTCTTCTCAGCCTCTCGAGCTGCTGGGATTACAGGTGTGCATCACTGTGCCCAGTTTATATTCTGTTTTTGCTTTTGAGTCTTTGAAATTTGGCGTGTATTTTTCCCTCACAGTGCATCTCAGTTTAAATCAGCCACAGTGCAAGTGCTCTCCTTATACACTTGAGAAAATCAGGGATGTCTCACTGAGGCAGAGACTTTGTAACCAGGACAGAGAATATGCAAAGCATCCAGAAGTGAAGCAGAGTGAGGAGACTTAAATTATAAGGTCTGCTCAGATGGAGAACCAGAAGAGGAGGAGGGACAGGCCACCAGGGACCAGAATTTACAGAGCCTTTCTCACCACCTGAGATAACCTAATAGCTGATAAACTAATAGCTCCCATTCCAAAACCCCTTGGCCCGATAATAGCAATTTGCTGGTATTAAATGACTAGTGATCACAGACTGATGACCTGATGACCTAATCCTAATGGGGGGAGGGAGACTTAATTAAATTCCATCTTTGTGCCAGAAAAAAAAAAAAAAATAATAATCAATGTGTAAATGTCAGTCTTTAAAAAAAAAAAAAAAAAAAAGGCCACTGTCTTCCTTTTGAGGCTGTTGTTGAAACCACTGTCCCAGTCTCTAGTCTCTGCCCTCCTGGCTGTTTCTGACTTTTCAAAGGCAAATTTGCAAATGACTGGGAAACCTACAGGATTAGCTCATGTTTTTTCTTGGCTTTCTGGGATTTTGCCATTCAGATGCCCATACTACATTCTTGAATCTTAAGCTGGCAGAAAACAGTAAAGTGTTTGGATTCAGCTGGAGAAGAAAAGCAAGCAAAAAGGGCTGAAAAATGTGTTGTGCCTTGGGTTTCCTTTGACATGACATTCTTTCACACATTCACTTGTTGCAACAAGCAATCCTTAATTTCTCAGCAACAACCACAGACTTCTGACCTTTACTTAACAGAGAGGATTTATTTAAATACAGACTCTTAGGCAAGGACAGAGTGCCCTAGAGAGAAGGTATTCATTTTTCCTTGGGTTAGCTTACCCTTCTAGTACTTTTCCAATTGAGGAAGTAGATAGCAATAGTCCATGATCACTAGAAATGGTGCCCAGCAGACTATACTCAGGAATAGTTGCTCAGTTTGGTTTTTAGGTATTTAACTTTGTTTTGCCTGTAAGCTCGAGCTGTAAGCACGTGTCCTTGTTAAAGCTATATGTATATAACTGGGTGAGGTTCGTTAGTGTGTGTGGGGAAGAAGAAGGTGGTGGTTGGAGTTAGAGCATTTGGAGTGATTGCTGGAGCTGGAGAGAGGAGAAGAATAAAAGACCTTTTTTCATTTTCATCCTGCCTCCGAATTTTCCTGTGGCGTTCGCTGCTCCAAGCGACTTCCGCTTCAGGCAGCGACAGGTGGCGGCCCGTACGGGGAATTCGGCGGCAAGGTAAGAAAAAAGAAAATTTAAAAAGATGGGAGCAAATATAACAAAAAGTCGGTTTATAAAAGCCATGAATGAAATTTTTGATATTGAGAACTCAGAGGATAGTGAGAAAAGTGAACAAGAAAGCATATCGTCTGACTCAGTGGAGACCAGCAAGGAGAGTAGGAATGTAAATTCAAAAGTAAGATCTGCAAAAGCCATCAGAAGCTTAATAAAATTAGCTGAGGAGTATGTACTCTCCTTAGAAACTGAAACTCAGGATACTAGTGAAAGTAATAATAGTAACAAGGAGCCAAACCATGAAAGTACAGTCTCCTCTACTGAGCCGGTTAGGAATTATGAAGCTAGTAGTGAAGAGGAATCAAAAAGCGATTCGGAGAGCACAGTCTCCAATAAAAAGAACAAAAAGAAATTAAAAAAGAGAAAAGACCGTCAAATAGAGGAACCACTAGCGCCCTCTGCTCCTTCATGGATAGAATCCCTAACAGAAACAATAAAGAGTATGGATCAGAGTATACGTGCCCTTGAGGTAGAAATTGGCGGCCTTTCAGAGCGCTTATACGCTCTCGAACAACATAGACCGCAGGAGCACCTAGAACTGCCAGTATTTCAAAATGAACAGGGACAAAGATATCATGAGTTCCTAGACTTTAAAACAATAAAGAATTTTAAAGAGGCGGTAATGACCTATGGGCCTCAAGCTCCGTTCACATTAAGTATGATAGAGTCACTTAACACCCTAACCTTAGCCCCCTCAGATTGGAAAAGTCTATGCAGAGCGGTACTAAGTGGGGGACAATACCTAATCTGGAAAACTCAATTCCAGGAACTTTGTTCAGAAATAGCAAAGAGAAATGCTGCAGCAGGTTTCCCTCATCGCAATATAGATATGCTCACAGGGAGGGTGAGTTCGCCGAACTACAAAATCAGCTACAATACGATCCAGGTGTGTATGCCCAGGTACACACTGCAGCTGTGAAAGCCTGGAAGACAATCTCAGGCACAGGGGATCTGCAAGGCAGCCTATCAAAAGTTATACAAGGGCCTAACGAACCTTACGCTGATTTTGTAGATAGGCTCTTAAAAACAACATCTAGAGTTTTTGGAGAAGTCGAGCAAGCTATGCCCCTAGTTATCCAATTAGCATACGAGAACGCTAATAAATATTGCCAGGATGCAATAAGGCCATGGAGAAGTAAAAAAGACTTATCAATTTATATCAGACTGTGCAAAGACATTAACGAGGCTGTTATCACAGGCAACGTAATTGCTGCAGTGATGAAAAATTCCTCCCCTCAAAATTCCCAAAGGTTTCAACCTAGAACAGGATATTCCAGACAAAATTATTATAATCAACCAAGATATGCTAAGCAATATCCCCCAAGGGTAATAAAATCAAATTCATACCGTGCTCCAGGCCGATGCCCCAGATGCAAAAAAGGTATACATTGGGCCAATCAATGCCATTCTAGATATGATATATATGGAAATGATTTATCAAGGATTTCAAAAAACGGGGCACGGGGCCCAATGCCCCGGGGCCCACAAATGTACGAGGCACTAGAGGAGGAAGGCCCTCAGATTCAAATGATTCCTCGTCACAGTCCCTCCTACCCATTAACTCCCTTATCAGAGGGACAAGAGGAAGTGCAGGATTAGATCTCTGTTCTACTGCCCGGATGGTCCTGACACCTGAAATGGGGGTTCAGCTGATTCCTACGGGAATCAGGGAGAACCTCTCCCTTCAGCTGAGGCCTTCTTTAATGTTATACCAGGGGTTATTGATTCAGATTATAATGGAGAGATTAAAATAATGCAAAAATACTCAGTTCACGGAGGCCTATGTGCAAATTAAAAATTCAAGGTATAGAGATGGAGGGGCTGATTGATACAGGAGCTGTCTCTTCCATCATAAATCTACAACAATGGCCTAAGCACTGGCCTCTACAGAAAGCCTCAACCAGTTTAAGAGGCTTGGGATACAGTAATACCCAGCTCAAAGTGCTGTAATCTTAAATTGGCAAGACAATGAAGGCCATACAGGAACATTCAAACCCTATGTTTTAAACAGCTTGCCAGTTACCCTATGGGGAAGAGATATTTTACATCAAATGGGGCTACACCTAGCGACCAAGCCTGCAGGTGTTAAGAATAAAAATCCTACTCATAATAAAAAAGGCAAAGGACATTTTTTCTAGGGGCCACTGAGAAAACAATTTTAAAAATACCATGGCTCTCTAATAAGCCAGTTTGGGTCCCTCAGTGGCCCCTATCCAAAGAAAAATTGCAAGCGGCCCATCAATTAATTAAAGAACAATTAGAAGCAGGACACATAGAGCCTTCCACCTCTCCCTGGAATTCTCCCATATTTGTAATTAAGAAAAAAATCAGGTAAATGGAGAGACTATTACAAGATCTAAGACAAATTAACAAAACAATGCAAATTATGGGCCCCTACTCAACCTGGACTTCCTAATCCTGTAGCTATTCCAAAAAACTATTACCTTATAACCCTTGATATAAAGGACTGTTTTTTTTTCCATTCCCCTACATCCTCTGGATGCCCCCAGGTTTGCTTTTTCAATTCCTTCTATTAATAATAATGGCCCTGATAAAAGATATCATTGGAAAGTATTGCCGCAGGGAATGGCAAATAGCCCTACACTGTGCCAACTATATGTGGACAGAGCTATACAGCCCATTAAAAACAAATATCAAGAAAAGATCCCCCTTCAAATGCTGATTCTTCCTATCAAGTCAGAAAGATTTCAGATATGTCACTCACAGTAACAGGAATGAGTTTATTCAAGGGATAGGAAAAAGAAAGGGGACACTCTCAAGAGTGAGAGTGGAGGGGCTGGGGCTGGGGCTCAGCAGTAGAGTACAGGTCTCGCATGTGTGAAGCCCTGGGTTTCATCCTCAGCACCACATAAATAATATAAAGGTGTTGTGTCCACCTACAACTTAAAAAATAATAATAATAAAATAAAAAAGAGTGAGAAGAAGTTTCCAGAGAATCCTGTCTAGGTCCGCCTCTTAACTTTTGACTGGTAGCAAAATGATATAAGACTTTTAAGTACCCAGTGCCATGGCAAATCTAAGTTGACTTGGTCTGTGTTGACTGGTTCTAATTGGGTTGTTAACCATACTTGCTCACGGAGTTTATGGTTAGGAAGAACTATCGCATCTTCCATAGTTTCAGGATCTGGTTGCAAAAGTCTACCCATTCAGGGTAACTTGGGTTCTTCTTATCAATATTAATTTGGGCTTGCATCTCTCCTGCAGTGAACAGGCAGTTTGCTGAAGAATGTGACATATCCTATCTGCTTAGGCCAGGCAGGGCTGCAGGTAAATTGCTTCTTGGAAAAGAAAGCATGTGGGGGACAGGACAGTGGGCCCACTTTATCAAATTATTTTCTTAACCTCATGTTCCCACCATCCTTATCTGTCTGTACCATAACAATTTAATTTTTAAAAGAAAAAAATAAGTTGCAAATCAAGTAAGTTCCTCTAGCAATGAGAAAACAGTATTTTCCCCACCAAATCAATGTGAGAGGCTGTTACATGGAAAATAACTAAAGCTATTCTCATGCCATTTCTTTCTACTCTTTCCTCCCATATTGCATCTGTATTTAAAATGTGTGTTTCATTTTTATTTAATATTCTTGAAGTTAAAAGAGATTAGAAAACATACAGTGTTTTCTGTTCAAGTGGATTAGTTATCACTGCCCTGGGAATACTGTTCTTCCTCTTACTTTTCTCTTTAAAAGCTAATTTCTCCAGTGCTCCATTTTACAACCATCTCTCTCAGGACTTGCCCTCTTCCTCCCTCAAACCACGCTTGTGGATTTGGCTGACTCTTCTGAGGAGTTTGTTTCTCATGTTGCTGTACAAAATTGCCACAAACTTAGTGGCTTAAAACAACACAGATTTATTATCTTGCTGTTCTGGAGGTCAGTGCCTTAAATCCAGGTGTCTGCAAGGGCTGTTCCTGCAGGAGGCTCCCCAGGAGACTTTCCCTGCCCCCTCCCCCTCCTGGAGCCTTCCCACCCTTTCCATCTGCAAAGCCAGCATTATAGATCTTCAAGCTTCTCTGTGATCCCTGGTTCTTCACAGCTCCCTTTCTGATGAAAAGTCTTCTTTCTTTGTAAGAACCCTGTCTTTACATTGATCACCTACATAATTCAGGATAATCTCCATCGGAAAATCTGTAAATACGGGCAAGCTCCATTTTATCTTATAAAGTGATGTAGGTTCTCCATAGGTTCTGGAGATCTCTGAGGAGGGGGAACATTTTTCTGCCACCCACAGTGATGACTCCGGCTCTTGGTCTCCAGCCCTTGCCTCTATTTTCTTACTTCTCACATGTTCCCACAATCCTTATCTGTCTGTCCCATAACAATTTAATTTTTAAAAGAAAAAAAAAAAAAAGTTGGAAATCGAGTAAGTTCCCCTAGCAATGAGAAAACAATATTTTCCCCACCAAATCAATGTGAGAGGCTGTTACATGGAAAATAACTAAAGCTATTCTCATGCCATTTCTTTCTACTCTTTCCTCCCATATTGCATCTGAATTTAAAATGTGTGTTTCATTTTTATTTAATATTCTTGAAGTTAAAAGAGATTAGAAAACATACAGTGTTTTCTGTTCAAATATGAGAGGCTCAGTTATGTTTCTTCATATTCTGCAAATTTGGTTTCTTTGATTCCTTTAGTACATCATGGATACATCTCCTAAGCAAAGAATTGTGAAGCCAAAGAACTAGAGATTGTCCTCAACTCAGCATTTTCACTCACTTGCTAAAAAGCCAAGATTGATATGCATATATATCAATCCATATCTATATATAAAATGTGTGGATACCTAACTTGTAAGGTACTGGTATTAAGAGGTAGACCCATGAGAGGTGTCTAGATCATGAGGGCAGCCCTCATGAATAAAATTAGTTTCATTATATCAGAGACTTGAGGGAACTTGTTTACCTCTTCCACCACATGAGGATACAGCAAGGAGGTGTCATCTTTAAGGCAGAGCATGGCCCCTCATCAGACACTGACTATGCTGCCACCTGCATCTTGGACTGCCCAGGTTTCAGAACTATGAGTAATGAATTTCTGTTGTTTACAAATTACCCAGTAACATATTTTGTTTAAAAAAGCTGGAATAGGCTGTTACAGTGGTGCACACCTGTAATCCCAGTGGCTCAGGAGGCTGAGGAAGAGTATAGCAAGTTCAAAGCCAGCCTCAGCAAAAGTGAGGTGCTAAGCAACTTAGTGAGACCCTGTCTCTAAATAAAATACAAAATAGGGCTGGGGATGTGGTTCAGTGGTTGAGGGCCCCTGAATTCAAACCCTGGTACCCTCCCCCTATTATCAAACACATTTCTTCACCTTGCTGTGGGACCTCCCTGATCTTGTCTCTAGCTAGTTGAGTCATATATTTTACACCATAGGATTCATTTTCTTGCTCCTGGTTCACTTTATACTCACTGTGCTCCTTGAACTATATGTTTCTCTCATTCTAAGCCTGGTCATGCCTCAGTAATGACATCTATTGTGTGCTATGCTATGTTTTTCTAAATTCTGTTTGTAGAATATATTTTTATTTGCTTTCATATCCCATCATTTAGCAGAGTCCTTAGCACGATGTATATTTTACATAATAAAATTTGTCTTTTTGGTTTTCTAAATTTATGGACAAAAAACATTTACACCCCTAGCCATTATGAAAGGAGAGCTAATGTTCTGGGAGATTTAATAATTTATGAGGCTTTTGGTCTAATGCACTCTGTTTGGGGGATGTGGGCAAGTTAAAGGGACATATTAAGTCTTGGAATAAAGCAAGAAATTACACTGACAACTTATGTAGCATATGAGATTTTGGCAAAAAGAAATATATAAACATACTCTAAATAAAAATATACATATAATTTTCATGTGCTTTAAATGTAGCTGATTTTAGTTTCTGTCTATTTTTTATTCTCTCACTGATCTTTCATTTTTAAACAATATGCTTGACAAGCACTGTAAGTCACTGTTCTCATCAACCACTTGCTTTGGGAGGGTGTCAGGGGTAGGAATCTGTTTTTAAAAGATCCCCTTACACTTTTTCTCTTTTTCCACTTCACCCCAGATTTAACCTTGCCATGACCTAAAGTTTTCAACTGCAGCTCTGCCCCCATCACATACATAAGCCTTCTTTTTCCCCTCCTAAGTATTAATGTGAAAGTCAAATATATCTAGTTCATTTTTGAGGGGTGCTGGCAGTGTGGGGAGTAGCCTACTAACTTAACCAGTGACATTTTGGCAGCAGCAAATTATGCCTGAGGATCATTATCCCAGGAATTTTGTTTTCTTCAAGGTGGACTAACAAAGAGAGCAAAGAAAAGATTGGCCATGAGTTGAAATTCTGTAAAATAAATTTTCCCTCAAGAAGCCCCTGCTGTTTCCATGTACACGTGTGTACGTGTCTGTGCACAACCTTTGCCGGGTCTGCTTTCACGTCCAGGACTCATGTGAGAATATTCCGAAGACAAACATATAGGATGGGTAGAAGCTGAAATTCCTTTCCCAGGAATTCAGTATTTACACTAATATCAGTGCATACCCTAAAATAAGTTCCATCAGATGCCAAGTTCTCTACTGTAAGTCTCTATTCTGAACCTAGCAAACTTTGTTTTCCTTTACCTTCCTGGTGTATTTATTAAACCTTCTCTCCTGGGGAGGGAGGTATGCACTGTTCTTGATCCACAGCTGCCTACATATGACCATGTGAGTGACTGTCCACCCAGCATCCCACTGGAGACAGAGCCCGAGGTGCTACAGTGAGTTTTCAGCACTTAGGGTTTTCTAAGGAGAGTATTTAAGGGAGAGACATAGCTATGTTTTCAATCATACATCTCTCTTCGTTTCTATTGTTTTCTGAGTTCAGTTCTTAAGACTTCCTTTCATTTTTGGAGTCTTCTGGGAATCTTGCTGTAAATAGCCTCGTTTATGTTTTCTAGAGTTGGTGTGTGTTGTTTACAGCAAAGAATGCTGACTGATTTGGTTTGGAGATGATAAAAGAAGAACAATGAGGAGGGAGGTGTCTTAGGGAGAGTCTTTCCAGAAGAAAACTGAAAGGCAGGAATTGGAGGGCCCAGTGCTTTATTTGGAAGTAACTTCTGGAATCACAGGTAAGGAGGGGGGAGGTGAGCCAGGGGAATGTGAGCCAGAGGGAAGGATGTAATGAGAAGACTGCAGCTCAGACCTGCCTGGAGAAGAGAATCTGAGGGCTAAGAAGGACAACATGTTCATCCTCATGGTCCATCTGGCATGAATGAAGGTGCTTCCTGGGAATGTCACATCCTCCACAATTTCACACTGTCGAGTTCAAAGACTGAGAAAAGACTCTTGGCCAGAGAACCCACAAGTGCTGACCGCAGGACACTTTCTACCCATGTGGAAAGAGTGACCACAAAGGGCTCGCACAGAAAGACTAACAACACTGTGGTAGTTTTTGTGACATGTCAGCTTGACTGGACTATAGTTCACAGCTACACAATTGAACACGAACAGACAGTTGCAAGGGAGTGATTCTGTAGACGTAACTAAAGGTGCTAATAAATTGTCTTTGGGAAAGGGGAATGACCCTACATAACGTAAATCGGTTTGCCTGAACTAGTTGCTAGGACTGAAAAGAAGGGTTGATATTTCCCCCAGAGATGAAGAAATTCCTCTCATGGGAAATACCTTCAACCCGTTCCCTTGCAGTTCCATCCTGTTTGCCAGCCTTCTTTGTGGATGACAGCTTCAGGCATGTCATGCTCAGGGCAGACCCTTCCAGACTGCCTGCTCTATGAATTTTTTTATTCCATTCTCCAGGTACCACAACCATCCCACCACCATGTTATCTACGTACATGTCTTTAGCTATCTATTGATCTATCGTTCTCAAATAATATTTGGACCTATGTAATCTTACAGGTTCTGCATGGCTGCTTGAACTGTGACTGGTATAGACATTTTTGATACCTGCCATCACAAATACAGAAAAAAAATATATATATATGGGACATCTTTGGAGCCAAGTAGGTGGGATCTGGAAGTAACTTGAAGTAAAACTTGAAAAGAATACAAAGAATAATAATAGTCTTCAGCTCATTTTAAGTAAAACGATGGATTTCGTGAGGCTGATATGGTGACATATGCCTATGATCCCAGCTACTCAGGAGGATGAGGCAGGAAGATTTCAAGTTCGAGGCCAGTCACAACATTTTAGCAGGACTTTGTTTCAAAAGAAAAAAAAAAAGAGGTTATAGAACATAGTGGTAAAGCTGGATTTCATCCCAGTACTGCAAAACACAAATGAGCAAAGAAACCGAAAATGATCTTATGTGTCTTTCTGATAAGGACTCAGGGAGAACTAAAGGGCATGTTATTAGAAACAGGAAGAAGAAGATCCTTTCTTTTTTTTTTTTTTTTTTTTTTGTGATGGCAGAATGAATATGCTGGAAATGTAGCTCCGTGGTAGGGAACTTACCTCATATTCGTGAGGCCCTGATTTCAATTCCCCTAAAAGCAAAAACAAACAAATATAGAGGTTTGGGAGAATTGTCTCCTGCGTTTATGTGGAAAGTAGAGAGTATTTTTTTTTTTTTTAAATGTAATTTAATTTATTTCAGAAAGTGGCAGAATGGGAAGTCAGAGAGATTGGAAGCGCATAAGAATGTCTTGCTCATTCAGAGATCGTGGGGGCCACATGCAGGAAGCAAAGAGTAGCTTTGTATGTGTTTTAGGCCTGCCATAACAAGGTACTGTAGAGTGGGTGATCTAAAAAATAGAAATTTGTTTTCTAACCATTCGAGATAGGGGAAGTCTGAGATCACTGTTTCAGCAGGGTTGAATTTTTTCCAAAGTTCCTCTCCTTGGTTGATAGATGCTCATTTTTTATTTCTGTCTCTTTACATGATCTTCCTTGTGTACATGTCTGGGTCTAAATTTCCTCTTCATTCAGGGTACATGTCATATTGGATTATGGCCCACCTATATTACCATGTTACCTTAATTTCTTCTTTAAAGACTCTGTCTCCAAATGCAGATATGTTCTCAAGTGCTCTGGATTAGGATTTCAACACATGAATTGTAGGGGCGTACAAAACCAATACGAGTCTCAAGTTTCTGAGAACAACCCTCAGCCAATAGTAGGCAAGAAAAAAGGAATGTCAGTCCTACAACAGCAAGGACCTAGATTTTCTCTCAGCAAGTTGAATAAGCTCAGAGAAACTTCTTCCTCAGAGTCTCCAGATTAATTTCCAAGTTGGCCGATTCCTTATTTCTGTCGGCCTTCCTAGCCTTCTGACTTGTAGAACTGTGAGAGAGTTTTTGAAAGCCTCTAAGTGAATGTTAATTTGTTATGCAGTGGTAGAAAACGAATACAGATGCCATATATTGTTAGCTAGCCAAAATTTCTTAAAGCAAAAATAAGAAGTATTATAATAGGGAGATTCAATGAAAGAGTCCACATTCCCTGTTGATCCCAATGTCCGAAAAGTCTTCCTTTTCCTTTCACCTGCTGTAGCTTTCATCATCTTCAGCACACTTTCAGTCTAATTTACTTGCCTAAAGGTCTACACAGGAAATCTAAACAAGACTAAGAAGACACAGAGGGCAACTCCTGTGTAATCTCACTACAGGTACATTGATTTTCCTCCCTTCACTCACACCCTTAGACTTTATTGGTGAAGCCAGAATTAAAGACAGACAGTAAGTGTAGCTAGGTAATCAGGTTGGATGGGGAAAATGGAGGTCAGTTTGGGTCCAGAAATCTGGAGACCACCCCTCAGGAATTGAAATGGTAATGTCTTTAGACCCCTTCTTCCACCTTTATCAAGAAAACATGTCCCTGCTCCAACCTGTTGCTGAGGTAACCTGTCCCAGGAATTGCCCCTCCCTACAGGGAGTTATAAAAGTTGTTAATTGATATCCTGGGCTGCTTCCTGCCTGGGTCACTCCATTTGGCCCTTCCCCCTGCCCATCTGCTTCTCACCCTTTGGCCATCCCACCTGGGCCACCTCCTGGGCCTAGTATGCAGGAAGGAGAGAGACAAGGGGGAAGAAAGCAGGAGAACAAAGAAAGTCTAAAAGGGGAAGGACACCCTCACTTCTTGGGATACCAGGATACCAGCTATGGTGCCCTTCTCCCTCCCTTGGAGAAGTCTGTGTTACTACTTTTTAAATAAACCCTGCTTTATATGCTTGCTTCGGGTGCTTCTTTAATGTTCGCACTTCAAAATGTGAGGAAGCAGAACTCATAACCAATAGCCATAGGTATCATTGGGACTATGGGATTTTTTTTTTTCCCAACAATGAGTCATAGAGTCGAATCATATGTTATCCTGGTTCACGGATCAGCCACTTGTTTGTTGGCGAGGGCCAAAAATGGAGTACAGTCCCACTGTTCTGAAGTGAATTTGTGTCACTCCAAAATTTATGTGTTGAAACCCTAATGCCCAATGTGATGGAGCCTTTGAGAAGTGGTTAGGATTAGCTGATAGATGAGGATTAATGCCACATGGGATTAAAGAACTTAGAAGAAGAGACACCAGAGCTGCTTCTCGCTCTCATATAAGAATACAAGAAAGGTGATTATCTTCCAGCCAGTGAGGCAGCATGCACCAAAAGCTGAATCTACCTGGATGTTGAACTTCCCAATCTTCAAACTGAAAAATAGAAGTCTGTTATTTAAGTCATTCAGTCTACGGTATTTTGTTATAGCAACCTGAGTTGTCTAACACACCCTTTTGAGCCCCCACACCCCTGTTCATGGTACGGGGGCCTTCACAATGATGTGGGGGTAGATTTCATTTTTGAGTAAATAAATATATGCTCACTCTTTTCTTATGAAACTGAAATTACTATCTTACCTATTCATATTTATCAATAGATTTGGAAGCCCTTAACCTGCCCCAGACAATTCCTTTATGCTTATGTTCCTATATTTTTTAACAACAAACTCAATTCCTCATATAATCAAGATTAAGTTTACCTGCCAGTCCATTTATATCTGGTAATTTTTTTTCGTGTTTACAAAAATGAAGAGTCCAAAATAATCAGGTGGCAATAGTAGTTTTATTTTAAGTTGAAACTTAAACTTTCTATTGGTAAAGAAGCCTTCTGATATATTGCAGAGATCAGTGCTCTATCTGATGTGCATGTAGTAAAGATTTGTTCCCAATTAGTGGGTTCTCTATTCACCTCACTGATTGTTTCTTTTGTGAGAAAAAGATTTTTAGTTTGAATCCATCCCCCTTCATTAATTCTAGATTTTAATTCTTGTGCTATAGGAGTCTAATTAAGGAAGTTGGGGCCTAATCCAATTTGATGGAGGTTTGAGGTTTGGGCCTACTTTTTCTTCTAATAGATGCATGGTCTCTGGTTTAATTCCTAGGTCCTTGATACACTTTGAGTTGAATTTTGTGCATGATGAGAAATAGAGGTTTAATTTTATTTATTGTATATGGATTTTCAGTTTTCCCAGCACCATTTGTTGAAGAGGCTATCTTTCTCCAATGTATCTTTTTGGCACCTTTATCTAATATAAGATAGCTATTGTTGTGTCAGTTAGTCTCTGTGTCCTCTATTCTGTACCATTGGTCTACCAGTCTATTTTGGTGCCAGTACCATGCTGTTTTTGTTACTTTTGCTCTGTAGTATAGTTTAAAGTCTGGTATTGTGATGCTGCCTGCTTCACTCTTCTTGCTAAGCATTGCTTTAGCTATTCTGGATCTTTTATTTTTCCAGATGAATTTCATGACTGCTTTTTCTATTTCTATGAGGAAAGTCATTGGGATTTTGATTGGAATTGCGTTGAATGTGTATAATGATTAAAAATCTTAACACCAAAAATAAATAAATAAATAAATAAATAACCCAATCAACAAATGGGCTAAGGAACTGAACAGACACTTCTCAGAAGAAGATATACAATCAACCAACAAATACATGAAAATATGTTCATCATCACTGGCAATTAGAGAAATGCAAATCAAAACTACTCCAAGATTTCATTTCACTGTAGTCAGAATGGCAGCTATTAAGAACACAAACAACAATAAATGTTGGAGAGGATGTGCAGAAAAAGGCACACTTATACATTGCTGGTGGGACTGCAAAATGATACAGCTAATATGGAAAGCAGAATGGAGATTTCTTAGAAAACTGGGAATGGAACCACATTATGACCCAGCTATCCCACTCCTGGGTCTATTCCCAAAGGACTTAAAAACAGCATACTACAGGGACACAGCCACATCAATGTTTATAGCAGCACAATTCACAATAGCTAAACTGTGGAACCAACCTAGATGCCCTTCAGTAGATGAATGGATAAAGAAAATGTGCTATATATATACACAATGGAATATTACTAAGCAATAAAAGAGAAAAAATCATGGCATTCACAGGTAAATGGATGAAGTTGGAGAATAGATGCTAAGTGAAGTTAACCAATCCCAAACATCCAAATACTGAATGTATTCTCTGATATATGGAGGCTTATTCTCAGTGGGGTTGGGACAGGGAGCATAGGAGGATTAGAGGAACACTAGAAAGGTCAATGGGGAGGGAGAGGAAGAGAGGGGACAAGAGGGTTAAAAAAAGGAATACGATCTCATTCCTATGATTTTATATCCCAAAATACAGCTCTTTAAATTTTCAAATAAAAAGGTAATTTTTCACACACCAAAAAGAAGCCTTCTTATGCCCCAAGTCCAACCAGAAACCAGATCTCTATTTCAGCAGATCCTATGTAAGTTGAAAAGTGAAGTACACTTCCTTCAGTAGGCCAGTGGGAGAGGTAATATGAAAGACCACACTTCCCTTTATGTGTGGATTTCCAACCTTATGAACTCTCACTATTAGTGTCATGGTACCATGGCATAGCTGCTGATTTTAAGAATATACCATATCTTGAAGGAAAAAAGATCCAACCCCATGGAGTATCATATCTAATCAACATCTTAACTATGTCTTTTAAAAGTTGTTTTTATGATTTAAAATGGAAGCAACTTCATGGAATTGCACTGTTATAAGGAGTCAATCCTATAGACAAGTGACAAAGGATTCATTTCCTTCCTATACATTTGGTCCTTTGGTCCAAGATAATGCTATACTATTATACAGAATCTCATAATTTTTAATGTGTCTTTGCATTTGGTGCTGACCAGGTACCATAAGTATGATAGAAAAACGCATATTTAGATTTACATCAATCTCTGTAAGGACACACTGCTGCTTCTGAGTGTCCTCATGTAGAAATATGCAAATCTTCTCTGTTTTATATCAGTGCCCATAAGAAAGATGTGGTTGGCCTCACCAAGGATTAGCTTTATTATTAAAGTTCAGTACCCCCCCCACACACACTTTTCTCTTGATAAGTTGAACAATTTAACAGCAGAAGCAGCTTAATTAACTTGGTGAAAAATGATTGTATTTGTGGGTATATGCATACCCTCTTTTTTATCTAAATTAATTATTTCAATCTAAGTTAATTATTCATGGGTGCATTATATAATCTGGGGTGGCTGATGACAAGTTTTCTTATTTCAATTGTCTGGATGAGCCTTTCTACTGATTTTATTTTACTTTTTTTAGTGTGTTTAATTTTTTTTTTTTTTTTTTTTTTCTTTTAGGCACCTGGCTGTGCAGCCAAGAAATTAGGCGGGGATCAAAATTTCATGTGCATCTTTAACCCAGTCTACTACTCTTTCAGTGCAAAGTCTATGACGGCATGGATGCGTCAAAGCTCTGCCTTATCAGTATCTTTCAAGGAGGGCCTTAAATGAGGCTGTGGTATTCATTTAGGAAGTGAGAACAGTCCACATTTTGGCTCACGGCAGCATATTGAACTGACCCATTCGTGAGTCAGGATCAGATTGCTACCTTCTCTGTCATCTGGTTGTAAAAACCCCTCTCTAAGGAAGGCCATAGATATAAATTAAAGCATAGATATCAGGCAAAGGGATGTCGGTGATGTGGGATCTTGGTCAAGTATTTGCATATTTTTTTCATGATCTTTGGAAGTGGTTAGGTCTAATTCCAAAAGTGCCAATTCTATTGTATGACAAATGAAGCTGTGTTGGGCATAACTTCTATTTAGTCTTTCTGACAATATCCAGCTATTGATGGGCATCTCATTACATTGTCACTCCATACTTTGTGTTCTGGTACTTAGTGTCTGGTAGGGTCAAGTAGCACACAAGAAATTCCTTTTCAAAAAAAAGGTGACTATCTTTTTCTAAAAATGATAGGGCTTGCTCCACTTCCTAGGTCTGTGATGCACTCTTCTCTGTGACTCTCTAGAGATTAGCCATAATGTCTTAATGTACCCAAAATACCTACTGCACCATGGGATCTGCAAAGTCATTTGAATGAAGAAGCAGTGCTGCTTGTTCCAGAGCCTGCGCATCCTGCATAATCATCCGGCTCTGAGTCACATTATAAACTGACAACTGTTTGAGTCAATCATTGCATGGGATAAAGCCTTATTCACAAGTGTGGGATGCATTGTTTACAACATCCACAAAGGTCAATTGAGGTTATTGTCTGTCTGCTTTTCACCGACTGTGGTGGGTTGGAGGATAGATAAAGAGCTAAGGCATTGCTTTGTAATACCTCTTTTTATATGAAATATGTGGACTAAATGATGAGATTGTGAAAAGGTTAACTGTTGTTAGTAGCCATATACACTCTAAAGGAAGAAAAATAGAGATGGTCAAATTAGGTTGCAGAATGAAAGCCAGATGATATTCTTTGTAGCATTTAAAGGGATTCACATGTCCTTCATCTGAAGAGCAGAATGCCTTAAAAATTTGGCTCAAGATTTTATGGCAAGAGAGTTAAAGTCAAAAGAAGGCTAAATTGCCGGGTGCGGTGGCGCACACCTGTAATCCCAGCACTTTGGGAGGCTGAGGCAGGAGGATCGCGAGTTCAAAGCCAGCCTCAGCAATGGAGAGGCACTTAGCAACTCAGTGAGACCCTGTCTCTAAATAAAATACAAAAAAATGGCTGGGGATGTGACCCAGTGGATGAGTGCCCCTGAGTTCAATCCCCAGTACCACCAAAAAAAAAAAAAAAGCTAAATTCATATATCAGGAAAAAATTATGTTAAATTCTGGGAATACAGAGCCTGGTGAGTATATGTGGGAGAATGCTCTTGAAAATCTTGGTCCCTCTGAGCCAACAGGAAAAGTGTCCCATTGCTTAACACCATGCAAAAAAATCACCCAAGACAAATGCCTCACAAGTTGGTACTTGTCCTGCTCATTCTCTTCTCCTGTCTCCCTTAATTTCTTCACTACCAACCACATGAGGTCTATCTCAGCATGGCCCAAACAGGAAAATAATGTTCCTCACAGGCATACAAGTTGTTCAGCATCTAGCTGCAGGCCTGGATAATATGTGCCAATGGGAACTGGGGAAATCTTCCCACCTGGCTGGGTCTTGAGGGTTCTGGAATTTGGAGAAGAATAACTCTTCACATAGCCACTGTCTTCATGTATTCCTGTTGCTGTTAAAAAAAAAAAAAAAAAAAAAAAAAAAAAAATAATTTATAAATAAATAATCAACATTTGTTTCTGATGATTCTGAAGGCTAAGATCAAGGTGTCAGTGACTTGGTGTCTGCTGATGGCTGTCTACTTCATGGATGAGCACGCTGGGTATAATAGCTTCACATGGTTAAAGAGGGAAATATGCTCCCTCAGACCTTTCTTATTATGATGCTATATCAATCTGTTTTTTTTATTGCTATAACAAAATACTTGAGGCTTTTTTATATAAAGAAAAGAGGATAATTTAGCTTGCATCTCTTCTTCCTCTGAAGAGGGATTCATGACAGATGGCACCACAATGGCAGGAGCACACGCATAAGAAATTGCATGGTGATAAAAGGAAGTCAAAATATTGAGAGATCAGACTTGTTCTTTTTAAAACAATTCACCAGGGTAGAAATATATAGCTCTTGAGAGTTTCAGTGACCTAAGCAACTGGGAGGTTGGGGCATAGACTCCCCACCCTCAAGTTGAAAATTCATGTCCAACTTTTGAATCTCCTCAGACTTAATCTCTAATGGCCTGCTGTTGACCAGAAACCTTATTAATCACAAAGACAGTTTATTAACACATATTTTGCATTATTTATGTATTATATACCACATATTTTACACATGATGACATTTTACTGCAATATGCAATTTACTGGAGAAATTGAACTGCTCATGCAGAGATGATGAGCAATAAATAGCACATTGTGTCTTAAGTGGATATTTGCAACACTTGAGCTCACCTTAGTAGCAAAAGCAATAAGAGGTGGCTATGAAATTATCACAGTAGTTCAGTAGGTACTGTAGTTCAGTTTCTGCAGGTATGATTTAATGCTGCTCCTTTAGTTTTATGATTCTCTTAACCTCAAATGGTGCCATGTACGATCTTTGTATACATCAGTTTTGATAAATTTTAACTTTTTATAACAGCTTTATATATACTTTGGGTATATTTTATGATAGACTACCGATACATATTCTATTCATTCATGACATTAAAAAATATATAGTTTACATGGTTTATTAGTGAGTTTTTTTGAAATCATCACAAATCTTCAAAAACGACTATATACAAGTTGACCTGTTTCAGTTCAGACCCATCTTGTTCAAAGGTCAACTATGCATTTTTCACTTCTGAGGGTGGGCTTCTAAGGACCTCTTCATCTTGCATTAGGGCCTATCTGTAAAAGATTCCACCATTTTTCAACATTGTAACTCTGGGGACAGAGCTTCTAGCACCAAAGTTTTTAGGGCCACACAAGCCACATCCAAACTAAAGCAAGTCCTTTGTCAATGATGATTCTCTCCATAAGCTAATTACCTCCAAAAGGCCTCAAAATTTAGTACCATCACCTTAGGAATTAAGTTTCGGGGTATATATTTAGGCTAGGGATATGCACATAGGCTGAAACAGTTGTAATCAGAGGATAAGACCACATTTAGCCATTATATGCACAAAAATGTATCTGGTTTGTACATTTACATGCATGTGTCTATTTTTCCCCCAAATTTGCAAGTATGCCTTCCTGAAAGTTTAGAAATCCTTTGTGATCCAGGACACAATTGTGTAGCTTACCCCTTACTTTCTGCACTTGTTGAGTAAAGGATGTGGGAGTGGAGCCTGAGGAAAGCACTGGAAAATATCATGAGAAGCATGTCAGTGATTCTGATTTGCACCAGTCTTACCCAAAAGTAGGTGTTCTGCACTATGAGCTGGTTCTAAGAGAGTAATACTCACGTAATTCTTAAAATCATGATTTTACTTAATTTGATTTAGAGTTTTGATGGGGATTGGCAAAGTTTTCATTGTGGTTGTAGGTTTTAATCCTCATGTAGAAATGTCAAGTGATCCAGAAAAAAAGAAAAAGAAGTAATTTGCAGGTTGGAAAAACCCACCTGGTCAGTTAACTTTCCACATTCTGTGGACATTGAGTAGCATATTTTCCTTATAAACCTATAGCCAAATCATGAATTGAGACACCAATGATACCAAATTGGCTGGGATTCCAGTCTCAGAGTCTGTAGCCATAGTCACTCTTATAGGTACTTGATCAGAGCCAATCTTCTACCCTGGAGTCTCAGAAGGGGACTGCACTGAGGGCTCCAGATGTCTTCCTTTTATTTCATCATCAATCCTACTTCCCACGGAAGCCACACCACTCACCTTCAGAAACATCTCATTCATGGGAATAGGAATACATACTCCCCAGCAGCCTCAGAGGAAAGGAAGAATTGTGACCCACGGGATCAAGCAAAAATAGTAGTTGGGAGTAGCACTCCTTTTCAGGAAGGTCTATTTATTTCCTTTGTTCTCAGAATTTCTCATCCTGTTAAACAATTTTTAGAAATCCTATCAATTCAATTCATTTCTGCACTCTCTCTCTCTCTTTCCTTATAAATGTGTGTGTGCATGTTCATGATTTTATACATATATAGGATAAATATAAATAAAAATATATAAACACTTATATATAAAAATATAAATATTTATATATGTATAAATATTTATTTAAATACATTATGTGAATACATAAATAAAAAATATATAAACATTTATATATATACATATATATAAATTATATATATATAAAATCATGTAGATTTATTTTTTTCCTTACAAATATATTTTCCTCAAAACTTCAGAAGGAAGCACACATGCTGAATTTCTGGCTTGCCTTAATTCTCAACTTACTGATGCATCTAAAACTCAGAAGGAATAATATGCTACTAGTTGGACCAACAGAATCATCATCTAGCCAGTGAGAAAAACAAACTTAATCATAACAGCTTTTATTTATTTACTACAATATGGTCAGAGATTGGAGTATAAACATAACACAGTATTTTTTTTTTTCTTTTCAGTTTTTATTTTAAAAGATGTTAGAAATTTCTTGTGGTCAGAATTCCTTCTGGTCACTTTCCTCCTGGTCCCTGTCCATCTCACTCCCAGCCCTGCCCCTAGTCTGAGTCCTTCAAGAAAGTTATTAAGTCAACAAAAGAGAAAAAAAATTTGAATAGTCTAAGGTTGAAATGGTCATTAAAACAAGTTCCCGATTATAAGAGTCCTCCTTTCTTTAAATGTTTTATGGCCATTTTATATCATTTAACACTATTTTACTTCTTTTCCTAAAAATATAAATAAACAAATAGCAATAAAATCATATCAAATTGAAAACTTCCAGTTCTCCTGCAAAGCCTGTGATGTCATCTGAATATGTTACATTTTATGACCCTGTAACAGAATATATTTTTTTTCTCTCTCTGAGTCTATTTATACCTGACTTTAGGATTACTCCCTACAGGGAGATACACTCATATTTTATAGTCTGAAAATAAACATTTCTCCAATTTCATGCAAGACCTCTTTCAAATATAAAAGATCCTTAGCTAAGGACTCTCCCTTTTGGGTAATTCAAGGGAAAGTGGAAAGCTTTGGCTGACTTTTCTGTCATCCTAATTTTGAAACTCTCTAAATAAAATTTACTTTAGTCTTCCCATGTCTGCAGTTTTGCTTTTCACGGTTTGAATTATCTGCTGTCTACCTCATGCTATGGTTTAGATGTTGTTTTTTTCCCCAAGGTTCATTTGTTGGAAGCTTGGTCCCCAGGATGCTGTTGCTGGGAGGAGGGGTCAAGTTTTTAAGAGATGGGGCCTACTAAAAGGTTCCTAGATCATATGGGGATGTGTCCTTGGAAGGGACAGATGATTTCTGGCTTTCTGTCTGAAGATGGAATCTCTTCTTTCCATCTTTCACTCCTGCAATGATGCCATTGACCATTATGCCTTCACAATAGGCCGTACACATGGGGCTGCTCAGTCTTGGACTTTCAGCCTCCAAAACTCTAAACTACCTTAAACTACCTAATCTTCTTTTTCATATGTTATGCAGTCTCAGGTATTTAATAACAATGAAAAAAAGAAGACTAATAAATCATGCTCTGAAATTTTTAAATGGAAAATTCCATACACAATTTGTAAGTTTTAAATTGGGTGCTATTCTGAGTAGGATGATAGGATTTGATGTTATCTTGCTTCATCAAACTGAGGATGTAAATCATCATTTTATCCAGTGAATCCATGTTGTATATGCTACTCACCCATTAGTCACATAGTGGCTATCTCAATTATCATACAACTACTATAGTTCCATAGTGCTCTTTGGTCACATAACAGTTGTTTTACTTAATAATAACCACAAACTACAAGAACAGTGATGCTGGCAATTTTATTGCAGCATATTGTTAGACTTATTCTACTTCAATATTTGCTATTGTTTTGAATACTTGCCTAATTAAATTTTATTTTAATTATATAAGTATAGGGAAAATACAGTTTATATGTATATACACATACATACATACACAAACATAGAGTGTTTGGTACTATCTTTGGTTTCAGGCACCCACTGGGGGATCTTGGAATATGTCTCCTGCAGATAAGGACTACAGTAATTAAATAATCAGGAATGTCAACCTTTTATTCAGTCATTATGTAACCTGTCACTGTCATAGATGATGCAAAAATGAACTAGAAAATTTAATAATCCAATAAATTCTGACATCTCCATATTAGATTTAATGAAAATTTGATAGATTTATTTTGAAACCTTTGAAGGAATATAAAATAAATTTTAATTGTCTCAGTTGATTCCCTTTTTACCATCTCTCTATTGTGAACTAAATTCACATTTATACTTCAAGTACTATAGCAGTAAATACCTTGATATTTTAACTCTACATTAACTTAAAATTATTTTAAAACAAAAAATGATTTTAAAACATTTAAAAGTTATTTTAAAACATTTTTAAAATTTATTCTTCTACAATAAATTTTGGTTTAAATTAAACAGACATAAGAAAACTGAAATCCAGCAATTCAAAATTTCACTGTACAAATTCAGGAATAATGTCTCACAATAGAAATAAGAAGATTGTCTATACTTTTTTATTTTACTAAATTATCTGATATTAATACAATGGCTTGCATGTTTGTGTCTCCTCCAAAATTCATTTTCAGATTTTATCCCCAAAACAACATTATTGGGGGCTGGGGGTCTTTAGGGCTTAGCCCATTCTCATGGGCTCTAGCAGCATGGATGTTATAAGTTCCTTATGAAAGGGCTGGGGAGAACTAAGCCATGCTCTTCCTATCCTTCCACTCTTCTATCTTGTCTACCATGTGGGACACAGTGTAATTCCCTTTTCCTCCTCTTTCACCACATACGTCTACAGCATAAGGTACTGCAGGAGCCCTGTTTGGGGATTGGCTTGAATTGCAGTTGACTATGAGCCGTGGAGATTTGGCCATTGTCGCCACCCGTAGTCTCACGGGATTTTGTTGCGGGATCTGGAGTGACTTGGCCGAAATTGCTGATCGGGTCAGCGCCATTTTGGTGGTGTGTTTGGCGTGAGTTAGTTGTTAGAACCAGAGAGAAAAGTTATCAGAATAAAAGGCTGTTTGTCTCCAGTTTGCTTCTGAAGTTCTTCCCGCGGCTCCGGTGCTCCGAGCGCTTCAGGCGGCGACAGGTGGCGGCCCGTACGGGGAACTTCGGAGCGGACAGATGGGTCCTCAAATGGTACTGCTACAGTAGTCACTAAAAAAGAAAATATGACTTACATAACTGCACACAAATCAGCAACTAGTGGAATTGGAAGCTGTGGTAAGAGCTCTGGAAAATTTTAGGGACCAGCCCATAAACATTTTTTCAGATAGCCACTATATTGTACAAGCCGTCCCAAAATTAGAGTTAGCAGGACCAATAGCACCTCATACTCCAGCCTTTAAATTGTTTTATCAAATACAAAAACTTTTGTGGGCAAGAAAAGAACCCCTATTCGTAGGCCATATTAGAGCACATACTAATTTGCCTGGTCCCCTCCATGAAGGTAATCAAAAGGCTGATGAACTTACAAAAACAGTATTTATACTTTCAGCGCTACAACAAGCTACTTTATTTCACTCCCAGTTTCATGTCAACAGCACCACCTTGCAACGTAGGTTTAAAATCACAAAGGAGCAAGCCAGAACAATTGTAAAAGATTGTAAATCTTGTATGACACATTTGCCCAATCCTCATTTCGGCGTTAACCCTAGAGGATTGATGCCCAATCATTTGTGGCAGATGGATGTTACTCATGAGCCAAGTTTTGGAAAATTGCGATTTATTCATGTGACCATAGATACATGTTCAGGCATGATTTTTGCTTCCTTACATTCTGGAGAAAAAGTTAAAGATGTTACATCTCATTGCTTGCAAGCTTTTGCTGCATTGGGCATCCCCAAAATGCTTAAAACAGATAATGGCCCCGCATATACGTCCTCATCTTTCAAAGAGTTTTGCGCAAAATTCAATATATCCCATAAAACAGGCATCCCATACAATCCTCAGGGTCAGGGCATTATTGAAAGAGCAAACCGAACACTGAAAATTATGTTATTAAAACAAAAAGAAGGAAATTGGAAAAGTCCTAAGGACAGATTGGCAGTTGCCCTGTTTACCTTAAATTTTCTAACTTTAGACTCTAATGGTTATTCTGCTGGAGACAGACATTGGAATCCACACCAACAACATAAACCTTTGGTTTACTGGAAGGATGTTCTTTCAGGTACATGGAAGGGTCCAGATCCAGTATTAATTTGGGGAAGAGGATCTGTTTGTGTTTTTCCAAAAGACGAATCCTCTCCAATATGGATACCATCTAGATTAATAAAACAGGTACCACATCAAAATGATCAAGATGAAGTTATTGAAGAATCAAGATTAATAAAAAAGGTACAAAATCAAGAGGACCAAGATGAAGGTATAGAATGATTCCCTCAAAAGAGTCCTTCAAAATATTTCACAACTTAAGTGTCATTTCTCCCGGCCGGGACGAGGAGATCTCTCTTTAGTGTGCACACAATTGTATTTTTTTTTTTTCTTTTTATACATGTCTTTATGTCTGTACATTTGTCTATATTTCATGTTAATGTGACGTCACAAATATATGTTTGTATGTTTGTTTGTCCAGTGTGACGTCACATAGAACAAAGCGCTTATGAAAAAGAAAAAATATATATATATGGATCCAAATAACTTTAATTCATTTTAGGTTTAGAGTATTCAATTTAGGTAAATAATTTTATAAATGAAGGTACTTTCAATTTTGATTTATAGGCGTCCCTGGGACTTCTCTTTAGCAAACAATATGACTAGTGCTATATAACCTGATATTTTGGTGTTTTGACTTAAGATTGTTTATTTGTTATTAACTTCATTTGTTTAATAGCTCATTAATTTCAATTATCTCAACAGGTAAAAGATTGCTCTGTATACAGAGACTCAAGGGTTCCAGCTAACAAATTATTTCTCTCAAGTGCCTTTACCTTTTCTTTAATCTATCTTTAATGCAGTAATTACCCTCAGTCTTTCTTTGTTTTGTTCTAAATATGATATATTTTTCCAACTTATGTTTGTAGAAGCTCAACCAGCGATGTGTGTGAACAAAAATCAACTTTAATTTTCTAATCTAATTATTCTATTTTGTAGTTTGACAACTCGCCTCTTGACTCAGTGCTGCAATAGCACTGCCTTTCCTTTAATAATTGATGCTTGAGTTTCTAGGTAGCGGGCCCTGAAGATTTGCCGGTGGCATTGTCTAAACATAAAAAAGACGTCTGCTGCTACAGCTGCAGGGATCGCGGCCGCCGCAAGCATCCCTGCTGCTCAAACATCAAACAACCTCACCAACAGTGTGGCCTCTGCTCTACATGCATGGGGCCTCCTACATCAACATGTTACAACAAATGGACATTTTGATCTTTCATTGTTTGGGACTTTACGGGACAATGCCTTGCGGGTATTTGTCTAGAGAATTCAGTGTGTTACTTGTTGGAACTTAGGGCAGCTGATTTGTTTAAACAATTTGATATGCTATGCAATTTGGCTCATCACCAAAAGGCTTGTCGCCTTAAAGCCGCAACATCTCCTCACAATTGGACGGCTGTTAGTCATCATATATAGTCGATCCTAAAGGGCTCCATTGGATGGCTGGTTAGCCAATGACGGGTAAGATCCCCAGAGGGGGACAACCTAAGACAGGCACAGTCGCACGGGACAGTCTCATGTGGCCGACATATCAACCTAAGACAGGAGTCAAGGGCACAGCCTTGATTATCCGATGACGGGTAAGAATGTTGGTTGCACATAGACGTCCTAGAGCATTACCTCTTTTAAAACAAAAAGGGGGAAATGCAGGAGCCCTGTTTGGGGATTGGCTTGAATTGCAGTTGACTATGAGCCGTGGAGATTTGGCCATTGTCGCCACCCGTAGTCTCACGGGATTTTGTTGCGGGATCTGGAGTGACTTGGCCGAAATTGCTGATCGGGTCAGCGCCATTTTGGTGGTGTGTTTGGCGTGAGTTAGTTGTTAGAACCAGAGAGAAAAGTTATCAGAATAAAAGGCTGTTTGTCTCCAGTTTGCTTCTGAAGTTCTTCCCGCGGCTCCGGTGCTCCGAGCGCTTCAGGCGGCGACAAGGTACCACCTTAGAAACAGAGTCTAAACCCTTGTTAGACACTAAACTTGCTGTCACCTTGATATTGTACTTCCTGCCTCCAGAAATGTGAAAAATAAATTTCTTTTCTTATTATATTATATACTCTAAGATATTTTATCATAGGAGCTGGAACAGACTAAGACAATTATTACAGGAAATTATTTGCCATTGTCTTGGCAATGATCTAAAATGGTTGAGGGCTTGTGTAAGCTTTATGTCCCTTTGACCAAAATATCTACGAAAGACAATTTAGAGGAAAAAAGGTTTATTTTGAGTTCCTGGTTTCATAGGTTCCGTACATGGTTGTTCATGTCCGTTGCTCTTGGCCTTAGGTGAGGCAGAATATCATGGCAGAAGGGTGTGAAGAAGGAAATCTGCTTAGCTCATTACAGCTAGGAAGCAGAGAGAGAGGAGAGGAGAGGAAAGGAGAGAGAGAGAGAAAAAAAAATACAAGGAGCCAAGGAAAAGATATAATCCCCAAAGGTACAACCCTAGTGACCAATACTTCCTCTAGCCATGTCCCACCTGACTGAAGTTAATACCCAGTAGTCTATTAAAGTTATCAATCCATCAAATGGATTAATCCACTGATGAGGTTATAGCTCTTGTAATCTAATCATTTCTCCTCTGAACATTCTTGCATTTTCTAAGAGGAGCTCTTATGGGGATACCTCTTATCTAAACCATGATAGGGCATTATGTAATCAACAGCTTTATGTTTAATGACAAAATATTTTTATAATAGACCTTATTTGAAACAAACATTTTTCATTCACCACTCAATATTTAAGTAATACTTGATCGGTTTTCTAAACAGATCTGTTTTCTCCCCAGCCCTTTTAGATGCCTCAGAAAAACAAATAGAAAGGTAAAGTTTCACTTACTTTTTAAATGGGAAATGGATGGAGAAAGAATTTGATCCCCCAAAGTTTATCAGTTCTAGAAAATCTGTAATTAACCAGTTCAACATAGAGTGCAGTCTAATTTTCTTGTGTGTTGTGCAAAGTTTAAATGTGAAAAACATAAATTCAATAGCATAATCTAAGACATCCAAAAGTAGGATGAGGACATTGAAAGTATAAATAATGGAGTAGGAAAAGGGAAATAGATAGCTCCTCCTTTATGACCAGCCACACCAGGAACCCAGACACTAATAATGCCAAAGCCCCAGCGGAATGCCCAGGCATTTGAACAACATGTTTTTTGGGAACTTTCCCTCTCAGCTCACATCTATTAAGATTTAATCAATAGGGTATCAGACCTTATGCTATTTTATAAGGATGATGACAGTAGCAACACTGTAAATCAGTGTTTTCAGAGTAGAAAATAATTTTTTAAATGATGTTTTCCATTCACTCTTGTGGTTTATAAGAAATAAAGTTAATTCTAAAATGGCTAAGTTATAATGGATTTTAGGAAATGGTCTTCATCTCTGCCAAAGGAAACTCTGGAGTCCATAGGAAGGTGGGATCTTGTAATAAAATGAGTTGTTTCTGTAACTTTTGCTGAGAAAGTCTTTATCCTTTTTATTTATGATTACCTTATCTTTTTACTCAAAATTATCCTTGACTTATATTTGTTTCAAAAGAAATTAAGTTGATTTGCAAGATTAAGTAAATTTGATGTGTTGACATTAATTTATCAAATGATTAAATTTAACATTTCACTGTGAATAGATTTGTTTAGGATTCTTTATAATGGAATTTTAGGTTTAACTGGGAATTAGTTTCCCCGAACATATCCTTATTCCCCCCCAACCCCGTAGGATGTTCATTGTCTTTTGCTTTGATGGTGTCTGGCATGGTGTGCTATCCAGGGCAGAGAGAGTGGTAACCCACTTTTGTGCCCTCCCCTAAGGTCTTCTTCATGTCATTCCAACTTCCTCAGTGTAAATGTCCCTCTTGCACAAGGTAGTTTGAAGCAGAACAAGGGGTCAAAAGTTGACAGACTTTAATCATATATATATATATATATATATATATATATATATATATATATATACATATATATATATTCACACACACACATACACACACACTGAGTAATCAAATAGAAAAGGACAGTATCTATATTTTTATCAAATACACTGTCTTTTTGATTACATCACTTAGACCAGCCTGCTTTTTAAATTTGTTTGTTTTCTTTAAGCACATGCTGAAGAAAACAAACTTTGTATTCACTATCTTCCTGCCACAGCCTCCCTAGCCGCTGGGATTACAAGTGCACCACCACACCTGGCTAGGAGACACTTCTTAAATGGTTGAGGTCTGGTACCTCTACCTAGGTTTCCAGTTTTTAATGTGATTCCAGTCTGGTTCAAATTTATCAGCTCTTTCTTCTGCACATTGAATTCAAAGAGTTATCAAATATTTTCATATTGATTAGAGTACTAAATACATCTTAACAGTGAGGTAGGAAAATATTACTGGTAGCTGTTATTAGAAATCCTTTTAAGAAAGGAAAACTTATCTACTCAGGGAAAATTAAGAGGAAAACAACCACAACTTCTTGACAAGTCATCGAGAGTGTAAGATGAGATCATCAGGGACCTACACATGGGTGGAAATGTTCTACGTGAAAATAATGTACCTGTTAATCTGGGAGAAGGGTTTAAGAAGGAGCACAGCTGGTCAGCTGGCAGAAGGCTGTGGAGTGTAATGTAACCCCACCCATGATCCCCCAGATACTAAGTGAAATTACCAAACTCAGAAATGCATGAGATGTGCTTGAATGTGTGGTGTGTTTGAGGGCGTGTATGCAGATCTGTCACAAGGCTGGGTGCCTGTCTGTACTGAGGCAGGACAAAAGCCCAGACAGATAGGAAAATATGCAATCAGAAGAAAGCCTAAAGAGCCGAGTTTCTCAGAAACTTCCAGAAACTGGGTGGAGGGCTCTGTACAATCACAGACTGAAATTCTATTTCAAGCCAGGTTTAACCAGATCTCCAAGATCAGAAGAATTGAATCCCTTGGGACTGATAAATAAATAAGGAATCGTTCCCAGGAAAGAAAACAGGACTAGGAGTCAATGTTGGTTCTGGCTTTTCTCCTAATTGAGGACAAACATCACTGAAACTACAAAATGAGGGCAGTTTTGGACTAGATTAAGCCAGAAAATTCTTCCTACTCTGGGACCACAGACTATCTCTTTTCTTCTATTAGCTATATATGAAAAATACTTGATTTTTACCCCAGTGCAAACCCTATATGCAGCCTGTCCAATCACATCAGTTAAAATCTCATTCTTTGAAAGTCCTTCTTGTGCTCTCATAATTATCTAGTTTCAATTCTTCAACCTTTAAAAAAAATTAATAGGAGGGGAAGTCTCATGATAATGAAATACTACTGCATGTGATTAATGTCCTATCATTGAATTTTATGAAATAGCAATTCTTTAAATATTAAAATGAAACTCAAATCCACAATGCCTTAATCAGAGGCACCCACATAAATTCTTCAGTAGCATTTACTCATTCATTCTTCACTTCAAGAGACATTTATGAGTGTCTATGATATGTAAGCCACTGACTGACTGTCCAGGAGAATGGAAATGATCATGACTGAGGGTTGCCATTTGATGCAGCTTGGATATGTAAATCTCAATGCTGAGCTGGCACCATCATCAGGTATTAACCTGGTCTTAGAGTTAAGAGTAAAGAAGATAAATAAAATGAAATAGCATGAGGTATAGAAGTGAGATGATACAGGATCCCTGGAGTTTCCAAATGGAAGAAAAATAATAATGTGTGACAACATACAACTAGTAGGATTTGAATATTGATATCTGCTGAGTGAAGTGACCACTAAATTCTCAGAGTCTAAAGAGAGAATCAATGCTGATGCTGACAAAGTATGTAGGAACAGATTTTGAGGAAAAGCTTTTTTTCTTAACTCATAGACACAAATAGCTCCATTTAGAGGCCTTTTCCCATTGCCAATCTTGTCTATGCAGAGCAAAATTAAGAACTATAGATTAAAAACAAAAACAAAAGTATCGATTCCTCCTTGGGGAGGGAAAAAAGATGGCGGACAGCAGAGAAGCACGCTCGGGAGACTGGCAATAAAACAGGCTTATCGGGAAGATTGAACGCGTTCTTAGCAACGTTCCCGCAACTGGAAGGGAGCTGAGACATCCCCGCACATACAGACTGTGAAAATACAAGGAACTCCACACCGCTGATGCACAGAGTCCAGTGCCAGCGGCCCACAGGCTGAACCAGCATTAACGGCGCAGCTGCTGTGGTAGCACTGCAGTACGGGAAGTGCAGACCACGGCAAAAAACAGCGCAGAATAAAAAGAGAGCCAGACGCGAGCAGCTGCCTCACAGACTTCCTTCACGTAAACTGCCGAACCGGACCTGCACACATCAGAGTGACACACAGGACCCGGATACGGCTGTCGGGACCGGGGAAGGCGCCGCCATTTTGGAGAAGGGCTGCGCTTGACCGCGACAAAGAAACGGAGAAAGAAAAACAGTTGCAGGCATCCAAGGAATGATCCAGAGCCCGGAAAACAGCAAAAACAGCAAACACCTGGTGAGACGTGCACAGGCAGCCTGAAGGAAAGGGCCTGCCTGAGGCCAGCACAGCAACCACAAGAGCTATAATCGGGGGCGGGCGTAGGGAATGCGTGCCTTTTTGATGAACGCTTCCTTGGTGCTATTCACGTACTGACACCCCCCACCCCCCAGCCATTATTCCTCTGTGCCAATCTGCCGCTGGCCAAAGCTGCAGACTAGACTCTACTGTGACTTTGTGGGCGTGGTCCAAGTCAACTGGCTTAAACTCCGACTCTGTTTTTGTTTGTTTGTTTATTTGTTTTTGTTTGTTTTTGCTTTTGTTCTGTTTGATAGTGGGATTATTTGTGTGTCTGTGTGCCTCTTTCCTTCCTTCCTTCTCACTTTAGTCTCTTCTGCTCTCATCTTATCTACTTACACCCTGTCATTGTGTACTGATCAGAGGTGAAAACAAGGTATACGCAGAAATTGGGACTTCTAGGCCTGGGGCAATTGAAATATACAGAAAAGCGGTGTTATATATAGTTTAATCTCTATTTTTCTTGACTCAGTTTCTCTCTCCTCTCTCTTACAATAATTCTTAATTCTTTATTATCTCGCATTGTTCCTTTTTATTTTTTCTTTTCCATCTTCCTTTATCTTTCTTCTCTCAAAGGCTAAATAAGTTGGGTTTATATACAAATCATCTTTCCTCTAAATCGCTCACTCCATTCTCTTTTCTCTCCTGTCTGCTGATATTAAACCACTTCCATAGAATTCTACTGTCATACTTCCTAAGAAAGAACATCTCAGTAATCTCACTTGCTTCTTCCTAAAGATATCATCTCTGTATCCAATACTGAAACTGTAAACCCCAACGCAAGCATACAGAGTAAATTGGAAACAATATCTGGGTTAACTAAATCTGTACATTGTGATCAAACTGGGATTTGCTGTAAAGAAAGTGTTAGAGCTTGAATTGTAAGGTATTTATAAGGGGACCTGACAGCATTGTACCACAGGAGAAACATAAGGCTATAAGGTGAAATCGAAATAGGCAAGGTCCCACAGTGCTAGGAGAATAGACACACAAGCATTATGAAGAAGCAAGGGAAGAAAGTGGCTGAAACCAACCAACAGGCCTCCTCAATTGATCCCATGGCAAGCACAGTTGGTCAAATGCCAGAGATGGAATTTAGAAATTACATATTCCAAATGTTTATGGATCTTAAGATTGAAATAAAAAATGAGATGAGAGAGCAAGTAGAGGCGGCAAAAGAGCATTTTGACAAAGAACTCCAAAAACAAATACAAGAAGCAAAAGATTACTTCAATAGGGAGATAGAGATTCTAAAGAAAAACCAAACGGAAATTCTGGAAATGAAAGAAGAAATAAACCAAACTAAATGCTCAATTGAAAGCATCACCAACAGATTAGATCACCTGGAAGAAAGGACCTCAGATAATGAAGACAAAATATTTATCCTGGAGAAAAATCTAGAGGACATGGCAAAAGAAGTAAGAAAACAAGAACAGAGCATTCAGGAATTATGGGACAGCATAAAAAGACCAAACCTAAGAGTGATTGGTGTTGAAGAAGGTGCAGAATTTCAAACCAAAGGAATGAGTAATTTATTCAATGAAATAATAGCAGAAAATTTTCCACACATGAGGAACGAATGGCAAAACCAAGTTCAAGAGGCTTACCGAACACCAAACGTACAAAACCACAACAGATCCACACCAAGGCACATTATAATGAAATTGCCTAATATAGTAGGCAAGGAGAGAATACTAAAAGCCACAAGAGAAAGGAAGCAGATTACATATAGGGGGAAACCGATCAGATTATGCTCAGACTTTTCAACCCAGACCTTAAAAGCTAGAAGATCCTGGAATAGCATATTTCAAGCTCTGAAAGAAAAGGGTTGTCAACCAAGAATCTTATATCCAGCAAAATTGAGCTTTAGATTCGAAGATGAAATAAAAACCTTCCATGACAAACAAAAGTTAAAAGATTTCACAACTCGAAAGCCAGCACTTCTGAACATCTTGGGCAAATTTTTCCACGAAGAAGAAGAGAAAAATAACACTGAAAACCAACAAAGGGAGATAGTAAACTAAAGGAATTACCAACCAGAGGAGAACCCAAATCAAGCTAATTACCATAATAAATTTAAAAATGGATGGAAATAAGAATCACATCTCAATAATAACCTTGAATGTTAATGGTCTAAACTCACCATTTAAAAGACACAGATTGTCAGATTGGATTAAAAGAAACAACCCAACAATTTGTTGCCTACAAGAAACACACCTCATAGAAAAAGACATCAAGCGATTGAAGGTGAAAGGCTGGGAAAAGTCTTATCACACACACGGGCTGCGGAAGCAGGCAGGGGTTTCCATTCTCATATCAAATAAAGTAGACTTCAAGCCAAAGCTAATCAAAAGAGATAAAGATGGATATTTCTTACTACTTAAGGGAACCATTTATCAACAAGATATAACAATTATAAATCTATATGCCCCAAATAATGGAGCACCTACATTCATCAAACAAACCCTTCTCAAGTTCAAGAGTAAAATAGACCACAACACAGTTATTATAGGGGACTTCAACACACCTCTCTCACCAATGGATAGATCATCCAAACAAAAGCTAAATAAAGAAACATTAGGCCTCGTTAAAACAATTAATAACTTAGACCTAACGGACATATATAGAATATTTCATCCCTCAGTAAGCGAATACACTTTCTTCTCAGCAGCACATGGCTCCTTCTCCAAAATTGACCATATATTATGTCACAAGGCAACTCTCAGCAAATATAAAAAAATAGAAATCCTACCTTGCATTCTATCAGACCATAATGGTATGAAATTGGAAATCAATGATAATACAAGAAATAAAAAAAACTACTCCAACAGCTGGAAGCTAAACAACATGCTACTGAATGAACAAGGGGTTGAAGAAGACATCAAGGAGGAGATTAAAAAATTCCTAGAGGTAAATGAGAATGCTGATACATCATACAGAAATCTCTGGTACACTATGAAGGCAGTAGTAAGAGGAAAATTCATTGCACTGAATTCCTTCATTAAAAGAAAAAAACAACAACAAATAAAGGATTTAACATCACACCTCAAAGCACTAGAAAAAGAGGAACAGGTCAATACTAAGAGCAGTAGAAGACAGGAAATAATTAAAATCAGAGCTGAAATTAATGAAATTGAGACTAAAGAAACAATTCAAAGAATTGACAAAACCAAAAGTTGGTTCTTTGAAAAAATAAATAAAATTGACAGACCCCTAGCAATGCTAACAAAAAGAAGAAGAGAAAAAACTCAAATTACTAGCATCCATGATGAAAAAGGAAATATCACAACAAACACCTCAGATATACAGGAGATAATTAGAAATTACTTCAAAAAATTGTACTCTAATAAAATAGAAAATACTGAAAGCATAGACAGATTTCTAGAGTCGTATGAATTCCCCAAACTGGAACAGGAGGCTATACACAATTTAAATAAATCAATTTCAAGTGAAGAAATAGAAGAAGCTATCAAAAAACTTCTGACAAGAAAAAGTCCAGGTCCTGATGGGTTTACAGCTGAGTTCTACAAGACTTTCAAAGAAGAACTGATACCGATGCTCTTCAAATTATTTCAAGAAATAGAAAAAGAGGGAGTTCTTCCAGACTCTTTCTATGAGGCCAATATCACATTAATCCCAAAGCCAGGCAAAGACACAGCCAAAAAAGAAAACTTCAGGCCAATATCTCTAATGAACATAGATGCAAAAATCCTCAATAAAATTCTGGCAAATCGGATTCAAAAACATATCAGAAAGATAGTGCACCATGATCAAGTGGGGTTTATCCCAGGGATGCAAGGCTGGTTCAACATTCGGAAATCAATAAACATAATACATCACATCAATAGACTTAAAGATAAAAACCATATGATCATCTCAATAGATGCAGAAAAAGCATTTGACAAAATACAACACTCCTTTATGTTCAAAGCTCTAGAAAAATTAGGAATAACAGGAACATATCTCAACATTATAAAAGCTATCTATGCAAAACCTCAAGCTAACATTATCTTAAATGGAGAAAAATTAAAAGCATTCCCTCTAAAAACTGGAACAAGACAGGGATGCCCCCTCTCACCACTGCTATTTAACATAGTACTTGAAACTCTGGCCAGAGCAATTAGACAGACCAAAGAAATTAAAGGGATCCAGATAGGAAAAGAAGAGCTCAAATTAGCACTATTTGCTGATGACATGATAATATACCTAGAAGACCCAAAAAACTCTACCAGAAAACTTTTACAACTAGTAAATGAATTCAGCAAAGTAGCAGGATACAAAATCAATACTCCTAAGTCAAAGGCATTTTTGTACATCAGTGACAAAGCCTCTGAAAGGGAAATGATGAAAACTACTCCATTTATAATAGCATCAAAAAAAATAAAATACCTGGGAATCAACTTAACAAAAGAGGTGAAGGACCTCTATAACGAAAACTATAGAACACTAAAGAAAGAAATCGTAGAAGACCTCAGAAGATGGAAAGACCTACCTTGTTCTTGGATAGGTAGAATTAATATTGTCAAAATGTCCATACTACCAAAAGCATTATACAGATTTAATGCAATTCCAATCAAAATCCCAATGACATTCCTCAAAGAAATAGAAAAAGCAGTCATGAAATTCATCTGGAAAAACAAGAGACCCAGAATAGCTAAAGCAATCCTGAGCAGGAAAAGTGAAGCAGGCAGCATCACCATACCAGACTTTAAATTATACTATAGAGCAATAGTAACGAAAACAGCATGGTACTGGCTCCAAAATAGACCAGTAGACCAATGGTACAGAATTGAGGACACAGAGACTAATACATATAATTTCAGCTATCTTATATTAGACAAAGGCGCCAAAAATGTACAGTGGAGAAAGGATAGCCTCTTCAACAAATGGTGCTGGGAAAACTGGAAAGCCATATGCAACAAAATGAAATTAAACCTGTATCTCTCACCATGCACAAAATTCAATTCAAAGTGGATCAAGGACTTAGGAATTAGACCAGAGACAATACACCTAATAGAAGAAAAAGTAAGCTCCAATTTCCAACATGTCGGATTAGGCTCCAAGTTCCTTAACAAGAATCCTGTAGCGCAAGAATTATTACCAAGAATTAATGAATGGGATAGATTTAAGCTAAAAAGCTTCTTCTCAGCAAAAGAAACAATCAGTGAGGTTAATAGAAAACCAACTAACTGGGAACAGATATTTAATACATGCACATCAGATAGAGCACTAATTTCTAGAATATATAAAGAACTCAAAAAACGTGACACCAAAAAAACAAATAATCCAATTGATAAATGGGCTAAGGAATTGAAAAGACACTTCTCAGAAGAAGATACACGATTAATCAACAAATACATGAAAAAATGCTCAACATTGCTGGCAATTAGAGAAATGCAAATCAAAACTACTCTAAGATTTCATTTCACTCCAGTCAGATTGGCAGCTATCAAGAACACAAACAACAATAAATGTTGGAGAGGATGTGGGGAAAAAGGCACACTCATACATTGCTGGTGGGACTGCAAAATGGTACAACCATTATGGAAAGCAGTTTGGAGATTTCTTGGGAAAATGGGAATGGAACCACCCTATGACCCAGCCATCCCACTCCTGGGTCTATTCCCAAAGGACTTAAAAACAGCATATTACAGTGACACAGCTACCTCAATGTTTATAGCAGCACAATTCACAATAGCTAGGTTGTGGAACCAACCTAGATGTCCCTCGGTAGATGAATGGATAAAGAAAATGTGGCATATATACACAATGGAATTTTATTCAGCAATAAAAGAGAATAAAATAATGACATTCGCAGGTAAATGGATGAAGTTGGAGAATATAATGCTAAGTGAAATCAGTCAATCTCAAAAATCCAAATACCGAATGTTTCCTCTGATATAAGGAAACCGGTTCACAGTATTGATGGGTCTGGGTACATAGGAGGACTAGAGGAACACTATAATGGTCAAACGGAAGGGAGGGGAAGGGAGGGTGCAAGGGGGGAAGGGGGGAAAAGTGGTTGAATAAGATGGATATCATTATTCTAAATGCACAATTGAAGACTTGAATGCTGTGAATATACTTTGAATACAAACTGTTTTATGTAAAAAAAAAAATGACAATAGATGTTGATAAGGAAGTGAGGAAAAGGGTACACTCATACATTGTTGGTGAGACTGAAAATTAGTGTAACCACTCTGGAAAGCACTATGGAGAGCCTTTAAAAAATTATGAATGGAAGCCCTATACGACTGAGCAATCCCACTTTTCAGTATATATTCAAAAGATTTAAAATAAACATACTACAGTGATGCACACACACACACACACACACAAAAAAAAAAAAAAAAAGTATCAAACTCTTCAGAGCTAAATAAATGTCACAATGCCATTCACTAAAATTTATAGACCAGAGCCATAGCAATCCTTGTTTTGTTTGTGCATACATTTTTACTTCTGTAACAAATTCTAAAAATTTAGTCACCTACATGTTCATCTCATTACAGATGAGGAGTGGAAATTACAGACCTAAAGTCATTAAAAACAGTGTCAGCTAGCGGAAGACAACTAGCATCAGGAGAGCATTTTGCTGAATGGCGTGACGGGTGACTGGGAACTGAGGACTTTAGAACCCCAGGAGCATGGCAAAGGAAACACTATGAATTTAGCATTAGAAAAAATGATTCTAAACCCCTCCTTCGTAACAATGGTTATTGAAAATAGCTCCCTTAGTCTTAAAGGAACAATAAATTTACACTAATTATGTCTCCTTAAAAAGACAGATATATTTGTTTTGTGTTTTAGAATAATTACCCACCACCAATAGTTTAGTTTTAGAGGGAAGAATTTTATACATATTATATGTATATATTATGTATGTCAAATATACATAGTTTATTATTACATATATTCACATCAATTTTACTATTAGTTACTGAGATAGATTTTCACAAAGGTTATTTCATTTAGCTTGATACATACATGAAAAAAGTATGCATTATTGTTCATACTTTTAGAGATTAAAAATGTACTCTACAATGCTTAAAATCACTTCAAATCACACTGTTAGCTAGTGAATGAACTGGAATAGAAATCAGGTTCATAGTTTTTACCTAGTGTGATACCATATAAGGCATTGGTTAAGATTGCTATCAACTCAGGTCCCTGAGTTTGAATCTCCAAATGTTCCATTTGCCATTTGAACATAAGAAATGACAGACTTTCTGAGACAAAGGTTTGTCACCTGTTAAATGGGAATAGTGGTGCCCAAATCAAGTGGTTATGAGGATTTAATGAGATAAAGTATGTAAACTTTCTGTAACATTCAACAAACAGAGCCATTCCATGATTCTCAGTTGGAAAATCATTTTGAGAATGCAATGTTTAAGGATAGCTTAGTCCCTCGGAGTTCTGAATAAATTTTTATTATTTCAATCAAAACTAACTTATAACAAGTACTAAATGATCGTTTTGTTGTTGTAAGGGCTGGCTGATGAATGTACCAGAGATATTTTTTTTTCTGAAATTTACCTCTTTTCTGTTTAACAGCCTAATCCCTTTATATTCAAACCTGAGAAACCATTTTTTCAGGCCTAACTTTTTATCATCAAAGAAAATAGGTAAATGTGTGTTAAGAGATTTATTATAAAGCTCTCCCAGCTAGTTGAAAGGACAAAATCAAATCATATATCAAAAGTACCATTATATAAATAAAATATGCTGACTAAAAACAATTAGTTTTAAAATATCAAATTTCATATTAAATTTAAATATTTAAATATTAAATTTAATATTTAAATATTAAGTATTTAATATTAAATTTAATATTTAAATATTAAATTTGAATATTTTTGTTCAGTAATAGTTATCTTCATGACAAACTGACTTTGCAACACTCAATACAAAAATAAATTTCTAATATGCTTCACTTGTGGTCGCATGATGTATTATATTCTGCACAAAATCTAAAGTGAGTGCTTAAAATAAATACTACATTATACAATTATACAATCTTCTCTTTAAAATCTCAGATGGCTTCACATTATATATAAAATAAAATTGCATCTTCATAAGACCTACCAGGCATTATCTGTCTGATTCTTTTCTTCCTTTGAACTCTTCTCCTTCCTTTCATTCTTTTGTTATGTCCAGCTCATTTTAAGCTCAAGATCCTTCGCTGAGAGTACCTTCTTTACATTGCTGTTTTCTTCTCATTTGGCTCATTATTTAAGTTTCTACCCAATGTCTCATAATCCACCTGGAGCCTTGCCTGATTTTCTTTTATCTTGGCATTCTGTATGCATAACTCTTAACAATACACGTACATGCATTTGAGCCAAATGTACTGAGCTCAATGAACTTAGTGCAGTACTATCAGGGAGTGGTTCTTTTCTCCAACTTTTGTCTGAAATTATTCTCAGTAGTAGTTACCTTAACCACTTGTTGACAGAATCTTGGGTATGATCCATAATTATTTGGTCACTTCCTAGTTCTGTAATTACCATCCTTAATTTTTTTTTCTATAACATCCATTCAGAAATCCTATGGAGCTAGTATAGACTTTTTGTACTTACTATCCATACTATTTTCAGGCTACCAATTCTTTTTGTTTTTGTTATTTTTCAGACTACCAATTCTTGCTCCATCTATAATCATTATTTTTTAAGCACATCCATCATTTTTCCAATATATATTTATATAATCTATATCAACACATGTGTATATATATGTATATATATATTTATATATATGTACATGAACATGTATATTTTTATATATATCTAGTATCTCTAATGGATTCTTTCTTGTGGCAGCTTGCTTTGGTTTAATAGATTACTGTTGACCTTCATTAATTACACTTGATTTAAAGTCTTCTGATTGCTTTGGTACTATTTCTTTGTGTGTCAGTATTTTGGTTTGTTATTTGATTATATGGTAAACATGCTTTCAAATAATTTAGCATCTTTGACCATCAGCTTATCTTTGCTTTCCGTTTCAGAGCAACAGCTTGCTGCTGCTTCTTGAATATCCACTTGGATGAGAGAGAAGGAAATGACCTCCAGATTTTAATAAATTGATGGAATGATGCCTCTGCATCTGGTCTTCTTTCTTTCTCTCTTCTCAGCTTTGACTAGTTTGGACGTTCTACCCATGGCCCTTGTTGGTTGCCTCCTCTTCTCTTTTGCATCCACCTGTCTGGGTATAGAGATCCTTCAGACCCATCCGACTGTGTCTGGCATTCTCTTCCATAGACTCACACATGTGTCCTGAGACGCCATATTCCTTTCAGTTTGTATGTCATTTTCTTTAACACTATTATATGTGAAATGTAGTGTTAAAAACCCATGTAGTATAAAGAATCTATGTTTATTTTGGGTGTAGAAAAAACATAAGATATCAAAATGAGAAAGTCTAAACAGAGATTTCCAGATGTCTGAGCCAAAACTAAAATTTAATTCTTTGTTTAGACAGAGAAAATACAGTGTTCTTGTTTTTAAAAGAGTTTGGTTGAACGACATGGGTACGTGTGGACTTCTTCCCTTCTACCCTAAGTACGTAAAATGTAGGATTTTGTGTGAGTTACTCAGTGCTTACTGGATGTCTGCTCTGTCAGAATTCTGCCATACCAGGAAAACAAAAATGTCTTATCAGAAATTAGCTTAGAGCCTAAAAACTCTGGATATTTAAATAATTGATTTAAGAAAATTTCTTGTGAAAACATATAACTATCAGTATTTTTCTGTCTGCAAAGGTTAATTTCAATCCAATGTTTAGATGACCTGAGGGAGCAGATAATAACAATATTGAAAAAAGATGTTCATTAGGTTTAGGAAGGTTAAAGGGAATCCAGAAGATTTAAGTAAACAGGAAGTCACTTGACGGTTAACATGACTGTAATTTCAATGGCTCTTAGTTTTTGAGATCACCAGAGTAGTAAAATGTATTCCTGTCATTTATAAATTCTCTGCCTTCCCCGTGGGGAAATAGAAGGCTCACCTAAGTCCCCATATTTTAGTGCTTAAAGAGAGTTAATAAAATAATGACCTTCCCCACATTTATTTTGTGCTTAAGATCCTGAGGAGTGTAGAAGTTTCCGTTGAAATTGCTCAAGATTTTTTCTTCTTTTTGGGTTCCCTGGATATGATTTTTGGCCTGGTTTTAACGTTACTCATTTGTTTTTGGATCAACTTTTACCATGTGGCTGAAATTTTTTGCGTTGTTGCAATAATACTAAGTTGCACCATTGCTCTTCTCAAAAGTGGAACTGCATGGAAATTAAGCCTTGAAAAACACCATGTTTGAGTAACGTCAAACATCTGACTTGGACTGACACAGGCAAGGCAGGGCAGGGCATTGCTTGTGACTGGTTCTGTCTGTTTTTAGCTCTGTTAGGAAGTAGCGGGTTTTTCTGTATGTATTATATTCAACGTTAAACATTTGATATCAATTCTGAGTTTATCTGGTTTTTAAATGGATATCAACCCTGAAATGAAATTCTACTACATAAATGCAGTTCATTTTATTTTAATTTATAGCTAGAAGTTAAAAATATCAAATTTTGAGAGGATTTTTAACTTCTTGGACTTAATTAGGTTTAGTGTGATGTTAAATTTTCTTGTTGGAATATTTTGTCTTTAATTAACCTTTCAAAAGGTCATTTATTATCATTTTCCTTAAAAATACTGAACTCCATAAGGCACTCTTATATAAAATGCAAATATATTACTGACAGAGTTAGTATACCTTGCTTTTATATGGGAACTTTGATTGAAAACTTAAGTGTTGTCATGAACCCTACAATAATGTTGCAAAAATGGAGCTCCTCAAAACATAAACTTGAGAATGTCATCTGTCCAAACCCCCCAAATAGTAGAAAGTTGTTAGTTTTGCTAACACTACGTAAATTTTAATCAGTATCTTGTTAGTTTAAGTGGAATATACATCAAAAATTGTTAGGCCTTTTAATCATAATTTAAAAATTCTTTCTTTACATTACAACAAAATAATATTGAGTTGCACCATTGCTCTTCTAAAAATGGAACTAAAAAAAATTAAAAGTCAATGGAGAAAGAGCTCTATTATTTATCTATATCAGAAGACTTTTTCAGAATTTTTTATTGAACATCTACTAGGTAAAACATGATTTGATATTATAATTTTGAAGGAATGTTAAGACAATACTTTAGGTTAGGGTCTTTGAAACCAAAGGATATTTGAAATTAACAATGCTAATCCCTTTTTAAAAAAAGAAAAACTTTAGTAGCTCAATGGTCTCACAAAAAGATATTACTGACCTGGAGGCCAGATTATTCAGTGGAAATATCATCGAATTTTGAAACCAACGACAAAAACAAAAACAAACAAAAAAAAAATGACCTATGAAAGTAAGCAAGCCAAAAAAAAAAAAAAAAAAATGATGTTGAAGTAGTTTTCTCATGGTTCACACCCATGAAATAGCTTTGTCATGATTTTATATTGGCAAGCCTTTCATCAAGATCATAATGAGGTCAGGAGATAGACATTGAGAACAGCACAGACCCTGTTAGCCGCCCCCCTCTCCCCACCCTTTTTAAATAGTCCAGTTTGGGAAAGTAATATCAGGGAAGTTAAAAATATGGCCATCATAGAATTTTAGTTAGGAAAATGAAAGAGTATTTTTATGTGTACAAATTCTTGTTTTTCAGAGAAAAAAAAAAATCAAATAGGGTATACTGCTTTACATGCATTGTATTGCTTAGTGCTATGTTTTACCCTGAGATAGGCGAGTATTATTTGTATTTCACAGTTGCCAAAACTGAAGCTTAGGAAAGTTGAGTAATATGTCCAAGATTGCACCATGGATGAGGCTGAAATGGGAGGAAACAGCATAGCCTGACTGGGTGCCTCCTCTGTGCCTTGTTTGTCCTGGCTCCTGGTGCCAGGGCTCCAGAGTGGTGGAGCAGGACTTCTGCCCTGTATTGTGTGCGCAAGGTGTCATTTGATCAAGGCAGAAATGGACCTGTACTGGCCCAAGATCAAGATCATGGAAGTGGTAGAATGCTCATGGCGCAAATTTTAAGTCTAATTTTATAGGCAAGGCAAAGGCAGGTTTGGGCTGCACAAAAAAGCACAAGTCTTTATTCTAGGTTTGGGGCTAGGCCTCTGGTAATTGAGAACAAATTAATATGGGTCAATATATACTTTATCCAAATATAAGCACTCATTTGTATCATTTGTATTCAACAATTTAATGTGATCAGCTTTTCTCATATAAAATTGTGTCCTTAAAACCTGCATTAGTGTTTGTTTAAATTTATTAAAGAGGATGTGTCTACTTGAAAATAAATTTGTTTCAAAATAACTTATTAAAATTAGATTTAGTTTTTGTCTTGTTTACAAATTTCTTATATAAGACACTATAAGAATAAAACATAAGGTTAATAAAGTCTTCAAAGTAGTAATTGAGAAACATATATTATTTTAAAGATGTTTCAAACTTGTACCTAAAAGTGCCATAAAGTAGAAATCTGAGAATCAAGAAAAACATAGGTATATAGAAAACAAAATGGATAAGCTTTGTTTTTTTTTTGTTGTTGTTGTTTGTTTGTTTTTGTTTTTTCCCTCTACTTTTATGGGTTCCTTTAAACAACAAATTCATTACCCTTTGTTACTTGGGTGGCTATATATTTTTCAATATGAAACTTAAACTATGTTCCATAATGGAAAATTTCTCTCCAAAAATTTAATGCAAGGGGACTTATAAAATTTAGTATGATGAAACAACAATAAGAAAACAAAGGAAATAATGTAAAATATTTAAAATCTGTAGTATTAATTCACTTGTTATATTCAGGATTACAAGTTTTAACTACTTATTTGTGTGTTAGAATGATAAATTGATTCAGTTGCCCCTATTTCAACGTGCCAATATCATGTTATTTTTATGTCTTCGACATACGTATAAAACTGTTAAATATTTAAAAATGAAAACATCTTTACTATCTTATTACACAAATAATTTATGGTCATGAACAATATTTGAGTAATGTAAAAATGTTCTAAATGATAGCATAAATTACCTAAAATCTCCACACTCATATGTAAATACTCAGTATGTATGTATGTATGAATGCATTTATCTTTGTGATGCTGTGGATTGATCATAGGGCTTCACTCCTGGTAAGGACAGTCTCAACCATTGGGAGACTCAGCCCCCTTTTCATTTATTTTTGAGAAACAATTCCCGACCTCTATTTTTGGAAAACATGAAGAGAAATAAACATATATAGATAATTTATATAAATAAAATCACTGTATCTTTTAAACTGTGCAGTTATTCAACACTATTATAGATCAATTAATATCTTCCCATAGAAAATATTATGTGCACAATATTAATTACCTTTGATAATCTTGTATTGATTGATATTCATTAAATTTCCAAAATTTTGATAATGCAAACAACGCTTCCACGAACATGTTTTATCTTCTCTTTATTGTTCCAGCTTAATGATCTTTTAAGACAAATACTCAAGATGAAATTTCTGGGTCTAGTAATGTGCACATTTTACATTTGAATCATAATATATTTAATCTTTATAAATACATGAAGAACTCAAGTCCAAATATATGATTTGTTTTTAAAAGTTGTATTTTGAAAGTCATGTAATCTCAAGTACAATAATTGAAATATGCTAATAAGCAGTTAGAAATAGTTTTTTGAAAATAATGAATAATGCTGTATTTATTCTTAGAAATTAACTTTGATCAATTTTTTTTGGGAGAGGGGCATTTACTGGGTATTGAACTCAGGGGCACTCAAACCACTGAGCCATATCCCCAGTCCTATTTGGTATTTTATTTAGAAACAGGGTCTCACTGAGGCTGGCTTTGAACTTGAGTTCGTTCTGTCTCAACCTCCTGAGTGGCTGGGATTTCAGGCATGCACCACCATGCCTGGCCACTTTGGTCAACTTTTAATGTAAGCATTCTCTGTGCTGTTTTTCCTTATTTCTTATCTTTTTATTACAATTTCAGAAATTAAAAAAAACCTGAATAAATTCATGATTGTATGTATATGATTGCCTGAATGAAATTTGTTAAAAACGATATAAGAAATTCCAGAGCTCTTTAAGTTAAAGTCATACACAGGATGCTTAAAATTTTAGAAATTTGTTTTAAAAATGAAAAGAATTTTAAATATGCTGGGTGATCTTACCACAGATATATTTCATAATACTGTACCGAGTTCAAATTCTATTTGCTGGATTTCAGTGTGCGTTTTAAGTGTTGTAAAGTCTTGCTCTACAGATCCAAGTGATAACTTCTCCTGTTCTGATGAATTCATGAGATGTGCTAGCAGCCAAAAGTTTTCATAAATCACTGTTCTGTCCAGATAAAAGCAAGGGCTAAGAACTCATATGTCAGAATTCTGCAAAACAACTGAAATGGACTTGATATTTTACTATCACTAATATCTCATTTTTCCATTTTTACTCTTCAATTATTCATCCTGGCTCAGATGTATACACCCAATCACAATTTGGTGAAAGGAAAAGAACGTTAACTTTAGCTTTTAACTTTTTACACCAAACAAGATTCATCACTCAGAAGGTTGTGTACGTTTGAAACTTTACCTCATCTCACCTTAGTTTCCTCTTGCAAAAGGCAGATCAGTATAATTTCATATAATAGTTTGTCTTTACTTACGAATTCATTTATTTTGAATTTGAGAATAAATATTTTAGTGCATAATAAATGAGGTCCCCAAACTCTTCAGACTCTTTAAAATTAATAAGGACTGCATAGTGCTTTTTGTTTATGAGGGTTCTATAAATATTGCTATACTAGAGAATAAAATCAAGAAGTTTAAAAATAAACAAGTATTATTTATTTAAAAATAGTAACCACAAAAATGAAATAAAAGTAATAACCATAGTAAACCTGTTATATGTTGTTGTTTCATATCTTCATGAAAAATAACTATTAACAATTTATTTTAAAAAGAACAACGAAAACATTGCATTATGTTACATAAAATCTCTCTAGTGAATGTAATAAAAAAATTGGAATCTACAATAGTTTCACATTCATCTATAAATGTGTTGTTTTCATTAAAGCCTATAAAGGAAATCCAGCCTCACACAGAGATATATGTTTGGAAAGGGAAACACTATTTTAGTTATACTTTATGATGATTGTGATAATCTTCTTTGATATTATGGAAAACAGATTAATTGTAGACTCATAAATATTAGTTCCAACATAGAATCTGAAACCATATCAGCAAATATTTTATCCCTTCTTAACGTCCATTGGTTTATTTTGCACTTTCAAAGGATTAACTGGATGGGTTGGTCACTTGAATAATATTAGTTCACCGAGGCAGGTTTTCAAAATGTTCATGATTTGTTACCAAAAAAAAAAAAAAAAAAAAAAAAGCCCCCCCAAATTGCCCAAATTGTTAATATCCTAACTGATCTCACTTGAAAAGTTTTTAACTTTTGGGATGGGGCCAAGCTCATGATAACCTTTTCAAATTTTCCAAAGTTCAAATTTTCACTTGCAAGCTTGAATTTTAGCAAATATTGGCTGATATTTTTCATTCAATTGTCAGAGTCACTTCTTTTCTAAGAAAATATCTTCAAATATCTTAGAATAACCATAGTTATCTATCACTCATTCTTTTAAGTAAAAACAGATTTCCAGAAAGATATAAGCTGAATCAGCTTACAAATCAAGCACATTTTTTCCTCTTTAGACAACAATGATATAATAATTTGCAAAGTGCTTTATATGCATGATTTCTGTTTTGTCATAGAGAAAAATAAAAGTACAGGTGCATAATTCAATAAAATGTAATTATCTAACCACATTACCACAGACAGTTTGAAGTGAATAAAATGTTTGTATATGTAATATATTCTGACATATATTTAATTTTATATTTATTTTTTAACATGTGTGCCCTATAACATACCAGTAGTATAAGAGCAGAATCTTTCAAGTCAAACTCTCAATCTTTCTATCTGCATGAATTTACATTTCTTAAACTTCATCAATCTCAGTTTTCTCAACCAGAGATGATTAAGCACATATATAGGTAATATTAATGATGATCAAAAATGATGTTATTCTTTGCATCATATGGTTATTATGAAAATCAAATGAATATATAGAATTCCCAGCACAGAAAGTACTCATTATATGGTACTAAAATAAAGATGTAGTATTAAGTTATTTACCCAGAGGCCAAACCAGTGCCTCCTGTTTCCCTGTTCAAGTTCCTTTCCAGTGGGCCATGCCATCTTCTAGTTTGTATAACAGCTAACACCAGACAAGTTATTATTTCAAGTTGGTTAATGGTTTTGTTTACACTAATTTGAGTTTTCTCTCTGCTATTATGAGTTTCTTTTTGAGTGTGAAACTAGATCTTTTATCATTTGATCATGGTTACTACATCTTGGATTGGAGAGACATGTACTTTCAAAAGCCTTTTTAAGCATAATTAAACCACATTTTGAGACCATTAGGCACGATGCCTGTTAAGATTTTAGTAAATTGCTCATTGAAGTTATATGAAAAATAATATTTCCTTTTCCTTCCCTTTTCCTCTAGCAGATGATCCTTTAGTTATTCTATTGCTTTGAAATTAAAAACAGTCAATTATCCCTTAATACTCTTTCTCATACCAAAAGTTGTTTCAAATTGTCTATAATTAGGAATATACAGATCTTTTGAATTGAGTTTTTCCATCAGTTCTGGTGATAGTAAATATATTTGTTTTTCCTGCTTTAATAGTGTTAAAATCATCTGGTATTTAGCATAATATATTAAAATAGTAATCAGTAATGTAACAACAATAGCAACAACAACAGTAGAAATTTGTCCTTGAGTTTTCCTTTTAAATCTCTTCTCTATGACATTTATAGTCACTGAAAATATTTACTTGAAAGCATAATGGTTCAGAAAAGAAACCCTGACCACCTATTGTAGAATTTCCCATTATGTACATTATAAATGGATTAATATGTTCAAGATAGACTATCAATTTGGGGATGTATCATTGTAGGTGGTCTATCAAAGTGTTCTTAAAATGATGGTGATTTTAGTAAGCCATCAATAGCCAGGGGCAGTAGAGTGAGATGGAGAAGAGTATGTGCTTCTTAGCACTTCTGCTTAACAAGCAAACTCAACAAACTTGGGTGAATCGTGTCTCTGAACACTCTGGGGTGTATCTTGAGAAAAACAAGAAACATCAGCTTTCTTGTTGGTTTTCCTTGTGAGACCTCTGAGAAAAAGATGGAATTGCCTCCCTGCCTCCCTCTTCCTTGCCCTGTTAAGGAGAAAATAAAATCTGATTCTATTTCACAAGTTGATTTTTATGCTACAAGTGACAAGTAAAATAGATGAAGTCTAGACAAAGGCAAATTAGCCAGCCAGGTAATGTGAGCTTGAGATGGAATAGATTTATAAGAGATAATGTTTTAATGACAAAAACATCTTGCCCTGTTGAGTCAATAGGCACTTTCCATACTGATCTTCAGTATTTAGTTTCTGTGTCATTACTTTTCTTTTACCATAATGATTTCTCTTGCTCTTTGTAGTATCTAATCTTTTGTCTGTGCAGACATTAATCTAATCATGGATGAAGATAAATGAAAAATAGCTTGAATGAGGCTTTCTTTTGTAACAAAACTGATATCAAATTTCTATGCATATGCTTTAACAGAAAACTTTAATAAAGAGAAAATAATGTTTTTTTCCTTCTCTGTTAACTATTTCCTCACCAAGAAAGATACTTCTATCACTTTTAGACATGAGAATGATAGACATTTGTTATTTTATTATTCTCATATTGGATTGTTCTTTTTTTTTTCTAAAAATGATTGGTGAAATTGAATATTGCATTTTATTAAAACATGCAGACAATAAGATAAAATCAATAGCATTGTGCAGGTTTGGTTACATTTGATCAATACATTGAAAGGAGATTATGCTGACTCTTATCTTAGCCTAAAGGCTGAGCAATGGTATTCTGACAATGTTTCATAGTATAAATAGTACACAGAGTAAGATAAAGATGAGTAAGTATGGAGGTTTGGTCAATAAATCATAATGTGGGTTGTCGGCTCCTTTTAACTTTTCTTCTTTACCAGATTGTTACTTCTAATCCATCTTGTTGTTTTTATTTTAACATAACCGGCACATATTCATGCTTAAATATCTGAACAATATAAAAGACCACATAAAATGTCTCTCCCTCTGAAAACTCCTTAACAGATTCTTTGCAGCACTGCTTCATGTATCCTACCCAGTCTTAACATTAATCAATACTTAGAATTATGCCTTTTATTTCTCTCCATACTTCTTACATATTATTTTACCCATATTCATGAATTTACAGCTAAAATATTCAGATAATTCTTAAATTTTTAAGACTAACTCACATGATCCAACTTGTCCAAATATCTAAAAGACATCACAAATCCAATAAGTCCATATTTGATCTCATCATCTCCTTTCTGAAACCTAATGACTGGCAAGACAAGGTTTCCTATCTCTATAAATGGTGTTACGTAAGGGTAAGAGCAAGACAGTATTTCTAACACCACCTTCTCATATGCCCACATTCACTCAATCACCAGTCCTACTCTTTCTCCTTCTTAATTTATCTTTCTTTCATGTGCTTTTTATCCGTCTGCGCCATCCGCATCATGTTAGTCCAAACTGTTCTCATCTGATTCTGGCTCATGAGTTTCCTAAAGAGTCTATCACAGCCATGCTACTCTCCTTTGATCTAGGCACAGTAACTCCAGGGATCTTAACATTTGAATCAAATGGTGTCATTCTTTTGCATAATTTTTTTTCATTATTGAATTAGTTAGGGTACAGCAGTTTGGAATTGGCTCATGTGATTAGGGAGGCTAGGAAACCCTACGATCTATCCAAAGGAGAGAACCAGAAAAGCTGGGGACATCAGACAGACACCAGTTATCAGTCTAAGAACAGAGACCTGAGGACCAAGGGCACCAGTGTTTGGAAGCAGGAGAAAATGAATGCACCAGCAAAAAAAGAAAATATATTCACCCTTCCTACACCTTTTTGTTTTATTCCAACTCTTAATGGATTGGATAATGCCCACTCACATTGGTAAGGATGAGTCTTCCTTATTCATTCTACTAAGTCAAATGCTAATGTCTTCTTGAAACATCTTGACAGACACACCCAGAAATAATGTGTTACCAGCAGTCCAGGCATCCTTCAACCCCGGGAGACTGGCACAAAAAATTAATCATCGCAATTGTTCTTCACAAGATAACAAAACAAAGTAAAATTTAAAACAGCTTAGAAAGAGATGTAAAATCTGTTCTCTTGTAACTCTCCAACCTTATTTACATAACTCTTCAGTTTTGAGCTATGGCTACCTGATCTTTCTTTCAGCTCCTCCAAGCATCTGCCCTTCCTACTCAAGTCCTTGCACATATGTGCTCTCTGCTTGTAAGGCTTAGCACCTGTTCATTTTTCATTCCTCACTTCTTCAGGTAATAGTTTTAAGAGTTAACATAGCCAAGATATTTCTCCTTTCTGGCAATTATCACAGTTTGTAACTCCATTTATATCTATGACTTATTCACTCTCTAATGTACTACATCAAACAGTTCTATAAGACAAAAACGTTGAGTGTACTGGTTATGAGCATGGATTCTGGAACCAGATATCAAGTTCACATCTAAGCTCTAGTGTAAATATGTGAAAAATTTATGTCTATGGGTCCTTCTTTCTTCATCTGAAACATTTTCTATGAGAAATAAGTGAGTTCCTGTTAAATGTTGGGAGCAGAAAACACAGAGCAAGTACCATGTAAATGTTAGATACTGTTATTTTGCTTTCCCTTGTGTTTATTTCCCTGAAACTGAGCAAAGTGATGGGGCTTAAGTGGTTAAAAAAATTAAATTTAGCATATTAATAAAGAAGGTTGATCAAGGGTAATAAGAAAACAATAATTTTATTACTTATTAATAAATTGTTACTTAATGAATCTAGCTAGATTTTGTGAATGAAATGTAAAATGCACAAGGAAGAATTTTAAAATTCTTTGACTAGAAAGCTAGGCACTGCTCAACGTAGTTTTATAAGGTGATTTTGGTTTAGAGGAGAAGAGTTGGGATGAAATTGATTTGGAGCTTGTTGATTTTGCAATGAAATGAGAAATTCAAATTGAAATGTTTGATTGGCATCTGAAACTAATGGATGTCAGGTGATGAGAAACAAACCTCAGGGTTGGTGCAGCGGACACAGAGGCTCATTTAAAGTTGTACACTGTGGTGGGAATGTCCAACTGCAGAGGCCCTTGCGTCAATTCTTAAATGGTAAGAATTTTCAGTCTTCCTTCAGTTTGCCATTGTGTTGGTGAAAACTTTTCCATAAGACTATTCCATATTCTCTCATCTTCCTTCCTTCAGACGATTCCTGTTGATGGTCCAACCTACGTCAGGCATCAAGGACTGGCAGACGCCAGGCATCAAGGACTGGCAGAACTACCACATGAAATGAACATATCCTACTAAATAAAACACCTCACAATATGTTGTGTTTATCTCCCGTTCTCCATAATAAAAAGAAAAAAAAAGTTTGTTTTTTTTTTTTTCTTGAAGTTACTTGAATCTCATTGCTAAAATAGATTGTTTTTTTTCCTTCTAACACTAGGAGAGAAAGTGTACACTAAAAATAATAATGATAATAATAATAATAATGTTTTCACTGGCTCTAAGATTTACCAGTACTGTAAACTTGGATAAATGACATAACCTCTTTAATTATATTTCCTGTAACTTGGGACATTGACCACTGTGAGAGTTGTTTAGAGGTAGCACATCCAACACTGAGCACTGCTCCTGGCCTGGAATGGGTGAGCTCTAAATTGTGGTATTTGTTATTATTGTCCTACTTCTCTTTTTTCTTAAAGAAAAATATTAAATACATAAGTAATAACACATCTGAAGCTAAGACTCCTGGTTCTTTTGATAATTATTTTGTTCTAGTCTATCTGGGTTGTTGTAAGAGTATCACAGACGGGGTGGCTTATAAGCAACAGCTATTTATTTCTCACAGTTCTGGAGGCTGGAAGACCAGGTTAAGGAGCCTGCAAATGCGGGCTTGCTTCCTAGTTCACAGACAGCATCCTATCCTAGTGTCACAAGAAAGAAGACACGTGGGAGCTCCTGAGATCTCTTTTGTAAGTACACTCATTCTATTCATGAGGGCTTTGCACTCGTGATGAATCCGCTCTCCAAGGCTCCACCTCCAGCTACCGTCAAAATGAGAATTCAGTTTCAACATAAGAATTTAAGAGGGGTGGGCACACAAATTCAGTCTATAGCATTAGTCAATACTTGCCAAAGATGCAGTGTATTTAGAAGAAAAATATTTATGTGCACATAGTCATGATTTTCCTTCTGAATTCAATATTCTCCTTATCATATTTTAAATTAGAAGTTGCATTTTACCTGAAAAACTAAAACCATGACATACATGTTATATTTACAATCTATCTAATCTTATCTAAAGAGAGAAAATACAAATGTAAAGAGGTAGTTTGCCTTTCCAAGCTAAAATTCAGTATATGCCTCTTCTTGTTTTCATAATAATTATACTTAATTTTCACATAGTAAATATGATTAGCACTGTGAATAATTTTATAAATGTCTGCAATAGAAAACAGTTAATAGTACCTAACCTTTTTTTCTGATTAAATGGTCCACTTTATATTTTGAATTGCAGTTTGTGAATTGTTAAGAATAGTTTCTTACTTCTTCATTGAATAAAATGAAAGCATATTTCACTTGAATTTATTTGAAATATTAGTTTATGAAAACAATAAGAAGTCAATAATAAGATTTTTTTGCATCAATACTAACATGCAAACTAATTTATTTTTCCCCTGAAGAAATTAATTTTCTGAAAAACCAATCTAGGGAATTATCTAATGTGGATAAAAATTATTTAGAAATTTTAAAGCTTTACAGGCTATTTAGTTACAATAATTCTATAATGAAAATTACTAATTTTCTTGCCCATTATAATAATATTCAGAATACTGTGAAGTTGATAATGAATATCTTTTTTTTTTTGGTCTTAATTCTAATTATGATTAAAATACTGAAGATAGTGTAAAACAGGTAAGAGATGAATTTGTACCGATGGCATTCCCAGTGAAGCCCATTCACACATCTGTGAAAAATACAATACAAATGATCCAACCAGAAATTTATGCCTTTAAAAGACTGAGAACTGTATGAAAACATTAGAAGTGCAGAGAATATTAAAAAGCAATGTGTTAAATGTATGCCATTGTTTGGTAAAAATGGGGACTGAATTTAATATATTTATTTTGGAATTATTAACAATAAAAGAAATTAACATTTGTGTTTTCTAGGTTTTAGTGAGGTTTGTAAAAGAAAAAAATATGAAGAAAATGACTGTTAGTAACAATTTCAGTTCACTTACAGCTCACTTAAGTCATTAAATTGTAAAAGGTAACCCTTAAAGTTTTTAAATGCACTTTTCCACTTAATACAAACAGCTTTGAGATCTACAATGATGTCACACTTTTTTTACAGAGGAAATTGCCAAGGTTGATCAAAGTTCCATAACTTCACAAAAGGTCAAGAGCAGCTAGCATCTCCAAGAACCCACATAAGTATGACTGCTGCCTACATTGCCTATCATGTATATGTAATGTGAGTGTGTGTGTGTGTGTGTGTGTGTGTGTGTATGCACACATGTGTGCACACACACTTACCCCCTTTGAGCATGCCCAGAATTCACATACATCAAATATTATGTGAGGTGATTCAGTACACTTTTTTTCTTGGTGTTCATACTCAGATTTAGTGCTCTTGGAGATTGCATCTGACCATTTTTTCTTAAGTCATAGTGCATTATGAGATTAAAGATCTGTGAGACCCAACAGGAATCTAGAGTATAAGCTACCCACAAATGCACTTAGCTTTCGCTCTCATAAAATTTGATTTCTTTTTAATGCTTTAGAGAGAAGTTAAGTTACAAGTACTATAGGAATAAATCAGAAACATAAAAAATGATCCTGGTAAAAATTTCAGCTCTGTAATGCTGATGTGCTGGGAATCTAACTTCTTATATATCTAGGAATCGTTTATTTTAATTGTTGGGCTTTCTTTACATTCTGGAGAGCAATAGATATAAATAAAGCAAGTAAAATATTAGTAGCTAATGTTTAGTAAGTGCTTAGTAGATGCCAGGTAGCATTCTATGCTTTTTAAATAAATTAATCCTTTAAAACAGCTGAATAAGGTATATATTATTATTATTATTATTCCCATTTCAAAGAAGGAAAATATGAGGCAACACCTAATTAATTAATGTGCTAAAGATCCCTGTTATGGATTGGATATGACGGGTCCCCCCAAAAGCTCCTGCATCAATGCTGAAATGTTCAGGGGTATAATCAGTGGATTAATTTCACTTGACGAATTAATAATTGGAAGGACAGTTATATTAGGTGGTAACGATAGGCAAGTAGGGTGTGGCTGGAGAAAATAAGTCACTGCGGGCTCACCTTTGGGGTTTATCTGTGGTACCTGGATCCTCCATTGCTCTCTCTTTCTCTCTGCTTCCTGGTTGCCATGATCTGAGAAGCTTCTGTCTATCATGCTCTTCTACCACGATGTTCTGCCTCACCTCAGATTCAAAAAGGGACCATGGACTGACCCTCAGAAACTGTAAGCCCCAAATAAACTTTTCATCCTCAAGTGTTCTTGTTAGGTATTTTGATCACAGCAACAAAAAGTAGACTAACACAGTCCCACAGCGCATAAGTGGTTGAGCTGGCCTCTAAATCTAAGCAACTGGCTTCACAGGCTTGTGAATGCTCTGTGATACTTATTTGAAGTCATTTATTGGAGAGTTCACTAAAATTGATTAAAATATCAGAAGAAACATGAGAGAAAAATAACAAAATTACCAATAGCAGGAAGGAAAAAGAAACTTTCAGTTATTAGAAGGGCAATAAGGAAATCCTATCAACCATTTATCTCAATAGGCTTGGAAACTAAAACACAATAAATGACTTAAAAAACACAACCAACCAAGAATCACAAAAGAAGGAATAATTAAATTGTTCTTCATATATTAAATATATTGATTCTCTTCTTTAAATTTTGCTCAGAAATAAAGCTCTGGGTCCAGAGAGATTTGCTAGTGATTCTTCATAATACTCGGAGGAAGAAATCATACTGTTCTTTGATTGTGTAATAGAATAAATAACAATAATAGAAACATGACAAGACTTTCTGACTTTTAATATGTTCAGTATAAACTCAATATTAATAAGAAAAAAAAATTAAAATATACAAAAACTACAAATTAATCCCTGCAATGAACACAGATGAAAAAAAATCTTAAAATGCATACAGTCACATGTAAAAGACAATATATCTGATAAGGGTTTTTTACCATTTTAAACTAATTAAGATACTTCATTATGGTAACATAACAAAGGTGAAAATTTAACATATATTTATAATTTAAAAAAATATTTGCAAACTAGATATAAAAGAAGTGATACGCAATATTTGTAGAAAACTTCCCAGACAGAATTAAAATTATTGTCATTATTTTTAAAATTTCCTCCTGAGATTGGAAGAGAAAGAAGGATCTTAGTGCCTGAAGGAACAAGGGGGAAATAAAGATAGAAGGAAAGAATAATCAAGGTAAAAAGAAAAGACATAAGGATAAGAAAAAAAAAAAGATATAAGAGTGAAAGTGATGTGAAGTAACACTTTAATTAATTGCATACAGTGTTACTCTGTACCTGTGTAATTTCAGACAGTACTTAAAATTAAAATCAAAAGTTAACACAGGAGTAGAATATAATATTAATATCTAAAAATTGATTCTATTTGTATAAACCAAAACCTAACATAGAATATGGAGTAAAAAGAGACCATTAAACAAACACCTAGGAATAACTGTAATAAATGACAGATTAGAAATATTCTAAGATGATTTTTCTTCAGTGTAAATAAAGGACTTTGGGTACTCAAGCTTATGCATTTTTGAGGCCATAGGATATTATAAAATGTAAAATTAGGAATTTAAACATAAATTTCAAGAATTATTTAGAAAATTAAAAACTTTTTCCGTGTTTTAAAATGCTAAAAAATATTATATATGTATAGTAAAATACACACACACACATCAGCTTTTCATTGCTGTGACTGAAAAGACTTGTCAAGAATGTAGAGTAAGAAGAGTTTATTTGGAGTTCATGGTTTCAGAAGCCTTGGTCCATAGATGGCCAACTCTATTTCTCTGTACCCAAGTTGAGGCAGAACATCATGGCACAGGGCATGGTGGAGGAAAGCTACTCAAGATGTGGCAACAAAGAAGCTTTTCTGGTTGTAGTCCACCTGACCTCTCAGATGGCTTAATTCTGCTCCATTCCTGAAGCTTTCCTTGTAAGACATTCTATTCCATTAATCTCAGGATTCTGCCCTGAAGCTTTAGCTTCCTTCTTATATTTTCATGCATTAACTTCTCAGGAGCTGCCTGCAAAGATTCCAAAACTGCTATACATTTTCTGCCCTCCCTCCTTTGAAATATCAGTGAAAGTCTCTATGACCCAATAAGTCCAGCATCCTATATTCTTACAGAACCACACCATATGGTTGACATCAAAGTCTGCCACCCTCTGGAGCAGTAGTCAAGACACTCAAGACCATGCCTGTAGCAACCTCTGAGTGCCTGGATGATTAGAAAAATGAAATAATTTCCCACCCAAACCCCTTGCAAGCAGAGTGCCCTCATGGTGTCTTCTCAAATGAATTTTGACTTTTACAACCCTTGAGCCTAAGATAAATATGGTCTCAACAATTCCTGAGATGTCTTCAAGCCATATTTCCTATTGTTTCTGTGCAAAGTACTTAGCATCTCTTTTGTCACTATAATGCCTTTAACAACCACAACTTCATTAGATCCAGTTTTACTTACACTTTTCTGGCCAAACTTCAAGTTTTTCAAATCTTTCTGTTTTGCTTTGTGCTCCTGATTGTCACAGAACACTTGGCTAAAAGCCACCAGCAACACCCATCCCAACACATGTCTGTAAAATGCCAAAAAATTTCTTCCACCAGATTTGTCCGTCACCATTAAATTCAGTCTCACAGAAAGTGAGGACATGGGCAAAATGTAGACATCTTCTTTGCCATAATGTAACATGAATGCCCTCCAGTCCAATTTTCAGTGGAGTCCTTCTTCTGCTCTGAAACCTCTTGAAACCAGTCTTTACTGTCCACTGTCCTATTGGCTTTCTGGTTTGTTGAGCTTCCACCAAAATTACCCATTTATATCAACTTACAACCCTCTGAAGCTTTTCCAGATTGAATCCTTAAACTTTTCAAAATTTTTCCACTGGCAAACTAGCTCCAAAGGCTTCTGAACCACAAAGTCAGATTAATCAGAATAATCACACCATGCTTGGTACGAATTTCTGTTTTATTCAGTTTTTTTTTTTTAAAGTATTCTTTTTAGTTGTAGATGGACACAATATCTTTATTTTTATTTATTTTGTATATGGCGCTGAGGATTAAACCCAGGGCCCCACACATGCAAGGCAAGTGCTCCACCACTGAGCTAAAACCCCAGCCCTGTTTTATCCAGTTTTTCATCACTTTGTCACTGTGCCCAGAAAGACTTGACAAGAACAAAGTAGAGGAGGAAAAGTTCATTTGAGGTTCACAGCTTCAGGGGTCTCAGTCTATAGGTGGCCATCTCCACTGCTCTGGGCCCAAGCTAAGACTGAACATCATGGCAGAAGGACATGGTAGAGGATGCATCTCAGAATATGGCAACAAGAAAGCAGAGAGAGAGCTCAGCTCACCAGGGATACAATATAAGCTGCAAAAGCAAACTCCCCAGTGACCTTCAGTCACACCCTACTTACCTATAGTTACCGCCCAGTTAATTTATATCAGTGGATTAATCCACTTATGAGGTTATAGCTCTCACAGTCTAAATGTTTCACCTCTGAACCTTCTCGCATTGTCTCACACATAATTTTTGGAGGATACCACATATCCAAACCATAAAAATATTTTTAAATCCAGGAAAAATAAGAACATGTATCATTTATTAACCCTCAAGTACATATCAATAATGCACATATTCCTATATTTTGTAAATGTATAATTTTTTATGTTTTTATTATCACAATTTTTAACATCCTTTTTTACAATGAGCAAGGAAAAATAATTCAATCTTTTCTCTGACATAATTAGTTGACTTTTTTAAGATTTAATAACAATGGTTTAGTAAATTTGTTCCTAACAAATTATTAGAGGAAATATAAAAAAATTTCAATACAAACAAATTTAGGAAAATGCCTTTTAATATTTTTTTAGATATACATTTTCAATGGTTTCAGGATATTTTATATTTGTTTCTGTGATGATTAAGTGACTAAATAGTGTTTGACAATACATTAACCAGATACCAGATCTGCATTATTGTAGTTTATTTTATCATGCTTGTGTTATTTTAATCACTATCAATACTGCACAATGAAAGAACAAATTTTAATGAGAATTGTGCAAATGGGATTGGGCAAGGTCATTATCATGGTTTGGTTATGGGGTGTCTTCCCCACCCCCAAAAGCTCATGTGTTAGGCAATGCAGGAATGTTCAGAAGTGAAATGATTATATTATGGGAGCTCAAAACTCATTAGTGGATTAATCCATTTGAAGAGTCAATAATTCAAATGGACTGCTGGGTAGTAGTACATGAGACAGGTGGGGTGAGGCTGGAGGAAGTGGTTAACTAAGAGCATTCACTTGGGGACTATATCTTGTTCTTGACTTCTTGTGCTCTCTTTGCTTTCTCATTGCCATGAGCTGAGTTTTGTTCCTTTCCTATGCTCTTCCTGGATGATATTCTACCATATCAGGCCCAGAGCAATAGAATTGGTGGACCATGAACTGAACTTCTGAAATTATGAGCCCAAGTAACCTTTTCCTCCTCTTAGTTGTTCCTGTCAGGTAGTTTTGTCTCAGTGATATAAACTTGATTAACAGGGTCATTTTAGGACAAAAGTAACTATGATATATAATACCAAGAAGTACAATGTGGTCAATGTTGGGTTATGACACAGAAATTTGGAATACATAAAGTAGTTTCAAGTGCTGATAAATGGTTAAAGATAGTCTAACATACCTTTAAGTTATAAACCCAAAGCCTACTGATGGGTCATTGGCACTTGAAATGCAATGTCACTGAGCAGGGATAGCAAGCTATATTGGAAGAGACAAAATCCAGACTGCAGACTCTTCATGGCTTTTGAAATAAGAATGAATTATAGCTTTAAATGGTTGGGAGGAAAACAAAAAAAATGTGGCATCCTTAGGTACACCAAATATCTACAATATTTACTATACTGCTCTTTACACATAGTTTTAACCCTGCCACAAAATGTTAAGATCATTATTGTTAATGTCAGAAAAGCCTGAGCCGGTGTTCTAGCACTATCACTGACTAGCCTAGAATACTTGCTAACCATAACTAGACCATATATGGCTGTGACTGGGAAGCCCAAAAATATATCTCTCTAAAAGAAAACTGAGGGTACCTCATACTTGCCTTCCTCTGGATGAATCCTAGTATTCCTGCGATCACTTTGATAACATTCTATACAAGGTAAACTGTGATGAGGTTACAAGAGCCTCTTAAAAATCACAGTAAAAATAACTGACAGCTGTAGATTTTCCTAAAACATATGCCCATATTAACCCATTGCATGGTCATGTGAATCTCCTGCCAGGCTTCTCCCAGGGCATTTGAAGGAACCTGGTTAAGCACATGTCCCCTGAAGTTTAAGTTTTATTTGCTTTGCTATTTCACATCCACCCCTGCTTTTGTTCAATCACATACCACACCCTCCAACACACACACCAATGGAACATGTATAAATAAGTTTTTGTGCTTATAAATAAGTAACTTGTTTTGCTTTAATAAAAACCAGATTAGTATTATTATCTATAAAATTCTGGCCCTAAAATTAATTATCTAATTAATGGTTTTGTGTAGTCAGTCCATAAATTCAAGTGTAGTTTTGGATTGGAGAAGTGGAACAAGATAAGAAGCAAATTTCCTAAAGTATCATTTGGGACCTGTGTTTCTGGAGCTATACTACCTGTGGAACTACAATTGGCTGTCTTCCCAGTAAAACAAAATAGGTGAGTTTCAATGGCCTGAAGTTCTCTTGGAAATGGGCACTAGGAACAGTCAATTTTGCAAGTCCCATTTGCTCAAGTTTCTAAGTCTGTTTGGAAGCCAGCCCATTAGAACTCTGTAACGTATGAACATTTTGTAGATATAAAGAAATATGGCCCAAAGTAGATCAGTTTAACAAAGACATTATTCTAAAAGCACAGGAATGTCTTTTCTTCCCCCTAATGAATAAGCTAGTGGAGTGGTTGATATAAAAAGGAATGTAAGGTAAACCACTCAGTAAACTATGTAACTCAAGAGGCATGTGTCCCAGAGCTGCTCCTGTCCATTAGAGCTTGGGGAAAGCTAGACATGTCACTTACCTTTCTGAGCTTCCATTGCTGCAATTCTAAGGTGATATATTCATATTTTATATTACAAAGAACTTTCTTCCTATGAAATTTCATTCATAAATGTCAAGTAAATAACATTTCTGTTAAATGTCTCTACTGTTGTTCTTGACTTAGACCCCTGTGTCCTGTTGAAAATTGGAGTTTTAAGGTAAAAATAGCAGGTGTCTTGCAGTTCTTTAACCAGTGTGGTTAAATATTTACTCTGGACTAATGGGGATGGAAGTGAATATCTGCTTCACAATTGGCTGAAATACAATGAAACAAACATAGAAAATTTAGCTCAGTCTCCTCTGAGACTGCCATTCTCATCAGTCTTACAGGACAGGTACATTCCTGTGGGAGGAAGCCAACAGTTAGAGGGATAAATATAGTAATAGGAATTTAATTATGAAGAGACATGTAAGTCATCTCTTCTGATCTGCTTTTTATCAGTATCGATAGTCACTCATTTTCTCCAACATGCCTGTTGATTTTTGTGCCCTTTTGGCTGCTTCTGCACTTGATAGGAAAAATATGAATGTTCTTATCACTTAAACTCAAAACAGATATTCAGTTATTAATTCTTTTTTTCCTATTCAAGGCTTTAGAAGTGATTAATAAGCATACTCTATAAAAATGTACCAAGTTTTACAGAAATCCATAAAAATCTCTAAGAGAACAATCTGAAACTTCACTTTTGGCTATTTTTTTCATTGACATAAAATATACTTGGCTGCAGTCAGTTGTTTCTGTTGACGTTTTGAGTGTGAACTGAATAAATATAAAATTTTGTTCTTTTCACAGTTTTATGAATTGTTTATCATCACAAAATGATGGTGGGACTAGACGGTGACGCTATTTCAAGTTAAACAAATAATGAGAAAAAGAAAAAGTTAGCACAGTGTCTTTCTGTGATTCTATTTTCCCCTCATTTTCAGGAAAATGGCCTTTCCCCTTATGTATAATGGATTGATTTGGCAAGATTTAATACATGATGATGTCTTTAGACATGGCAGTTTTAGAGGATACTTCTGATATCCATTAAGTTTATTACTGATATTCCTGATAAAATCTGAGTATATACAAGATACATGTAAAAGAGAAGTGTATATTTTATATACTTCTAAGATATTTTGCCTCTGCAGTATTTTTTCACCAGACCAGTTCCCCTGAAGCATAAATATGTAAAGCAATTGTTTATTTGTGCTACATTCTGTTTTGCAGTAGATTTGAGGTTCAGCCAAGACCTTATTGGTGGACTCATTCATGGTGATATCCCCCACTCCCCACCCACTGTGAGTCATTCCTCAGTGAAACTCAACAAAGGTGGGGAAAATCTCAGTGTTCTGAGGCCTCTTGAAGCAAAACACACTTTGAAAGGGCATGCCTGTTGTCCTACAGACAATCCTGAATTCCTGAATTTGCAAGGATCCCATAACATGTGGTCACGACATCTTGAACTCATTAGTAAGAAGCAGGAAAAAAAAATTAGTGTGTTTTCTGCTACAAGCTATTTTCAAAATTATAATTAAATATATGATTGTCTGGGTTAGTATATCCTTCTGATTTTGGTAATCTTTTAAGGATTTTGGTAATCTTTTAAGGTCATCTAAAAGATAAGATATATATTCTGTTTTACAGTAAGAATGCAAGATTCTTGAGGGCTCTTTATTTTATGAACTTCATGTGCACTGAAATCCCATCTGGGACAATGGCATTTAGGGGAAACTGCACAAATCCTTCCCCCTCTTTTCTATTCTATTCTCTCTCTCTCTCTCTCTCTCTCTCTCTCTCTCTCTCTCAGTATGTGTAATTTCTGCTATAAATTGAAAATGGTGTGATAATGTGCTCTATTTCCCATGAGTGACTTCCCTAAGGCGAAACAGCAGGAGGAGTTGAATTCATTTTAATTTTGAAACATATTGAGGTTTCCTGCATAGCATGGGGACAGAAGTGTTAATTACTTTGGAGAACTGAGATACTTATAGGGTAGAAATTCAGCCTGATTAAATTACATGAGAACTGGGGTCAGAATACCTGTTCTTTTCAAATGTATAGGCAAAGTTCACCAAGATAGTCCAAATTATAGATTATAAGCAAGTTCCAATAAATTTCCAAACATTTAATGATGTCACTAATCTGTTCATGAGGGCAGAACTCTCATGGCCCAATCACCTCTCAAAACCATCACAATAGCAATCAAATAAGTTAATAATAGGCTCAAAAATGAAATTTAAGAATACCACAACTATAGAATAGCAATATAAAATATTTAGTGGAAAAGGTAGTAAGAATGTGAAAACCTGTATAATAAACAAGATTGAGATTAACTGAAGAAAAACTAAATAGATTGGGAAATATATATATATGTTTTTGTTTTTCAGAAGATATAACTTTTTAAGTTGCCAGTTTTTCCCCAGGCTATCAATAGATACAATATGATCCCAATCAAAATTCCAGCAGGTCAGAGAATTCAGAAATAAATTCATGTATGTATGGATAAAGACACATAGGTAATTCAGTTTTGCTTTTTCAGTGAATGTTACCAGAACAAATTAATATCTTCTTTATTGGTTTGATAGTGTCACAAACTGTAGGCTTAAATAACAGACATTTCTCTACAATTCTGGAATGTAGAAGTTAAAGACCCAAGTACTGGAACTCTATTTGTTTGTAGATGGCTGTCTTCAATTCTTCTCTTGATTTTCCCTGTGTGTATCTATCTTCTACCAATTCTTTTAAAGAAACTAATTGTTTTGGATTAGCACCCTTACCCATGACCCATATCATCTTAATTACCTCTTCAAAGGCATGATCTCCAGTGGCATTGGAAAGCACCTGGGATTTGGATTTCAATTTAACAATTTCTGGAGGATATGATTTGGCCCATAGTAATATTCATGTGCCAACAAATAAACTCTAATTCACATCCCCACATAGGCCTACATCTGAAATACCTACGTGTGAATGTTAAGAGCAGCATTATTCCTAGTTTCCCACAACTGTAAAGGACCTAAACATCCCTCAAATGGTGAATGGATCGACATTTGTTATGTTCATACAATGGAATGCCAGTCAACCATTCCAAGGAATGTTCAACTGATCCATGTTATGCCCTAGCTGCCCCTCCTAAACATTATGCCAAGAGAATGAAGTTAGTTTCAATAGAGCAAAAACTTCATGACCCCATTCAATCCCAAATATCTATTTTACAAAACAGCACATTTAATAGAATTAGTTTATTTATTGCCAAGCACTGTGGGTTGGAATAGGGATTAACTAACTGTAAATTGTTATGAAGAATTTGACTGGAATACTTTAAAAAACCCTCAGTAAAATTGTTTAATACACATTAATTAAAAATGAATCTAAAGCTAAATGTAAAAACTAATACTACAAAACTTCAAAAAAAAAACTTTCATGACCTTGGGTTAGGCAAATATTTCTTAGATACAAAAACCTAAATGATGATTCAAAACTAAATATTAATAAACTGAAATTTGAAATAAAAATTTAAATTCTCTGCCCTTTGAAAGAAACTCTTAAGAGAGTGAAAAGACATATAAGAGAGTGAAAAAATAATTTCTGCAGACATGGAGCCTTTCTTGGAAAGATGTGAGAAGAAAGTCATTAAACTGAGTCCCAGAAAAGGAAATATTTTGTCAGATGGGTGAAGGTTGAGGAGAGAAATCAGGAGGAGGAATAGCATTCCTTAACATGTGCAGAGTGACTCAGTATGAGCAGCGTGAAGGGCATCGGGTGGGACAGTGAAGCCACTGAAGTCCCTGAAGCAGGCAGAGAATAGATCACAAGTGGCCTGGTTTGTCCTTCAAACAAGATATGTAAGCTTCATTGTATGCATTGGAAAGACATAAAGAGGTACTATCAAGTGGTTCCAGGATGTCTTTGTGCAACATATGAAGATAAATTCACAGCACATTCAGAAAGGATACAGGAAAACACGTACAGTGACTATTTCACTAATGCATAGGGAAATTATGGTGGCCTGGTTTAAGATAGTGGCAGTGAAAATGGAGAATTTGAGATATCTTAAGTATATAGAATCAACAGTTTGGGGAATTACGCAGTGGAGGACTGAGGATCTGGTTAGGAATAGAAGGGAGTCAAGGATGACTCATGGGTTCCAAATGTATGAAAAGTAAGTATAGTTTATTTAACCAATGAATCTACATATTCATTTGGTATCTCATTTTATGGAAAAATTCTTGCTCTTTTAGCCTTTTATTAAAAACATCACTGATAGTTTTTGCAATGATTAAAAATTAGAAACAGAAGAAATTAAAACTGCTTTCAAAACTTTCACAATAAAATGGCAAGAAAGTATCTCTCTAAATATACAGTATCCTATTATGTTAATTACTTTGTCCTAGGCTAGAGTCATTCTTCATTTAAATTCTGTAATACTAGCTGTTGTCCTGACTTACCATCTATGTGCTATTACTTTGTATATTCCAAACCTCAGCTTCAAGACCATAACAGTCACTGCACTGATGCCTTCTGTATTCCCAGTATTAAGAAGAGGGCTTCATACACTAACCACCAAGTCTTGTTAGAATCAATTTATGAATAAATGAATGAATGAATTAGACGATTGTTCCTGAAATACCCATCAGTTGTTCAATTTGTCCAGAATAACTTAATAGCTAAACTTCTTTATAATAATGTGATAATGGCAGAAATATTTCCAGTCAATTTAGTTGGCTATGATATTTGGGTTTTCAGCCACTACTATCTTAATTCCTGAACTGCAATCTAAGTCATATCTTCAACAAAGTATCCTTTACCTAGGATATATAAATAATATTTTCATAAATTAGGCATGATCTTGTGAGCATTCAGAGTTACCTTTAGATAGGACTCAGTTTAAGAAATGAATATTAAACTTATTACACTTTCATAGTACATATTCACTTTTATTTTCCTGTCACCCCATGGGTTGTTGCCTGGCTGAGAACCAAAGCAATTCCAAATTCCAGCATCCAGAATTTTATGTGAAACTTACCTAAGACAAAGGCTGCTTGTATTTTTTCAATGATCACTTTCTTTCATGGCCTGGCACATAAAAGATGTAGTCTTTTCTCCCTCTATTTCTGAATAATGGATTTTAAAACCATATTAGACAACTCCAACATAATATAAACCTAGGGAGTATGTGGTAGAATATCTTAGGAATGCCCTGCCAATAAACACAAAGAACTAATCAGCCCACACTTTGGTTTTATTAGCCTACTCTCCTCTCATGAGATATAGCAGTAGTAAAATTAATTTATCCAGCATTCTTCAATACTTGCCAGATAAGAAGGGCTACTTGCTCCCAGTTCAGTAACAGGTTGATAGTTGTGTTTTGGAAATGTTTGCACAAATACAAAAGCTCAGTCTCAATGCACTTTATTTACTTGGGAGAACGTTGGCAGGAAGTGATATACCTTACCTGGCAGGAGCAATGAGGGTGGGGACTTTTCTTTCATTTTCAGTTGTAGTTAATTCAGTCTAAAGAAAAATGACTACAGAGCACACACAAATACAGAATCTATGAGGAAGGAAAACAAAACTGGGATTAAAATTAACTTCATCTCTATATTTAAATTGAAATCACATTATCCTGTGAACCCCAAGGGCATATTTCTCAACTTTTGGGCTACTTTGTGGGTCTCATATTTGAACTTTTGAAATTTCTTATTTGTAGCCACAGATCCAGGCTTTTACCTCTTGTCTTGGCTGCCTCTGATTCTGTGAACCCCACATTCATGATTTAGGCCCAGAGAGTTCCAGTCATACAACCTTTTCTCATTAGAAGTATTTCTTAGGTATGAGAGTCATAGGGGAGTCTTACCCATACTTGAGTATCTCTTTTCTTAGGATGGCTCTCAATTTACCTCCTGTTGAGAGACTTTTCTATACCTGGTGTGCATTGGTGATAAAAGCAACTCAGACATTGTTTCTATGCCTTGCTTTGTATTACTTGCTCAACTACAATTGCACCTAATCATACCATGCTGTTCTACTACCAAGGACAGATTGGCAGATACGTGACGTGGCACATGAAAGATGTAGACTTTCACAAGTTAAACATTCACAGGTTGAACAGTATATGCCATGGACTGGTGCAAGAAGCCAACCCAGAAAAGGTCACCTATTAACTGAGAAATTCAATAAGTCTATATTTGAATGCTAGATCTATAGAAATTATGGATAACTTAAGGTCAATATGTCCATATAGGTCATGCATTGAGGTTCTCTCAACTCCCTTTCTAGTACTGCATAGACAAGATGGAAGCTAAAATTGGAAAGGCTTAGTCATTAAAAAAAAAAAAAAAAAAGATTTAATAGTGCAGGACTTCAAAATGCTTTAGGTTCATAGTAACAATAAATTATAGCTAAAATATGTGAGATTTGACTATAATAACAACACAAAAGACAAATAGTTTTGGAAATTAAAAAAAAAGTAGGTAAAATGGTTCAGAAAAAGTCTTAATAGTTTTGGTAGAGAAATGGGCAAAACCAGCTAAATAATAACTTTTTTTTTGATATGTAATCCTTCATATTGGTTTCACATTCATACTGGCATACTGGTACCAGGAATACTGCTCTGGTTCCAGGCATCATGCTTCATATTTACATAGGAACATAATTAGAGGAATAAGGGGGTGGGACATCTCTTTCCTAAGTTTCCTCCTTCTGAAAAAGAAAATCTTTCCTAGGCACCTGCAAGTAAACATCCCCTAAGTATCGCATTGACTGAAATTGTGTTCCTGTCCCATTTCTTACCCTATCACTGTCAAGGGCAAGGGAGTCACGATAGCTGGAACAGAATAACCATCCAGTGCAATATGGATATTGAATAAGAGTCTATCAAAATGTCCACCACTATTCCTTTCTTATATATTATGTTAAAAATGCTGATGTTAAAATGAAACTTATTCAGTCTTTCTCAAGTGGAAACAACTCAAAGCCACATCCGTGTTCAAATTCAAATTGGTCATGTGTAATCTCTAGCAGATTCCTGATTAGTTTTTTATATTCTATATCAGAAGCAGGAAAATACAGACTTCTCACCAAATCTAGCCTACTTGTTCTCATATGGCCCATGGGCTAATTATGTTTTTATACACACACACACACACACACACACACACACACACACACACAGTCATCCGTTCCCTGGTATCCATAGGAGATTGGTTCTAGTAGTCTTCATTCAAAACTCCATGGATGTCCAAGTACTTTATATGAAACGTGGTAATATTCACATATAGTCTATTCATATTCTCCTGTATTCTTTAAATCATCAGAGGTTGCTTAGAATATCTAATACAATGTCAATATCATGTACATTGTTATATGCATTGTTTAGGGAGTAATGACAAAAATAAGTCTGCTCATGTTCAGTAGACTGTAATTTTTTGATATTATTTCTGATTGATGTTGGTTAAATCTGTGGATGCAGAATTACAGATATTGAGGGTGGATATAAGTATGTTCTTTATTTTTCCTCTTGCTCTGAAAAGCCTAAAATATTTAGTATGTGGTCCTTTTCAGAAAAATTTTTGCCAACATCTTTACCATATGATTTTGGACTAAAGGACAAGTCACTCATGCCAACATAAACATTATACAGTAAAAGATCACTTCTTTTCCTCGTAACAAGGATTGGACTCAGAGGCTCTTAACCACTGAGTCATATTCCCAGCCCCCCCCCCTTTTTTTTTTCTTTTGAGACAGGGTCTTGCTAAGTTGCTTAGGATATTGTTGAGTTGCTGAGGCTGGATTTGAACTTTATTTTCTTTATTTTTTTTGGGGGGGTGGGGGTTTACCAGCAATTGAACTCAAGAGCACTCGACCACTGAGCCACATCCCCAGCACTATTTTGCATTTTATTTAGAGACAGGGTCTCACTGAGTTTCTTAGCTCCTCACTTCTGTGGAGGCTGGCTTTGAACTTGCCCCAGCCTCCAGAGCGTCTGGGATTACAGGTGTGCCCCACCTTTCCTGGCTTGGATTTGAACTTTTGATCCTCCTGCTTTAGCTTCCTGAGCTGCTGGGATTGCAGGTGTGATCGCTTTTAAATATGGTATAAAAGGGACTGATAGTGGTTGATAATAGGGCAGCGGTCTTATGTGGATTTTTCTCCCATATCAGTTTCTGTGAGGTTGCTGTTTCATGTTCCTTGGAACACCTGGCCTATTCTGCCTTTCTTTTTTACATGCCTTTATGAGATGTCCATAAAAACTTTGGTGAGAAGAGTATGAAATTTAAAAGAAAACCTGATAGAGGCAACAACAACTGATCTTATTTCTTCTCATAAAATACAGTCTGCTGTGGGGCTGGGGTTGTGGCTCAGCGGTAGAGCGCTTGCCTAGCACGTGCACGGCCCGGGTTCCATCCTCACCACCATGTACAAATAAAAAACCCATTGTGTACAACTAAAGTAAATAAATACATATTTAAAAAAAAAGTACAGTCTGCTGTTCTGATGGCCCTTCCTCTTCTCCATCTGCCTATGAATGAAATAAAAAGAAAGAAGATGTGGTTGTTTTCAGGGAGCATCATTTCAGCCCTGTGAAATGTCAGGATTATAGGCACTACGTGTAGAAGCTATCAAGTCAATTGCTTGTAATTGGTTTCCTCAATTCTAAATCTATCTTTCTTGATTTGAAAAATGGGAATTATATCTACAATTCGGTTATCGGGTTTGTTTATTTATTTATTTGTTTTCTGTTGTGAATCTCAGTTTTTTCTTTAGTTATACTGTATAAGAAACATTGTATCATTCATGTCTTCAAACATGCATTTAGGGTAATGATATCCCTCTCATTCTATACTTTGTATACTAACAGTGATATGTAAAAAAGGTGCTCTTTATGTGTATTATGAATTATAAAGCATGCTACTGTTATATATACAACAACATTGAAGAAGAAAAGACACATTGTATACTTCCATATCACCCAGTGATTTGGGAAGAAAACTCCCCCTCATCTCTGGTTTCTCTGATTCCTTATTCAGTATTACTCTTTGAACTTGGAATATGCCCCAAAGACTTGTTCCCCAATGCAACAATGTTGAGAGGTGAGTTCTGAGGGAAGGGAATCAGGAAGGCTCTGAATGCATCAGTGGATTAATCTATTGATGGATTAATAAATCTGAAGACCTTAGTGAGATGTGCTGGGAACTTCAGGCAATGGAACCTAGTTTGAGGAAATAGGTCCCTGGGGACCTGGCTTAGAAAGGCTTTCTAGTTTCTGCTACCTTTTATGCTCTCTTTCTCTGCTTTCTGGCAGGCACCAGGTTAACAGCTTGCCTCTGCCGTGCCCTTCCATCATGATTTTTCTGCCTTGTTACAGACTTAAAAGCAATGGAACCAGCCAACAACTATAGACTGAAACTTCTGGCATTGTGAACTCAAATAAATCTGCTAAGTTGATTTTCTCAGGTATTTGTCACAGGAACGAAATGCTGACTCACACACTCAATAAGTGAGTTTGTGAAAAACCTATTATTTTAAAGAAAGAACAGTCATTTCTCACTAGATTGCCTCATTCTCAATAACTTCTGAGACAGGTTTAATCTCCCTGGGCTTAAAACCTCATTTTTGTTGTTGGTTATAAGTGCCTGAGGAGATATGAATGGCCAGATCACCAAAATTTTTCAGTCATGTCATTTCAGGATATTTAAAGGGAAAGACACATACAGGCCATTTTGGAGATGTCCTTTATTTCAAATCTTTTAAATGTTTTTTCTTCATATCTGTGGTGTGGTGTTTTAAGCCATCTGCTTGGATATGTAGTCAGAACATCAGCTTTAAAAGAGCTAATTTCATATGATCAGAGAATAAAAGAGCAAACTAGTTATAAGCATTGGTGTCTAATGATGAGGGGAAATACATTTTCTGAATCTTGCCCTGATAAATCTAACAAATGCAATCTTAAAGTGTCATGTACTTCTTTTAAAATATAATCATGATGGAGGTTTTTATTTCCTGCTCTGCAATAATTTCAACCCATATATTTTCTATTTTATATAATTATAATGATCTTATTTTACAGTCTTGTGATACAGATCTTTTATACACTATCTTTGATTTTTATGAATTGTACATGAGAATAAACTATCATGGACTTAAACACTGAGGAGAGATGCTAATTCTGATCTAGGAAATCTGCAATAGATTGAATGTTACTCACTGGACACTTCAAATTAAGCCTGAGGTTGACACTCATTTCTACAGTTTAAGGGAGAAAGTAACCTACCCCATACATTGGTTTTCCATATATTAAACCCAATGATAATTTTCTTCTTTGAAAAATTAACTTTCTTATTAATAATTAGCAAAATGTCTGTGATGGAATGTGTTTGCTTTCCTGAAGTTACTGCCAACTCTCTTTTTAAAATTATACTGTTAGATCCAATGGTTAATAATCTATCTAGAACTTTCCATCCATATATAAAATTGATTTTTCCTTCTTTGGAAGAGCTGTGAAATCAATGGGAGTGTTAGACTGGGGTTCCCATAAGCCAACAAGGAAATATGGTTTCATATGCTAGTGTTCCCAGGAGAAGTAATTGTGGAAATCAAGGAAGAACAAAAAACCAAGGAATGGTGAAGTTTTCTAAGTCCCGTTCTCTGTCCAATGATCAGGAGCCTGAATGTAAATCACATAGCAGTGTGTCCCTTCTCAGGACAAAGGAGTTTATTTTCCTTCTAGGGCCATTCAACTCTTGGATATGGGACTATCTAAAATGAATGGTGTGAAGGCAAAACTTCCATGCTTTTTGTCCCTAAGAGATGCAGTAGCTCAGAGAAATTCCTCTGAAGAAAGTTGAAGGTGCCAGCATTAGAAAGAAAGCACATAGAGTCTTGGAAATGTACCCCAGAAGAACAATGAAATACCAATAGTGTCCAACACAGGGAATAATCCCCAGGGAGAAAGCAACATGTATTTTCACACTGACCCATTTAAAGCATGCTTTTTAAACTGCAAGAGTTAAATGTGTTCCGGGGCAATTTGATCACTAAGTGTCTTGAGTCCACTTTCTAAAGTTAATCCCCAAGATTATGTGTATTCTCTCTACATTTAACAAATTGTATTTCCCCCACCCTCAGATTTTATGTTAATAGAATCATTTCAGGAAATCCCAAACAGGAAAAGGGTACCAAAATAACAATGTCTAAAGCTAAGTATTTCACATGCCCCAAAAAATATTTTAAGAAATAATTTAAAAATGCCTATTGGTCACCTTGAAATTTTTGGTTTGTTCATTATTAGATCAAATATTTTGGCACAGATGCATTATGGAATTTCTCTGATGTCTTATGATAGAAACTAAATATATTTAGGTACAGATAATTTAAGGTCTCTAAAATTAGCAGGAGGAAGAAATTTCTTTAAAAACTATGCAAGTGTGATCAAATGTCATGTAATAAATAAGTGTGGTTTTTGTTTTCTAAATATGGTTTCTGTTCTAAGGTTCATAGTTGACCATACATTTTCTTTTAAAGGATGATGCAAAGTAGAAAGTATAAGATATTTTGAACATTTAATATGTATTTACTTTTGAATTGTTCTGTTACCCACATTAGTGTGTGTAAAATATGTAGTGGAATATTGACCAGATGAATCTCATTTCATATCATTGCCTTCCTCCATGTTCCTGCTTTAATTATATAAACAATATTAGTAATGGCTTTGTTAAGAGGATGCACTAGTGTACTTCAGTTTAGGAAAGCCTTTCTCCTTTAATTCTGCCCTAAGCACCTTTTGATATTATATATGTGAGACCATGTATTTTCTAAAATATTCTGGCGCATCAAATGGTGTCATAAATGAGGTGATCATTTGATCCTTTAAGCCAGAGTGCCATAATTGTTTAAGAGACTACATAACTCAAATAGGATATCTTCATTTCTTAGAGTTGTTTCTTTGCTAAAACTTTGAACTGATGTCCTCAAGTTGTTCTGGAGGCAACTGACATCCAATTGTTGGGAAATCTCACATGACGCCCTGTGACTAGAGCAACTGTTCAGAAAAGCAAAAGGTGGGGGGATGTGTTAGCTTATAGGTGTGTCAATACTCTCCTGAAAGTTTACATTTTCCAAAGTATTTTTTGAGATCATAAATATTTTTAAAATTTTAATCTTCACAACACAATGAAGACTGATTCTTTAGGAACATTTTGTAGAGAATAGATTGTCCAGCATTCTCCCAAATTCTCGAATTATAGGGCATTTTGTAGGGCTCATGGAGATTTAGCACTCTGACACCAGGAAGAGCAATGTAACAGACCACCTGGCTAAGTAAAGGGTCTTGCATTTATGTTTTTTTCCTGTTATGAAACAGATGTACAGATGTGAGTGAAGTGTAGGGAACAAAACAAAAATCTGGATCGAAGAAACTGATTTTCCCTTTTTATTCTAAAGGGCAAATAATACTCTTGGCTACTTGTTAATGCTCCAAAACTCCAAAGCACTATCAGTCTTTAAAAAATATTATATATATATATATATATATATATATATATATACATATATATATATACACATATATATACATACACACATACACATACACACACAACACACACACATATACACATATATATGTAAATATAAATATATATGTACATATACACACATTTACATATACATATATAACCTGCATTATGTGTTAGCCATGCTAAAGATAGTTTCTTCTTAGTTTCATTCTTTAATGGAATTCAATTTTAGATTTCGTGGGTGATTTAAAATTAGCTGTAGAGCAGCCCAGGGTGGTATTAAATACACACTCAAGAGTTCTATTAATACAGCAGATTAGGCGAGGCTTTATAGAACATTCTGAATGGTTTTAAAGCTCCCAGGATTATCATCTTTGCTTTAAATATTGTATCAAGGCCCTTGGTTCAAGGCCTTTTGTTCAGCTGTCAAGGTTTCTATCTAAAAGGCATGTATGATAAAAAATTCTCTCAGATGTAAGTACCTGTGTTTTGGGGTAGCATTAAAGAAATAAGTTGTATTTAGAAAATCAGCTTTTGCTTTTGAACTGCATGCATTTTTTTTTTTTTTTTTTTTTTTTTTTTTTAGTCAGGTGAACAGTTCACGGATAAAGTCTAATATAAACTGGGTTTGAACGTATTTATTTTGAATTAAAGTGTACAAAATTCCAGGGTTGGGGTTGTAGCTCAGTGGTAGAGCTCTTGCCTAGCACATGTGAGGCACTGTGTTCATTCTTCAGTACCACATAAAAAATAAATAAATAAAATAAAGGTATTATATTCAAACACAACTGAAAATAATTTTTAAAAGTGTACAAAATTCCACATTTAATGAATAAATGATTTCTTAAAAGTGCCTGACTACCAACAGTCATGGTCAAGAGAGACAGTAGTATTAAGGAGATATGACAATCAAACCAAATGCAATGTCATTTACTAGATGGGATCTTAAGACAAAAAAAAAAAAAGATATTGAATGAAAACTAAGGAAATCTGGACAAAGCATGCACTTCAGTTAATGATAATGTGTCAACATCAGTTCTTTAATTGCAACAAGTGTGTCACACTAATGTAAGATGTCCATAAGAAAAACTAGATGCTGGTTGTATGAAAACTATACTATTTAGTTTTCTGTAAATCTGAAACTATTCCGAAGTAAAATATTTATTTAAAAAATGCTTCACAGCTAAAGTAACTTTGAAATGTATATCTAAATATCTAGATAGATATAAAACACAGGTCACAAAGATGGAAGAAGTTTTCTGTGGTTCCTGTGTACACATGACAGGGAGCTAGCCCTTTTTTTTTTTTTTTTTTTTCCTTTTTTTTTTGTGCTTTACCTGCCTTATCCTGTGTAATATGCCCAACACCTTTGTGAGATAGGTATGATTAATAATCCTTTCAAAGTCAAGAAAATTATGACTGAGCAACTTTCAACAATGTGCCCAAGGACCACAATGTTTGGTAGGACTAGAACCCAAACTTCTCTTCCTGACCCAGAGCCACAGGCTCCCTGGCATCCTGTCTCACTGAATGTATATAGATCATGTAGTCTCCCACACTGGGATGCTTCTTCCTTGTGTGCCATAATGCCATGGATTTTGTTACTCTGCCAGTGACCAGAGAACCTTCTCCTAGTATCAACCATTAAATGCACAATCATTTCACTCAGACATATCATGGTGGTCTGTAAGTGGAGTGATTTTCTCATAATTAACAGATCAAATAAACATTTACGCTACTAATGTTGTATCTCTGATTTTTAAGCTGTTCACTGAATCCTTGCCTTGCTTTTCTGTTTTATATGGAGGAGATTTGCTTTTTCACTTTTATTTCGGCTTACTAGATTGTAAGATAAGAGTCAGTGAAAATTTCCCGAGATTATTTTAACACTGTTTTGGGGGGAAGCGGGGATCAGGCATAGGATTGTTAAAATATTTTGTAGCTTTGAGTTCTCTCTTCAAAATCTGTAGTTTGAAGGACAAGTTAAGGGATTTTTAAATAACATTACATAAAGTGCCCATGCTATGCTTTATTATTCATAAAACAAAGTAAATCAATGTGTCTTGAACTTCCTCTTGGTTCTCCATTTTCTCCCTGAAGAAGAGAGAGAAGACCTCTTTGTACAACTCTTTGGATGTCAATGAAGATATTGAAGAGTGGTACATCTGTTTCACTCATTAGGGATCTTCTATCAGGTTTATAAATAAGAACTCCAGCAGTTCCATTAAGTCAGCAAGTATGAATGGGCCTTTTTATGTCAAACATGAATGAAATAGCATTTCCACGGGTGTGGTAGGGAACACTGATACAGTTTTGGAGCAAAAACTGCTAATAGGTTTTCCTATCTGTGCGCTGGCTATGATTTTTTTTATTTGGAACAAAACTTGGAAGCCCAAAGTTAACTTTTGTTTCCTTCTGGATACTCTCCTTATAATGGGATTGAAGTGGTCACTAACAGCTTATGTGAAGTATGAGTGTTTGTGTGTAAATATGTACATTTTATTAAAAATTAATTTTGGACTGAACAAGTTTTAATGAAGTAATGAGATTGAGGATTTATACAAAATTCTTCTTAGGCACAAAAACTTTAGCAGCTGTTTCATTCCTTTAAGATTGATAAATTATTTTACCTAAAAGGCTTAGAAAAATTCCAGAAAATAATCTTCAATATAGAACACATAGAATTAGTGCAAACACACACACACACACACACACACACACACACACACACATTTAATTTTCTTCTCTATGTATGGATTTACATGGTTAAAAATAACAGAATTCAAAATATTTTCATCTGGATTTATGTTTCACTAATTAGAATAGTAAGATTTTCTTCATATTCCCCAAATGAATAAATACTACCAAAGTTAAAATATAGACTTGGAGATTATTATTAGGATTTGGATAATATTTCCTGCATTGTTGACATAATAAGCATATTTTTGTGAGAAAGTGCAGAACTAATGGGATCCACCAAAGATAAAGCCATATTTAGTTTCTCCTCATGTGTCCACAAAAAAGCAGATAATACTTTTTAATGAAACTAAACTACCAAACTACCTAGTGTTTGTTATTGCTAGATTTAGGTCATAACAATGAGCAGTAGTGACTCTAGCATTTCAGGTGTCCAGGACAGCTTAGGGAAAGGCCTTTTTAAAAATTTTATTTTAGTGTTTCTTGGGGCCCCTGGAGCTTGACTCCTTCCCATGGGCTCCCAGAAGTGCTAGAGAGAGCTATGAATACCATGGGAAAAATAGTATATAATGATCATCACCTGCCTAAAAACTTCTTAAATGGAAAGGAAGTTTTTTTTTTTTTTTTTTTTTTTTAAAGAAAATAGTGTATGTTCACTTTTACACTTACCTTTCACTATTGTTCATTTGATTATCATCATAAATCTATTGTATATTTTTAAAAAGTACTTGGCTTCACTGATTGGAAGAATTTTCCCACCCTCTGCTGTTCCCAGAATGTTGGCATACTCAAATGTTCATGGAATCACAGAGAAAAGATCTTTTGATATGAGTGGTCTTTGAGAAAAAATTATATTTTCTTTTATAGTGATTCAAATCAAATAGCATTCAATCTGATGTAAGTTATTTTCATTCCACAATGATAACACGTAAGGCTAGCCAAACATGGTTTTAATTGAATATATTTGAACTTTCTTTTGTAATAATTCATGTTTTCATTGAATGCCTGCAAATGACAATACTTCTAAACACCTACTGATTAAGCAGGACTAATGGCTGAAACCATTATGAATGTTTGGAAAACAATGGGGGAAAAAGTGAAGCCATGTTCCCAAGACAAATATATCTGTCACTGTGATACCATAGGTTTGTATTGAATTCATTAGTTAATAAAAAAGGTAAATACCTAAATCACTTCTTGAAACTGAGTTATTATTATTAATAAATTATTATGTCCTCCAGGTACAACCATCTAAAAGGCATGAAAATTAAGAGAAATGTTAGGATTTATAGAAAGTATCAATGTTCCATGAAATGTCACTCCCTCAAACAGCACTGGGAGGTTAGGCACATAATTCCTTTCACATATGGTGCATTTTTTCCCTGTGTTGAATTTTTAGTGCAGCAGATACAAATGGAGTTAGCTTGCATTAACATGGCTCCTTAAATATTATTACTCAACATGACTATATGATAAAAACTAATCTCCCTTTTTACTGAGCATATGGGCTTTATTCTATGGAAAGCAGCTGTTGCTAATTCAGTCACATCTAAGAGTAACTCCCACCTGTCAAATGTATTTGGATCCATTTATTCTTCCACAATGAGAACATTCTATTGGTTGTATTCCCCCATGCCCCTTTAAAGCAAGGCATAGCTCTCTTTTTCTTTTATGAAATCAAGATTATTAAAATTAAACTTTAAATTGTGATATAATTTCACATCCACCAAATATAAGAGAAGTATTTCAATGAAAATAACATTTTCTTTATCCATTCATCTGTTAAAGGGCACATAGGTTGGTTCCATAATTTAGCTATTGTGAGTTGAGCTGCTATAAACATTGATGTGGCTGCATCACCGTAACATGCTAATTTTAAGAAATTTGAATATAAATCAAGGAGTGGAATAGCTGGGTCAAATGATGGTTCCTTCCAAGTTTTCTGAGGAATCTCCATACTGCTTTCAATATGGTTGCACCAGTTTGCATTCCCAACAGCAATGTATGAATGTACCTTTTCCCTCACATCCCCATCAACATTTATTGTTTGGATTCTTGATAATTGACATGCTGACTAGGGTGAGATAAAATATTGGAGAAGTTTTGATTTGCATTCTCTAATTGCTAAAGATAAATTTTTTTTTCATAAGTGTTTCTTCGTCTGTGAAGGGTCTGTTCCGTTCCTCAGCCCATTTACTGATTGGGTTATTTGTTTGTTTGTTTGTTTGTTTGTTTTTTTTTGGTGTAAAGTTTTTTGAGTTCTTTATATATCCTGGAGATTAATACTCTATCTGAGGTGCCTGCAGTAAAGATTTTCTCCCATTCTATAGACTCTCTTTTCACATTATTGTTTCCTTTGCTGAGAAGGCTTAAAAATTTTCTAACTAATTATACATGACAGTAGAATGCCCAAAGGAATTAAAATCAGCACACTACAGTGATACAGCCACGTTAATGTTTATAGAAGAAGTTTTTTTTTTAGTTTGTATCCATCCCATTTATTGATTTTTGACTTTAGTTCTTGTGCTTTAGGAGTCTTATTAAAGATGTCAGATCCTAGGCTGACATGGTGAAGATTTAGACCTACTTTTTCTTCTATTAGGCAAAGGGTCTAGGTTCTAATGCCTTAGTCTTTGATCTACTTTGAGTTGAGTTTCATGCAGGGTGAGAGATAGAGGTTTAATTTCCTTTTGTTACAGGTGGATTTCTAATTTTCCCAACACCATTTGTTGAGTAGGCTATCTTTTCACCAGTGAATGTTTTTGGCTACTTTGTCTAGTATGAGATAACTGTATTTATTTGGGTTTGTCTCTGTGTTATCTATTCTGTACTATTGGTTTATGTATCTGTTTTGGTGCCAATATCATGCTGTTTTTGTTACTAATGCTCTGTAATAAAATTTAAAATCTTGATGTAAATGTTGCTTCTGTGATCAGCACAGATACTCATAGATATTTAAAAGACAAATGTTTTATGAACAATGCACTCACATACTAACACCTTACAACACTTTGATAAGACATGGAGTTTGTTTAAAATTATTATAAGGTCCGTTGAGTATGCAAATAAAATAGAACAAACCTGGGACTCTGACTTTAAAATATTGTGGCCTAATGTAGTCCTTTCAGTCCTCAGTGGAGTGATAAAGGATCCCAGGACAATCCTATCTTCACTTTCTCTTGGAACAAAAGGATAAATAGTAGATAGGGGGAAGCTATTTAAAAAGAGTAATAACCATTTAAAGTAAATAACCATTAAAATAGTAAATTGGGGGAAGCTATTTAAAAAGAGTAAGCCATTTTCTAATATGATGTATGAATAATAGTTTCCTTATAAGAAAGGATGAAGTAGTTGAATTTAATCTTAAAACAATGCCTTTTAAACTTTAAACTAAAGTTTTATATACTTTTCTTTATAAAATACTGTAAGTTGTCTAAATAATCCATATCTATAGATAACTCATCACAATTCTTATAGCATCATATAAGAATTTTGGAATGTTAGCAATATATCACCATTAAAAATATTAACAAGGCTTTTTCAATTTTAATCTACAACACCTACAAATTTGAAGTCTACATATTCAAAATGTACAGGTAAAAAGTATATATGGAAGTAAATGTATAGTATTACACAGTAGAGGTTCTAGTATTGATCAAACAACCCACAAGCAAAATTGGTACTATTGCAAATAAAATCAGCATGATTTAGAAACAAAAACTGTTGCAATTCATAATCACAATCAACCCGAAACAAGACAGAGGTTTTACTGATAGCACATGGTCTTTCTAAAATAGAATAATATAAACTATTTTTTTCTACATCCCAACTGTGTGACACTCAGAAATTTTAGTAGACACAAATAAATATTTAGTAACTTTTGGTCATGTTTTAAATTTAATTATGACCATTGAAATTTTTAGTCCTATATTACAATCCAAAGCCTATTGAATTATCAATACTTTAAGAATAATAATTTAAAGAAGGGTTTCTCATTCATTGAGATGGCTTTTTGTTCCTATTGCTATTCGTACTCTGAAAAATAGCCTTAGGAAGATGGTAGCCTAATAATTCATGATTCAGTGGGTATGGTTTATATGTGGGTACATGTGAATAACAATACACTGGAGTGTTTTGCAAAAGCTTCAGAGCAATAGCTATTAAAAGTTTTCTAAAAATGTCTAAAAGAAAGACATACACATAGTCGAAGAAAATTCACAAGATGGTATTTTATTGCTGGGACATTTGCAGAGCCAAACCATCTTTTCTTCATGGTGAACAGTCAGAACATGGTATACTGCTTCTAGTCAACTCTGTAGAAATGATAATGATAAACCTTAAAGGAACTGAGAAAAGGAAAGAAAGGAAAGGACAGACGGGCTCTCTTTCAGCTGTCAGTCATGGTGAAGCTAAGGAAGGGTGCCTACCTGGGTGGAGGACAGGACCATAGTCAATTATTTTGGACATGCCACCCTCAGAGACAGCTGTAGAACAAGTGAGGATTTACCACTTTTGTCACGACCTGGAAAGGAAACAAAGAGGAATGCATGACATAAGGCTGAAAGTTCAAAGCAATATCTTTGGAGTGTTTTCTAAGGAAAATTAAGCAAGCTGTGAATAAAATGGCTCATTTATTTCATTCCCTTGCCTCTGTGATTGTCAAACCTCAATGTGTTTAAACATCCTAGTGTAGCTTATTAAAATGCAGATGCTGATATTTCATTAAGTGAGGCCGCTTCTTCCCAAGTGATTCTGTTATAAGAATTGATGAGAAACCTTACTGCCTCTTGCTAACCTTTCTTCTTCTTGGGAGGTCAACTCCCCACTACTTCACAGAGAAAACCAGAGCCACAGAGGAAAGTAGTCTGAACTTGCTCTTGAAGTACACATGCATCTGAAGCCTCTTCTTGAAATGCTTTCTCCTCTTGGCTTCCTTGGGATTTGAACACATTTGGTTTTTCTACTCTATGTTTTAGGAGAGTTTCCTATTCTCCGGATCTTTTAGACCAACTTGTCTTTCTGTTATACAGTTATTCAATGCTGATCATCCTCTTCAGCTTTCCTCACTTTTTTCCTTTAATCCCTATTTTTATGTGTTTCTTATTCTTTTGCATAAATATGGCTATGGTATTTTTGCCAATGAATTTCAAAGGTACATCCATCAGTTTGACTTCTTTTCTTAGATCTGGGCCTAAATATATGTCTACATGCCTACCTGCCACTCCTAAAAATGATCTTATAATCATTCCAAACTTCTTATTTACAAAACTAGAATCAGTATCACTCCCTTCCTTCCTGTTAATTTTTAATATTTTAGTTCTCATTGTATGATCAGAAGATACTAGATTTTCAGACCAGAATTCTTGGGAGCATCATTTACTCCTCTATTCTTACATTGCCTTACATGCAAATGATAAATACTGTTAACCTACAGAATAAATAGCTTCTGTCTCAATCTCTACTCCTACCATCCCCATCTAATCCGACTTCCTTTGTTGCCAAGACCATTACAATCATGTTTATATAACTACCTATCAATTTACTTTATATCAATTCTTGTCACCTTCCAAATTATTCTTTCTTCTTTTGGCTCAGATGGAAAAATATAATGGCATAATTTGAAGAAACAGCATGGAGTAGGCAGAGGCAGATTTGAGATTAATTAGGAGTAGAGTGCCATAATTCTACATGATGCCCCCTTGGTCCAACAGCCCACTAGTCATTTGGTATTCCTAAATAAATATTGAAACTTCTTGCCTTTGTGGTGCTTCTCAAGCTATTTTGTACCCTAGACTGCATTTATCCAATCCAAGAAGAGTTACGAACAGAACTTTATTTGTGTGGTTTCTGAACCAGAGCAAAGGTATTACCTGGGAACTGGAGAATCTCAGACCTAACAAATTCAGACTTAGTCAATCAGAATCTGAATGTTAACATGATCTTCAGAGGATTTCTAAGCACACTAGTTTTAAAAATCTCAGCTTAAACTTTACCTTGTCCTATAAAATCTTTCTGGATTTTCCCAGTCTTTCCAGTCCATTGAAATAAAGCTAACGTATATGATGATTACAAATTTACATGTATCAGTTCACTTATATCATGATTATTCATACAGGTTCCTTGGACACCTCCCTAAACATCAGCTCCAGGAGGCAAAGTCAGATCCCAATTACTCTGACATTTCCTCTACTTCCCATTCAGGACTTGACTCAACATAGGTTTTCCCCAAGAGACAGAGAAGGAGCTTTCTGTTGCTTTCCTTGGAGGCCCAATTGCATCTGCATATCTTATGGTAATGCATCCTGTTGATTTGAGAACCCTCTTTGTCCATCTCTTAAAAATGAGCACTTGGTTCCAGCAAAGCATGATTCATATTCAATTAAGTTCCTCTATCTAAATTTAGTAGTTTTAAAGATGCAACATCTACTCATTTATAAACCAGATTTAAATGACTAGATGGTGGACTTATTAGCAGTAATATTCACAATATAATATTTTGCTGAAATATGTTAAAAACAACTTGAATGTATTTTTCAGAGCTCATCATATTGATGGTATGACTGAAAACAAAAATATTTTTCTATTATAAAAGCACTGGATTTCCAAGGGTTGGTTTTATGAAAATATAAAACAATGCCCATCTTATTTTTGTCTGTTTTTTATGTTTAAAATTTTAGGAAAAAAGATAGCAGTCTAGACTGGCCTGTTTGTGTTCAATTCCACAAAAGTTTTCCTTTTTTGGATGGCAAACTGAAATGTTTAAAAGTGGGTCATTCTGAGCATCCTCTCTCTTAAACAGCAGAGTGTACTTGAATGGTTTGGATTAAGTGTTTTAGATAAAGGAAATGGTCTTTCTAAAATAACATGAAGTTAACAGCTGGAAAAGAAGTAGTGAAGCGTTAGACTATCCATTATGCTTAAAGAATAACTTGCCTAAAATTCTTCCTTCCCATTAAAAGCACTGAGTGCACCTTCAGAATTTATGTAACTCTGCTGTTAAACCCATTTATCATTTTTCATTTATAATCCAGACTAAATAATAAATGCATACCTATTTAGGAACCTCCTACATGTTTCTTAATGAGGTAGGATATTTTTAGTTTTCATGGGAAGTAATAGTCATGGTATTTTAGAAAGCAAAAGTAATTTTCAGTTTAAAATTATTCTACTTTTTCTTTTAGTGAGGTTTCCAAATTAAAAAAAAAAAAATCAGGTAGAACTTCAGGTCACATTTAAAGTTGAAGAAAGAGATGGGGGGAAAATGAGACAATATCCATTCGTACATTTGGGTAATTTTTTAAGGTAATTCTATTACCATCCCCTCTATTTGATCACCCATAAGTAATAATAAAGGCCACCACACTTACCTACTTGACTGAGTGTCACAATTAGTTTATAAAAGTTTGATCTGAATTACTGTGATTTTTAAAATTTTATTTATTTTTTTTTGTTCTAATTTGTTATATGTGACAGTGGAATGCATTACAATTCATATTACACATATAGAACACAATTTTTCATATCAATGGTTGTATGCAAAGTATATTCACACCATTAGTGTCTTCATACATGTACTTTGGATAATGATGTCCATCTCATTCCACCATCATTTCTAACCCCATGCCTCCACCCTTCCCCTCCCACCCCTTTACCCTATCTAGAGTTCATCTACTCCTCCCATGCTCCCCCTTCCTACTCCACTATGAATCAGCTTCCTTATATCAGAGAAAACTGAATTCCAGTCATTTAATGAAACTTAAACTCAGGTCTACCAAGAGATTTAAAATTCATCATGAGATTCAACCTTTCCTAAAGTATTCATTTATCTTGGACGTTCAATTCTCTGCCCTTGTTGCTTTTTGCAGATAACATGCATTCAGGAAAAATGTATTATTTATTCACGGTTTGCACCTGCCACTTGTAATTCTGACACTGCGGTCATGTGTATATTGAACACTTCCAGCAGCCTCATATTGTTTATGCTCTGATTTTTTCATTTCTTCCCAGTCTTTTCCTGTCTGCATATGCTTCTATTAACTATTTTTAAAAAATATTTATTTATTTGCTTTAGTTGTACACAATGTGTTTATTTGTACGTGGTGCTGAGGATCAAACCCAGGCCACGCACGTGCTAGGCAAGTGCTCTACCGCTGAGCCACAATCCCAGCCCCTATTAACTATTTTTATATTGAGATGTCTTTTAGTACCAAAGTAATGTATCCTGCTTTCTATTAAAACCATCCATTGCATTATTGCATTATTGCATTTTTAATTTTAGATATTCTATTTTTAGTTCTTGTATGCACATTGGAATTCTGGTCAAAATTTTCCATCCTTTCATCTATCCTTTCTCCTTTTTTACTAATTTTTCTCCTCCATAGTATTTTCACAGTTATTGCCTCCATTGTTTTCACGGTCATTAAGTAAAATCTGTTTCATTATTCCAATAACTGTGTCTTCTATTTCTGTAGTCCATAACATTTTTAGTTACATTTATGTGTTTTACTTAGTGATACTAATATCATGCAAGATAATTTTGGAATCTGGATAATTTTATCTTCTTTCACAAAAGGTTTACCCTAAATTCTGGCAGGCAACTTAACTGGGAGCAGGTCTCCTTAATACGATAAGGAAGTGAACAGAGTCCTGTTTGCAGTCTGGTAAACCTAATTCCAATTGTTTCAACCCTGCTGTAAGAGCTGAGATCCCAGGGTCCCACCTGAGATCTTACAGTGTTCATAAACCTTCTCCATGGTCAGAACTGAACACCAATTTTGGCTTCTTAGTACTTTAAAATTAACAAATATTCATTTGCATTCTAGTGGCTTTTGGTTTAGCTGCTTAATTTCTTAATCTATGAATCTTAACATATTGACAAATATCTTAAAATTATGATCCTCCAGCTGTCATACCTATTTCTCTATGTCATTTTGTTTTCTCTGTATACCCTGGACCAAAAATAGATGAAGTCCCTTGATACCACATCTCCAGAAACACGAATTCAAATAGACCTCTTTTCTTTATGAGGTAGCCTGCTACTCTATGGAATGCTACTATGAGGTAGTAACAAAAATTTCATTTGACTTCTCTTAATAAGCATAATTATTTTGTAAGACATAAAAAACAAATTTTAAACTTTAATGTATTTCTATATATAATACTTTTAGAAAATTCATGATATGATGCCTTGACATTCTACATTCTTCAAAGACATTATTGTTTATAAACTATTTATAGCTTGAAACAATTAACATTAAGGTCTAAAAATTCAATGACACATAGAATTTAATACTTAGATTAACGTTTGAAATAAGTGGTGTTTAAACAAAAGAATTATTCTTAATGAAAGATTTATATTTGTCAATTCAGATGTTATTTCAAATAATGAAAAATAGTATGCCATAAAAGGAACTAAAATAACATAAACAATCAAGTGCTTACAATTTTAAATAATTAAAACTTTTAAAGTGTATGAAGTACTTAGTGTTTCATTTGGAAATTTTGGATAAGTTTTTATAGCAAGACATAGGGAGTAAAGTGCTCAAGCCTTGTTTATTTTAATGACTTCTAAAACAGACTTTGAAAAACTCTTGTGTTGAAAATTATGTAGAAAGGAGCATGTAGTGGTTTTATTATACTGTGGCATGGCTTTTGAAATTATATAGAAATTTTCCATTTTGAACAGCTTTAAAGAACAAATTTACCAAGGTACATATATGATGGTAGAAACACATTAGTCAAGAAAAATGCATATGTTTATGGATAACTAAACTGATATAAAAATAATAAAAATTGGCCTTGCCTTTGTAAATTAAATTAGGTAAATTCAAAGTTTGGAATATAATTCACTTTTGATATACTGCAACTATTTTAATTGTAATAAATTGTCAGATGTTATCTTCTCTTATTTTCTCTTATGCAAAATATATGCAATAAAATATCAAAATTAACTTCTTAAACATTTTAGATTCTCTAAGTCACCAGCGTTTTGAAATACTTAGCTAGGTTTTGATGTATTTATAGGTGTTTGCTTTAACTTCAGTTGTTGTTTTGCTTTTAAAATATTAATGAAGCAACTTGCTTTTCCAAGTTCAGCTTTGAGTTTATAGGGCTCATAACTATGACATGAGTAATCCGACAATATTCCCCCTTACATGTTCTTTTCACTGAAATGTCTTTCTTTGAAAGCCATTTAAATCTTCAATCAGAGGGAAAATTAGGTAATTACAGAAGCTTTTCTTTTGTTTATATTAGAGGAACGAACGTGTGAGCTAAATTACTACTAATTTTTTGTTCATGTGTCTCTAAATCTAAATTTTTCATGTACTTTTCCGTTAAGGCTAGTTTTTATAAAATTCATTAAACTTCACATGGTAATCACTGTGTGTGTGATTCAAAGAGAGAGAGAGAGAGAAAAAAAAGAGAGAGAGAGATGTTTCTCTAGATGAGAGAAAATTCTTATTTCTAATGGAGTGTTACTTTGGCATTGATTTTACAGTGAAATGTGGATTTTCTAAAGGTTTCCTATGCCTTAATCACAAAGACAGTAAGGGATCATTTACTTCCAGCACTTATGCTAACACTAAGAGCTATAAAGCTGAAGTGACTTGATTGCATTTATGAAACCAATGATTGATAGAAATAAAAGGGATAACAGAATTCAAAGTGGAATGCCCTCCATGTGTTGGGTCCCATCTTAGTGCTATCAAAATATTACCTCTTTAAATCTCCTAATATTCCTTTAAGACAAAAGAGTCCTCCCATTTTACAAGTAAGGAAACTTGATCTTAGGTATAAGTAAAATGACTATGAAAAATGCGTATAGCTTCACAGATATGAAATGTATTATTTGTAAAGAAGCTTAAGAATCAATGGGAAGACAGATAATAAACATTAGCACAAATAATTAATTACCTGCATTGGATCCACCCACCTTGAAGTTACTGTAATTATAGTAACCAAATGCTGTTACTATGATATATTATTCAAAGAGAACTTTCTAAATTAGTCTTCAAGGGTAGTTTCATTCCTTCCTAAATTCCATATCCCTTTATTCTTCAAAGATCAATAATTCAGAATTGTGTTTTCTGCTTTGCTTTGGAGAGTTCAGTCTTTGGATAGATCCTTCTCTGCCTAGTGTGGCTGTGGAAATCCCAAAGAAGGCTTTCACATGCCTCATGTCTCTCTGCCCTCTTGACTGGCTCTTTGGTTCTAAATAGCCCTTTTTCTCTTCTCTAATTCACTATTTTTGTCCTAGAGACCAGTGTTCCTGGCTTGATTTGTTTCTTCTACCTGCATTTCTTCCTTCCTGTGTTACCATTTTGTCCAAACTGTGGACAGTTACCTTTCCATCTCTCAAAATTAAAGCAGAGACGAGGCTGGAGAATTCAACAAGACTGTTGCAACAAAGAGAAATTGAAATTGTTTGCTGAATATGCTGCTGAGTCCATGATCCCAGGTAAAGATACCATCCCCACTGCAACTGGGGCCCCTCTTTATTTCCAGTTGGGTTTCCATATAACAAACAGGATGTCAATTTCCATTTGAAATTAAAAAAAAAAAAATACCATGGGGATTTTTTTTTTTTTTTTTATAAAATAGTGAAAATTTTGGGACACATCTATACTCTAACTTGGATGTACTTATACTAAAACACTGGGATTATACACCAAAAAATTAACTTAAATGTAGTTTTTCTGAAAGTCAAATTGCATTGGGCATCCTGAATTTTTATTTACTAAATAGGGCAACTCTGCTATCACACCTAGGTTTTCTTAACCCCAGAAGAGATCTGCAATCTTAACTAAGATTTGAAGTCCTTTCTTCCCTGAAGTTCTGACTTCTAATTGGTCTAGTCTCTTCCTTTCACCATTAGGTCTATCAGGTAACAATGTCAAGTGTTTTTTGTTTAGTTGTTTTGTTTTATTTTATTTTAAAAATATGTAATTTGTGCTGGCCATGGTGGCGCACACCTCTTATCCCAGAAATTTGGGAGGCTGAGGCAGGAAGATGGTAAGTTCAAGGCCAGTCTCAGCAATTTAGCAGGACCCTATCTGAAAATAAAATTAGCTGGAAAGAGCTGAAACTGTAATTCCTGGTAGAGCACCCACAGGTTTAATTCCCAGTGCCAAAAGAAAAGAAAAAAAAAAATAGGAAAAAAAAAAAAAAACCAGAAAGAAAAATAAGATTAATAATAAAAAATTTTAAAAAATATGTAACTTGTGCTGTTTTTGAGTAAGCAGCATCAACACATCTGGACTGTGGCTCTTTATTCACGTAAAGGCCTTTGGGGAAGAAGATGATCACTAAATTCTTTGCAACATTTAATCTCATATGAGAAACTCAACATGGGCTGCAAGCCTTGCCTGGCGTGGTGTTTGCAATCATTATGTAAGAGAGAAAAGGAAAGCATATTTAGAATATTCCTGCTTGGGATTCTCCAACCCATCCTTGCTCTACTGTGTTTCTATCCTGAATTGTTGACCTAATATAAAATAAAGTCTTCAGCTCCCTACTTCATAATCTTAGTTCCTGGTCATTTAAAAGGTGATTTGGTTTTAGTCTATTTCCAGGTATGCACCTATGGGCTTGCTTTTATATCTATATTGTTTTTGCTTCATGTAGAATTCAATGGCCATGTTCTCAATGGTATTAAAAGAAGGACCCTATTCCCTCTCTCCTATGTTCAAAAACAAATCTTTCCAAATAATTTCTCCAGCTTTTGCTTCCTCCAAATATTTTGAGATTTATCTGGCTGGCAGATTGGTATCTGGAGCTGATATTAAATGCTAGGTGAAATTCATGAAGATATCTCATGGGAAAAAAAAGGTCCAAGCTTACAGAGTGCTTCATGCCTTTTCTGTGTTCTTTCCATTTCCCTGGTTCCCACATAGTATGCCTTTTGATTCCAAGACAGTATTCCAAACCTGTCCATTCACTGGGCCTAGAAATGTGTTTTCCTATAGTGTAAATGTTGCCAAAATAACTTGAGTAAAACATTTGACTGAGTGCTGTTATGGGAACACACCTCAGAAATACAGCATTTATGTGATTTCTTCCTTGTCTTAGGAAGGCAATGCCTTCCAAGATTTTTTAACTCCCACCTCTCTTCCAAGGTAGTTGTTAGGGGGAAAAAAAAACAAAAACACATTTTCTGTTTCTAACATGGAATGTTAACAGTGCTCTTCAAATAATTTAATTGTGTACCTTCAAATCTATGAAGATAATTTCTGATACATAAATAAAGATACATAAATTTTCAAAATGGAAGGGTTTTGTTTGTTTGTTTGTTTTTTGGACAACTATGGGCAACTAATTTAAGCTCTGAAGGACTGTAGGAAGTCTTCCAGCTTTGGCAGGATTGCCTCCCTGTTGTTGAATGCTTGGCACATGTATTGAGCTATCAAATCCTATCATTCTCCCTTGCTGGAAGAATCAGGCAGACATCAAAAAAGATTATTTGGCAGAGTCAGCTGATGTAACTCTGAAAATAAAATCAGATTCCACAATCAATTATTTGAAAGGTCACTTAAAAAAATCTGTTCTTTTTTTTAAAGATTTGTTTTAGTTGTTGAATGACCTTTATTTTTTTTATTTGTATGGGGGGCTGAGAATATTCTGTTTTGATTAGCATTTTCAATGATTTCCTTTTTGTTGGTGGGGGGGAAGGAAGGACTGCCATACTTAGTAGACTTGAGCAAATAAATAGTTTCAATGCATATGATTTAGAATCTCTCCTACCCAATTTAGTTTTCCTAATGTAAAATTTGGACTTAATAATAGAATTTTCTCTATATATATTTTCAATTCCAATTTAAAGACAATAATATAACAAATTGCAAATAAATCTTCTTTGGCATCATTAGAAAACAGTGGGAAGAAGTTTGCTAAATTAAATAGGGAATGTCCAGTTAAATTTGAAATTCAAGTAAATAAATAACAATTTATTTCTCTTTTATAAGTATGTCCAATGTAGTATTTAGGCCATACTTAAAAGAGTCATTGTTAATCTGAAGCTCAAGTTTCACTAGGCAGCCTCTATTTATATTATGTGCTAAATCTGGTAACATTAGAAAGGCAATAAAGACGATTGCATAGGGAAAAAAAAATCAAGGTATTATCAGTGAAGTTTTGGTGGATGTACTCATAACTTTGAACTCTCATTGTAGCAACTGCAAAGTGAAGAAGAGATTCATTTCCTGTGTCTTAGAGAAAGCCACTGCATTCCATGGACAAGGCCAAGATTCTGCTTGGATTTTACAGATAAAAAGAGACATGCAGAGATTAAGAAGCTTGCCTAAACTAGTAAGTAGTATGGTTAAGACTGTTCTTTCCAATGATATTCGGTATGTCTCAAAGCCCACCCCCACACACAGCTCTAAATGTTTCAGCATTCAGGAAGGCATGGGAAGATACCAGTGACTGTTGTTCATCCACAGAGTTCTTCATCCACCAAGTAAGCAAGATAAGGCCAACCTTGTGATTTATTGCAAAGGCTTTCTAAAACATATTAGTATAAAAAATATAAATAATAGACCCTGGACAAAATTTTTATTTTCCTTGTTAAGCTTCTAAATTTCTCTTAGTCACAGGATCATGCCAGGATTTATAAAAAAAAAAAAAAAAAAAAGGATATAGGATTAAGAAATTGAAGGACCAGGGAGATAACTTTGAATCATTTATAAAGCAATACATTGAATATTCAGTTAAAAGGAAAGAAATGGGAGAAATGCCTCCTCCTATCAGTCTGTTATCCACAGCCAAGGAAAACAAATTTATAAGTGTTATATGGAAGCTTGTAGAGACAGGGATCTTGAAATATTTTAGTGAAGGAGAGAGAGAGAGAGAGAGAGAGAGAGAGAGAGAGAGGGGAGAGAATTTATGTTAACAAGTCTAAAGTTACTAATTTTAAGTGTGTATATTAATACTAATACTGATGTTACTTATATTTACTGTGCTTGTTGTCAATATCCTATTTTATGGGTTCTATAAAATTAGGTGTAGCACTAATTTTATAATCCCCTGTATTAATTATGTTAGCTCATTATGTCAGTGAAATGAAAAAGGCCTTGTCCTTCTTTAGTTCATGGAACCCTTGAGGGGTATGTTTGTGAATGTTTTTTTTCTGTTTTATTGAGCTATTCTACCTCTAGTCATGTCTTTCTGGGAGGTGGGAGTGGGTGCTCAGATTGAACCCAGGGCTTTGTGTGTATTAGGCAATTGCTCTCTACTGACATGAGCCGTGAATAATGGAAACGTGATGTTAAGGGCACAATTCTATAAACTGGGCCCACTGAACTGATCCCCGCATACTTTCTTTTTTATTAAAGCAATTTACCTGCAGCCTGCCTGGCTTCAGTCAACAGGATATGTTACATTCCTCAGCAAACAACCTGTTATCTGCAGGAGAAAAGCAGGCCTGAAATGCCAATAAAAATAATGCAGGTTACCCTGAAGAGGGGACTCTTGTGACCCTTACATAAACCAGACACCAGAACTCAGGGAGATAAGGATAATTCCCTCTAACCATAAAATCTGTAAGAACAGGTTCCAAATAGAAGTGGTCAGTATGGGCCAAACTGATCTAGAGTTATTATGTTCAGTAGGGACTTGAAAGTCTATTGTTATCCTGCTGTCAGTCAAAAGTCAAGACGTGGGCGGGCCAGCATGGGACTTTCTAAAAGTTTCCTTGGACCCTCCATAAAATTGGAGGGCAAGAAAGGCACACCACCCCTCTCCTCTCTAAGAAGACCCACTCTTTCCATTGAGAGTGTCTAATTTTCCCTGTTCTTATCTTTTCTAATGAACTTATGACTGACACTCTGAGCAACATGTTTAAAAATTTTGTGACCTGATAGCAAGAACTGGAGTGAAGACAGGGCCTCTGCAGCTACCTCAGTTTCATGGCAGACCAGAGCCCAGTAACAAGATCACTGAACTACATCCCAGCCTCTTTAGTCATACCTTAGATCACTGAATCAATGAGTTCCTGTATCAAGTTGTCAAATCAATTTTGGAAACATTTTACTTTCACCTATATAATCAGGGACAATTCTTTTTTTTTTTTTCCTATGCAACTTCAAAACCTTTGTCTTTCCAGTTTTAAAATTTATAGGTTTTCTACTTTATTTTTTCTGAGTAATTACTTGAATGGCCTTTCTGATTTAAATTTTAATTTGCTTTTACTTTGGTGCCTGAGGGAACAGTATTTCTGACTTGCAGTTTCCTGGATGTTCTGTTTGGACACAACTTTTATTTGTGTTATTTTTGAAGATCAATTAACAATATTCTAAAAAGATAAATGGGAAGACCAGCATTTTGAAGTGATATCATGAAAATACAAATTAGCAAGAGGCTTTTAAGCCACATAGGAGCCAGTTAAGTCTTGGCCATGAGATGCATTAGAGAATCTCTCTTTGGCTGCATAGATTGGCTCCAGTGTGCGTACTTTATAAAGGCCAGTCTTCCAAGGTGGTTGTAAAGGCATGCTAAAACATATTTATAGCACAGTATTAATGGTAGGCACTAGATAAATTGAAGTTATTTTTATTAGTGTGCTTAGAGCCAAATCCATTGAATCCATTTTTCTATTTTCCACAGAGATAAGGAAATGATTTTTTCTACCTGCAATTGGATTACTTGACAAGATGATGTAAATACACCCACTTAGCTGTAGGGGCAGACACTCTGTAGTTTCTAGACAATAAAGATCTTGGTTGCACCAAGTACCGTTATTGTAGATTTTTCTTTTAAATTCTATGTATACTTCTTGTTCATTTTCTTTCACTTTTCAGTTTAGAGGCAAGTAGTTTAATAACATTGAATTTTTAGCTGCTAATTTGGTCAAGATATCTAACCAAGCTCCAGAATTCAATCCATAACAGAAAATTAATCTATTGACCGGGTCACATCTCTCATAATCTAGTCATTTCATATCTGAGAATTCTTGCATTATCTCACCCATGAGTTTTTTTTTTTTTTTTTTTGGGGGGGGGGAATACCTCATATCTAAGCCATAACACTGGCACAATTTTATCCAATATTCCTGGAAATAATCTAGTTTAAAGTATTATGCTTAACATTCTGACAGGAAAATATTAAGTTAGATTGTTGCAGAGTGAGACCCACCTGCTGAACCCAAGCGGACTCAGAATTTTCAGCTGCTGGTTCTTACAATCTTGCAGGGAGAATTTCAGATGGGTCACACAGAGTAACAGGCAGGAGTTTATTGGAAAGACATGTAATACAGATGATCAGGGATCTGGACAGACTACTGAAAGGGTAACCCTAGGGAGGTCAACATGGGCCTTAGGGATTCAAGTTTTTTTAAAATTCTGAATTTGTAAGTCTCCCCTACCCCTATGAAGTTCGAACAAATAGATGCTGGCCCCAGTAAGTCTTCAAGAGTTGGAAGGAGTTAAAACCTGTGAAATTCCTGTTCAAAACCAGGGAAATTTGTCTTGTTCCCCTTCCTCCCAGAGCTTTTGGAGATGGAACTTTTGAAACAATGAAGTCTTTTTTTCCCCCTCCACCTTCCCTTAAAGCTGGCTTTCAATAAAACCCACTTTTCTATCAATCGGACTTTGAATATCTCTGGAGCAGAGAATACTAAGGCTTAGTAAGGCTTAGTTTCTTTCCTCCCTGGGTGGGTATTAGAGCTACCTGCTAACAACTACTTTGGTTCTTGCCTCCTTTGACAAAGTTCTGTTATCCACAGTCCTATGACCTCTGGAGTCTTTTTGAGGTATATGTCTGATTTCCTTTCTGAAAATTATGGCTTGCATCTGTTTATGGCTAGCTAACCTACCTAATGTGAGTGTTACCATAGTGGAACATGATTATTAATTTGCTTTTTTTTTTTTTTTTCCAGAATTTCACACCTTTCTAAATGCCATTAGACGGTAAACACTTTTATCACATGGGCTGTTGTTTTGTAATTTGCTTTTGGTTTTCCAATGAGACATCCAAAATGTTCTGTTTTCAATCATAGATTGGGTATAGTTTTCTAAAGTGAAATTATCATCTTAATTGGTTTGGTTATTATTTTTCAGTGTTACTCTGTTCACACAAGCTGTTGGCATTATTATAATTGTGGTACAGAAGGATGAGTTCCCATCACCAAAGTCTGTGTTGAGCATGAGTTCTTATGCGGACACCAAGCAGGCCCTCACTCATGTCTGGTGGCCCCATGCTCATTAGCTAGTGGAATTACTTATAGGTTGACAGACACTTCTTTTCTTTTTTTTTGGACTGGGGATTGAACTCAGGGGCACTCTGATAGATAGGCTTGGGCCTATGGTCCACCTCCCCCATGGACACTTCCATGAGAAGCAACCTGGTTTCATTTTCCCCGGGCAGGAGCCAATCGGCTTAAAGGTTGCTCTGTTCCCCAGGCAGGAGCCAATCGGCTTAAAGGTCACCCTGTTCCCTGGGCAAAGAGCGAATAGTGTTAAAGATCGCTCTGGTACACTCCCCACCAGAAATCCCTACTTAAAGCTCCTGCCTGCCCGGAGCTCAGACACAACAGCTCGTCCCTGCTGAGAGGAGGTAGCCACTGCAACAGCTCCAGACTCACTGTCTCCAGCCGGATGGCAGCTGCCCCAGCCGACAGCTCCAGAGACCACAGCCGGCACAACCAGGCACCCACCTTCCGTTCAGAGCTTGCACATTCCCCTCTCCCTGACTCCTCTCTCTCCATACTTCTTCTACCTCTGACCAGCCATAAATGCTGGTGAATAAATCTCTTGGCTGCATTGTTGTCTCTGGTGTGATTTTTGCCCTTCATACTCGACCACTGGGCTACATCCCCAACCCTTTTTTTTTTTTTTTTTTTTTTTTTGCATTTTATTAGAGACAGGGTCTCACTGAGTTGCTAAGTGCCTCACCATTGCTGAGGCTGTCTTTGAACTCATGATCCTCCTGCCTCAGCCTCCCAAGTGCTGAGATTACAGGTGTGTGCCACTGTGCCCATTAAAAATGTGCTAGCTATGCTGAATTTACACTCAGGCTCTATTCCCAAGGGCTGAAAAATTAATGTTTACATTTTCCAGATACCTGTACAGCCAGGGTTCTGGAAGTGAATTACATTCTCTGCTTAGATGTAGGACATTTCCTTATTTCATTCTGATCACCACTAGGGTAGTGTATTGAATAGACTGGAAGTACTGTTAGAGGGTAGCCTGAGGGTGGCTAAGTAGTTACCCAGTTAGCTCCTAGAAAGACCTTCCTATGACTTGTAAGCAACGAATCCACCTTATTACTTGTCTTCTTAAAACATACAGGTTATTTTGGTTTTTAGCCAAAATAATTCAAATAAACTTCTTTTTGCACTCACTTTTAAATATTTTTCACAAAACAAAAATAAATAGGTAGATAGCATTGTGAAATACCTAAAGCCTTAGAAAATGAAAGGTTTCTCATTAATATTTATTATGTCAGTGCACACTGCTACAATCCAGTTTGTGTTTTGCACTGTAAATCCCAAAATGTGTTATATTATTTCTGTCAACTTAGGTTGCCAACATAAAGCTAACATAAGCTGGTTTTATAGGAGTTTACATATAATCTTTAACAGCTGGGCTTGAAAATAATTCAGGTTTTAAAGTTGGAAACATCGTCTGTTTTAAGAGGTAAGGAAATAAAAATCTGAGAGGAAGGATTAGATGATGTAATTTCTTCTGTTTGATACTAAAATTCCATAAGACTCCATATTCGAGAAATATAAAAAATATAGCTGAATTGCATTTTTCTGGGCCTTTGAGAAGTGTGGGTGACAAAATGCATTTTATGAACATTTTTTATGCCTTGTAAAAATAGCACTACATATATATGTTCAACTCTGCATAACAATGAACTTACTTTCTCTCTGCTTTTTTCTATGTTCCTTTATGGTTTACTACTTTAGGCATTAAATCAAGAATCTAATATGTTGAGGGTAAGGGGCTGCATATCAAAAGCTTCTTTCTTCAAGCAAATATTTGGTGGATTCCCACATGTCTATTGAAATGAAAACTAGGGAATACTATGTGTGTGTATCACAATATTCTTTTCAAGAATTTGGCAGGAGATTTATTGAAGCATGTCATTCTATCTTGAAAGCCAACTATGAATTTATGAGGGGCCAGGGAATATATCTATCAATTACTTCTTGCAAGGTTAGGAAGCTTTTGGGTTTAAGTTTAATATTACTAATTAAGATATTGTGGTTTTAAATGAAAGTAGCATGTTGCACTTGATTTAGTCTGCACTGAAGTGGAAGGAACATAATCTCTCACCTCATCTAATCCCTACCAAATGGGGGTCACACATTTTAGTATAGAGTTGTTTTTAAGCATATTAATGCACAGTTAATTGCATTGAAAAGTTACCTGCAACTACATTGTGCCATGAGCTTGCCAGTAAGGGATGGGGTCAGCATAGTTCATAGAAAGGGTCAGCTTAGCTTCGTAGCTAAACTCATATATTCTGCAATCCCAATATCTGAGTTCAACTCCTGACTCCGTCAAATACCAACTCTTTGATATTGGGCATATCACTGAATTTTTTTGTTTGTTATTGTTGTTTATAACATGAGGATAATCATTGTATGTACCTCATTTAATCAAGGTGAGAATCAAACAGCATGACTAGTGATATTGAAGCAAAGTCTACCAAATAAAGGAATTCTCCACTCTTAACTGAATTCAAAGGCAAATAAATAAATAATACTGCTAGTGCAAGCCTCCCCCAGGACTCACCCCAAATACAACTTTCTGATACATAATTCTAAAATACAAGATTAGTTTTAAATAATGCACAAAGCAGCAGCTTTTAAAAATGCTACTTCTGCTCAGGGTGGCTTCCCAGCTCTTAATGGACAGTGGGTTGGGCTACTGGGCACAGGTATATCATACACACTCTGGGTGAGGGAGTAAACACACAACAAATGTCATGCATGTGCCTTACCATCTCTGTACCCCTACCCTCCATATTGGGCATGTTTGTCCATTCAATTTGCTATAGTCAAATATGATAAACTGAGCACCCTAAAATCCATAGGAAAATATGTCTTAAAGTTCCGGAAGCTAAAAACTCCAAAATCAGGACACTAACAGATTTAGTGTGTGGTTAGAGTGCCTTTTTGATTCATACATGGTGCCCTCTTATTGTGTTCTCATGGAGGGAAAGGAAAGGCAGTTATCTGAGGCCTCTTTTCTAAAGTCATTAATCCCATCCCAAGCCTCCTCAGGCTTCACCTCCCCATTCACCATATTACTGGTTAAGTTTCAACATAATAACTTTGGAGGGAACAGTTTTTCAGATCACAGTATGGGGTACCATGTTAAGTTCATAGTTTGACTAAGGTAGTAAGGATGCTAGGAAAGGGATTTCAGTGGATTCTAATAGCAAAACTATGTGTCTTGCTATGTCTCTCAACAATGCATATGGTTGAGTAGCTGTCAGTGGGAATTTATAAAGGAGGTCTCTGACTTGCTCACTGGGACATGAATAGTAGGGTTAGAACCTCTCCCTTGACTGCGTATTTTGAGTTGAAATTCTCCAGTATAAATGGCAACCCATTAGATGTGACATTCTTTTGAAGTAGATAATCTAAGCCTTTGTATGCTATTTTGCCGCTTAGAGCCTCATTAATTAGAAAACTGGTTGTGTTATTTAACTTAGACCACAGTTCAGGTGTTTTAGGTTAATAGAAGTGGATTTTATTGATTGTCAGTTCATATTTCCACCTAAAATGTCCACATACACTCATAACAGCTGGTGACAAAGACAGAAAATTTCATTATATGAACAACAAAGACCACAAACTTGACCTTTGGATCTTGTCTGCGAGGATATTAGCATCAGTTCTCAATCTGCTTCCCAGTGGCTCATTCTGCTATCAGATTGAGAGACTTCAAAATTTGTTATGTTCTCTTCAAAACTTCTTAAACTTCAGGTATTGTGTATATACCACTGCAACCATGACCAAAGACTACATTTTGTGATCTTTAAGAATGTTTCCATTCTATTATTGAATATTGAGTTATTTCATGAATGTAAATAAAAACACTAACCTCGTTGCTTTCTTTAGATTTCTGCTCAAATGTCATTTTTTCATTCTTTGTCCACTCTGCGTGGAATTATATTTTCCCACTCACAAGACTGTCCCCTACACCAGCCTATATTTTGTTTTTAAGCAATCCCTTGTCATTTTATAACTTATATTTTCCTTTGTTCACTGAAAATGTGAGCTTTTTGAGGATAGACACTTAGACGCTCTTGTTTTTTCCATCTGTCCCACTCCCCTACACTAGGAAAGCATTGTACATGCGTGGAAGTCTTCTGTGCTCTCCTTGTACCTCCCTGCTTCTCTGTCTGTCCTGTCCAACCTTCTGATGCAGAACAAGCATATTCAAAAGCTTTACCAAGCCCTTTAAACACTTTAGGATTTATCCTTCTACCATAACACTCTTAGGTATTCCTGTTATTGACTCTTGTGCATAAAAAGCGGAGAATTACTAAAGACAGTAGCACCATTATTGAGTTGGTTAAATAAAATAGTCCCACCCCGTCTGGATATTATGGTTCAGAGCCTATCATTTTTGAGGGTTCACCTTCAGCATAAATCCCAAGTTTTCTCTGCTCTGAACAACTCCTCTATACCACCTGAGTACACTCAATAACTTAAGACTTTCTGGAAACAAGATAACAACCATAGAGGACTGACTCTGTTCTCCTCATTGAGAATTTAGCATCTATGCCTCAGGGAAACATAATTCTCTTCTTTTTATTTTGACTCTTAACCTACCCACTTAAGTCAATCATTATAATACATCCAGAATTCAACCAGTTCTCAGAACTTCCATTGTTACCGTCCTTGCCCATGTCACTATTGACTATCTTCTGAATGATTGTAATAGCCTCTTAATGAGGCTCCCACCTTCCTCCCTTGTTCTAGTAGGGTGCTTCCTATTGTGAATAGAGTAACTGAGTGGTGCTTCTATAATATGTATTAGATCACAGCACTTTTCTGCTCAAAACAGGCCAACCAGTAGCTTTCATTCTCACTCAATGTAAAAGCCTTATCCTTTACAATATCTCCAAGACCCTACATGAATTAGCTTCCTTTACCTCTGACACTCATCAGAATCTCTCTGCTCTATTCACACTCCATTCACTCAGGACTGTGGTGCTGTTCTGGCCACAGGACCTTAGAATTTTCTGGTTCCCCCCATCAGGTGTAGTTTCTCTCACCTCCTTAGGAGCTTGACTTAAAGGCAGTGTTGCAAATCCCACCTGCCTTCCCCTTTAGTTCTTTTCCTTTTCCTTTTTTTTTTTTATCCAAAGCATTTATAACCCTCCAAACTTCTAACTATGTTACTTATAGATTTTGTTGGTTTTCTGACACTTACCACAAGAATCTCCTAACCATTATAGAGGGATTTTTGCTGTTATTTCAGTGCTGTAGACATGGTGTTTATAACTTTGCCTAGCACAGAGTAGATATTCAAGAATATGTACACAGATGAATACATTGTATTTACTGTCTTTATTGCTACTTGGCCATATACATATATACATATATATATATATATATATATATATATATATATACATATATATATATATTTTCCTTTTGAACCCTAAATAACAAGATTCATGGCTAAATTTCTAAAATCTCAAACCTTTCTAAACTATATCTCATGTGTTTCTAGCTATGCAATAAACTCTTATACAATGAATAGAATGGAATCAATTGAATGCAAAATGGAATTTTGATTCTATTATTGCTAATATTGATATGTTAGATAATTCTGTATTGAGTAAGTGAAAGTTTGGCAAACATAGTTTTAAATGAATAAGATATTAAATTTTATATTTATGTGACATAGATTTGGACAAACATTTTAGAAATCATACTGTAAAATAATCCTTAAAAAGAAGAGAATTTTATATTCAAATATTATAAATTTTTCAACATTTAAAATTAAATTACTATACAAAATATAACTTTAAGTATTATATAAGTATAATTTAAAAGAGTATAAGCTGGGTATGGTGGCGCATGCCTGTAATCCCAGCACTTAGGAGGCTGAGGCAGGAGGATCACGAGCTCAAAGCCAGCTTCAGCAATGATAAGGCATTTAGCAACTCAGTGAGACCCTGTCTCTAATAAAAATACAAAAAAGGACTGGGGATGTGGCTCAGTGGTCGAGTGCTGCTGAGTTCAATCCCAGGGACCAAAATAAAATAAAATAGTATATAAAATAAGAAAAGGAAAACATACTTGCCACAACTGAAAATTTTATGAATTTATGATTTTTTGACATGAAAATTATATAGACATATACACATATGCATATATTCACCCAAATATTACTTCTGGGCTTATGTCTACATCTCTATCTACACTCACAAATAAAACCACAGAAGGTAAGCCTTTTTTTCCAAAATTCTTGATGGAATTTCTAATCCTCACATGACTGATTTTGTTATTTAATTTTTCAAGACAAATGCTTAATTTAACTAATAGTCTAAATAATATATGCTAAGAAACAATGCTGTCACAATTAATCTTTGATATAATAAGATTGACTCTATGTTTGGCAGACCTTACCAGTCCAAACTTTCTCCTTTAAAAGATTTTTTTTTTTTTTTGGACAATGATTATATTTTATATTTGAAGCTGTTCTTGCATGGCTTATTTTTAGTAAAACATGCTTCATTTGAGGTGAGATGCTGAATTTATTCTATATTTTTATCTAGTTCTTCCCTATTTATCCACCCAGGAGTCTGGCAGAGTGAAATCCTGTTTACTTACCCTTTTGTGCAAAGCTGGAACATACATTGGGTGGTCTCATTAAAGTTCAACAGTAGTGGCAAGGTCAGATCATAAGCACATTATCCTTTTGTGAAACAGCAGAGTAGAACAGTGGTATTTCCTAATATTCCAACTGCCATTGTGTTTTATATGTCTATATTAAATAGAAATTTACTGGAAGATGAGGAAAAAGATATGTTAGAAATCCCCACCATATAACTTATAAAATTGTCTCAAATTCCTTCCAAAGTTTATAAGGATCTAATAAAATTTGGGTGGTCTTCATTTCATAGAATGGCCAAGTGCTAAATATGAATCATGCAGACATAGATGTGTAGGTCAATCGTCTTCTTGGCATCTCATCCTAGCATGCTATTTTTTTTTTCACAGTATGGGACTCCTTTTAGCTCTCTCTTACTTTCTGTGTGCAAGGAAAACATGTGTGATTCAAAGTGCAAGAAGATAGTGACAGCATGGCCATTATATTTTGGAGGGGCCCTTTTAAAACTCTGTGTATTTTCTACTTGGTATTTTGATTTTTGCCTCTGTGTTTACGTTTCTTCTTACTCCGGCAAGGATTGGCTTGAGGTAAAACAAATTGTAGTGGTTAAAAACTCAGATTCAGCATCTCAAAATTCAGGGTGTGAATCTTAAATAGCTGTTGGGCTTGTACAATCTTGGTAAGTATAGAATGGAGCAGGTGGAAAAAGCCACCTGCAGAGTTCAGCAGAGTGTGTCAGAGTTATGTTCATGGCTGCAAAGGTAGTTCATCACACAGCTGCCAGAAGACATGGCTAGGAGTCAGCTAAGGTGAATGGTGAAGCGGAAGCTGAACACGGATGACTTCTGAGTCTTACAGGACATGGGTTTGAAGCTGGCTTGAAAAGAGTGTCTGGGGTTTGCATTTGCTCATGAGAATCAAAAAGGAAAGGTTTTAAAATGACATACTCTGTAACAAAAGTATTAAAACAGAATATTTCCATTGCTGTGAAAAAATCACAAAAATACATTTAGTCCATATTGTGAGTCATTAAAATCACTTTGTCTCATAAGAATTAAAAAAAATAAAATAAAATAAAAAAGCAGCAATAATGTTGAAAGTTTTGATGGAAAATGTATCAGTGTTTTTCAAAAACTGTCTTTCTGAAACTCTGAACATGATTTATGTAAAAGATAAAGCATAAAGCGGAGGTAGGTGGATTTGAATTGTACTAGGAATTGCTGCCAAGCAAAGCAGTAAGGAAATTCCATACCTTCTTAATGTTTTGGCATCATTCCATTTGAATATATTGAAAAACAGCAGATAGCCTTTACTCTCAGAAGACAGTATTTTGGACTGCCTCGTAATAGGTTGGCTAGCGGTAGCTTTAATGAGTTAAAATGTTTCTTGTAAATTTCTGTTTAAATTATGCAAATTAGTCAATATGAAAGTGATCACCTTTTCATGATCTTTCATCTTCTTTGGAATACTGTAAGTTACCATTCTTACTAACATGTTTTAATTCAGTTATTAGTGATCTCTCCTTATTTTAGAGTTCCTCTAGCCTATTGCCTGAAAAGCAGAGTCTGAAACTAGGACTTGAATGCAAGTAGTTTATTTTGGCCTGGTATGGGGAATCAAAGAGGGAGTGAAGCCAAGCCAAGAGGCAATCTTGAGTTGAGCTGACTTGATGCCACTGTGAGCCGTTGGGCACAGATCTTGCTGGGTACTTCCGAGGTACTCTTCAGAATATGCCTCAGAATTGTGCACTCCAGGAATTGTCAGTTCAGTTGTTTGTTGGAGGAAGACAACATTTAACCCATTTACCAAAGGTTGCTTTCTTATAAGCCCAAACTGCATCAGGGCAAAACCATGACAGACATGTGCCATCCTGTGTTGAGTGTTGCCACACTACACCTGTGCAAGACTTGTGGCTGCTTCAGACTAAAGGAAAAATTGATCTAGGAGGATGTGTAGATGGATGAGACGTGTCTCATGTAGCCCTACACAGGAGGAACAGGTGGCTTCCTTCTTTAGTCATGTCATGTCAGTGTTATGCCGGACAAATCTGCTTCCTAAACACAATAAATGAAATGCCTGCTGTGTTGTATTTGCCAGAGCGTGTATATGGGAGTAGAAGGTTCCCATTAATTGCCTCCTTCGATATATGATGAGCACTTCATAAATATTGTTTCACACTTTTTAGAAATCAAACAGAAATACTTCAGGGAGAGTTACTGTTTATCTTTTCTTAAAAAGTCCAGACTAGGACTATCTGAATTTAAATAACCTTCCCTAAGTCCTCTGTGATGTAGTCCTTAAGTAGCAGTATGTATTTTCTTCTTTTTCTCTTATTTTCACACCAAACCACCTCCTAAACTACAATGGTTTAGACTGAGAAGGTTATGTTGCAATACCTCCCACAGAAGAAAAATGCCACAGTTTATAATAAAAGTATTGTATATTCATGAGTTGATGGGTTTTCATCCCTTTTGTCCTAGACAGCAGTTTCTCATGAACTTTGTCTCCACTGATTTGTTTCTATGGTGAAATATCCAAATATCTTAATTTTAAACATTATAAATTTATTCCAATTCACATAAATGCTTAATCCATTAAATTGTATATATTTTTACTTAAGATAATTAGGTATTAAATTAAACTTTCTAAATATTCATTATATAGAATATAATGCACTGTCAAAATTTCAGGGGAAGTTTTTTGTAAATATATTAAAGCCTCAAAATTAATAACTTTCAGCCAACTGTTTCCTTTATTATATACATTCATGTATCTTTTTATAGAAGATGCCCTCTAAAATTTCCTGCTGAATATTTTACTTAAATATTATATTAAAAATAATATACACTTTAGATTATGGCAAAAATAATTCCTTACCTTATTTTGTTAAGAAAAAATGACAGATTAATTTTAAAATTACTTAATCATTTATGTTTCCTTGTTTCCATGACTCCATTTTTTTCTCTCTCTTTCTTTTTTTTTTTTTTTTTTTTTTTTTTTTTTTTTTTTTTTTTTTTTTGGCTATTTAGGTTACCTAAGAAATATCCAAAATGATACATTAGTACTTTAGCCAAAATAGAAAAGCAAAGCAAGACAAAACAAAAACTAAAAGCATTAATGAGCATCAACACATAAGTCTATAAGAGTACATACCTGATAACCAACCCATGAAATGTGTTTAATGTTGTATTTTCAACATGTACTCTATGGTGAAGATGAAGGAAATATTCTCATCTTGCTTTGATTCTGTTCCCAGTGCAGTAGTATGGCATACGACCAAAGAATCAGCTATGATTCTTTGGCTGTCTTCAACATCCACATCATTATCATATAATTGAACTGAAATGAGATTACTCTGAGAATGTTATTTCTTGGTGCAAGATATTTTTCCTCATTCTTAGGCTGTTTTCCTCAAAATAAGAGTCTGAGGAGTAAACTTATGTGCTAATATTTATTAGGAACACCATCCCAGGGAAGTGAGGTGAGGAGAGAGAGGAGGAAGAAAGACCCATATTTAGAGAATGTTTCACCAGAATGGCCTCTGACCAGATTAGAGACAACTGATGGCTCAATCTCTCAGAGTTAGTTGCCAAGAAACCCCTTTAAGTCCCACCTCTCAGGACAGTCTGTAGTGGGACAAGTGATGGGGAAATACATCCCATGAGTTTGGGTTCCACATGAATTTGGTCACAGTCAGCTTTCACATGTGATTTTTAAAGCCCTTCTGGAAGGAGGAGGGGAGATGGGTATAGTTCTCCTGGGGTAAGGTACCCAACTTGTTGGTGGGGTATTGTTATGATTTAGATGAGTGTCCCCTCTGAAGCTCATGTGAGAGACAATGCAAGAATAGTCAGAGATGAAATGATTTGACTATAGAAAGTGTAACCTAATCTGTGAATTAATCCACTGATATGGATTAACTGGGTAGTAGATATAAGCAGGTAGGGTCTGGAAGGAAGAGGTGAGTCACTGAGAGCATGCCTTTGGGATATGCATTTTGTCTCTGTTGAGTGGAATTCTCTCTCTGCTTTTCAATTGTCCTGTCCTGAGCTGCCTCCTTCTTCTATTCCCTTCTGCCCCTGTGGTGTTCTGCCTCAGTGGGCCTGGAGCTATGGAGTTGGCCACGTATGGACTGAGACCTCTGAAACCTTGAGCTCCAAATAAACTTTTCCCCCTCTACAATTGTTCTTGTAAGGTAACTAAAAATTACTGTTGCAAGAAGTGCGCCATCTCCCTCAGAAGTGGTCTCTACTGACAAGGTCAAGGGAGAATAAGTGGTTAAAATAGAGAGCAGACTGAGTGGGTCTGATATGGTTAGTATAGCGTTATATGATTTATCATTGTCTTATCTAAAATAAATCAAGCTTACTTGCTTATTTTGTAACAATGTCCACTTTGTAAAACAGGAATGAATATATTTAGATTATAAGAGGCCCCAAATCTTTGACATTAAATTAAAAAATAAAAAAAAAACTTCACCAAGTTCAATGCATTGAGAATTTTATATCCAAACATTTTCTTTACATGTACAGTATGTAAGCCCAATATTTTGGCAACATTGAATATGATTTTAAAACAGTTTAGAAACATTTGCAAAGGTGATTAATGATCCAGCAAAAAAATGAGATTAAAATAATTTTTATTAATAAAATAGATTACCTAAAATTTGAAGTATCAGATACTTCAAATAACATTTAAAAAGCAATATAAAAGGAAGAAATTACTTCCACAGATTTGTGGCACAAACTTTATTATTTATGGTACATGAAAAACTACTTCATTTCAATGGTAAAATAACTTCATTGGGGAAAAAAAGGGATGAAAGCTACTTTAGAATTTTTGATCATTTAATAAGTTCCCATTTGTATTCAAAGTTATTTGATGCACAGTAAAGCTTCTGATCTCAACAACCTCATGAAGTAGAAACAGTATTTTGTCCTTCACACAAGGCTCCCCCACAAATAAGTGTACATGTAAGGAAACAGGAAATTTTCTGAAAGTTACATAACCAGTAAATAGAGCAGGGATTTGAATTTAGGCCATCAGAGTCCATAATCAATCTATCTCTCCACTTAGTTCTGAGTTCTTTTAACTCCATTTCTAGAGAACTCTCCTTTCTACATGAACACTTCATGCCCTCTTATATTTCTCTAGTTCTGAAAATATGCCTCAGTCTGCTGTCTTCTTTTGGTAATTCTACAACTGCTATTAAACTCAACTCAAGGATGAATACCTTCTTCCAGAAAATAGTTACCCTTTGCCACCAGCAATTGCAGTTATTACGGACTGCACATCTCACCGGACATTGCCACAATCAGCCCACATTATCAAACTACCTGTTTTACTCAGTATTTTCATTGCTGTGACCAAAAGACCTGACAAGAAAAGTTTTAGAGGAGAAAATGTTTATCTGGGGCTCACAGTTTCAGAGGTCTCAGTCCGTATATGGGCGTAACTCTGGGCCAGAGATGCAGCAGAACATCAGTGCAGAAAGGCATGATGGGAAAGGAAAGCAGCTCGGGTATGGCACTCAGGAAGCAGAGAGAGAGAGAGAGCTCTTATGCACCAAGGACAAAATGTTAAAAGTATGCTTCAATGTCCCACCTCCTCCAGCCACATCCTACCTGCCTGCAATTACCTCCCAGTTAATCCCTACTAGCAGATTAATGCAATTGTTTTCACTTCTGAAATTTCTTGCATTGTCTGACACATGAGCTTTGGGGGACACCTCACATCCAAACCATAATTCTACCACACCAAAATGTGTGGCTTTTTGTGAATCTGGCATACCATAGGCATTCCATAAACACTTGATAACTGAATGAACTAGTAAAACCAGTTTAAGTTTCATGAGCCATTTAAGAGAATTTGAAAGCAGGAGCACCAATAAAAGGAAGATTAAACCTTATTTTTGAAATTTTATTTTCAGTGGGGGGATATATGAATATAGAAGGCAGTCCAGTAGAGAACAGGAAGTGGACCAAGATAGAGAGGATAGACCGAAAGGGAAGGTACTGGGAATGAAATAGACCAAATTATATTGTATGTGTGCATGTATGAATACGTAACAGCAAATCCCACTATTATGTATAATATGATATACTAATGAAAATTTATTTAAAATATCAATTTCTCAAAAATCCTACTCTTTATTTATTTAATTATTGTTATGCTGCTGTCATCTGTCAGTCTGAATTGAATATATTTTGTTGTTGTTGTATGTTGTCCCTTAACTGCTTAAATTGTATTATCAACTGCAAAAATAATTCCATAAATGAGAAAATATCATCTCTATTTCAGAATCATCATTTATATTTTCTCTGAAAAATTCACAGTTAATCCGAAATTGAGTCTGTTCAATATATTTACAGCATAATATTAGTAATTGGAAAAGAGAAGTATTCATTTTTGTAGAGAGTTTTCTGTATTTATAGTTGATATGGTGCTTTATCAAAATCACAACCCCCCAAAACTACAGCTTTTTTAAGTGAAAGGAATACTGCATATTTAATACACAATGTTTAATGAAAGTTAGTTCCTGAGAGTAAGAAATAGTGTTCAATTACATTCCCACACCTCTAAGAGATTACTTTTCATTGGAATATTTTATTTTTCTCTTTCTCTTTATTCACTGCCAAAATCAGGTGTTTTCTTATCTAACTACTGTAGAAAGGTCTTCAGTTGTCTTCATAACTTTGGTTACTCTGGTCTTTATTCCTGCAGTATATATATCCATACCACATAGAACTATTGTTTAGACTCAGCATCTCATTATTTTACATTCTAACCCCTACCAAATCAAAAAAGTATGAAACTTTTTTTCCTGCTCTCCTTGTTCAATGAAGTCAAAGTTCATTGTTGTGTACAATCAGTTCTAGAATTCAAGTTCAGTTTCACAGCTGCATCTCTTCCCATTTCCCCTATACATCTACACCACAGTCTCTGGATCATTCAGTTTCATCAATCTTGTAATTTTGCTGATGTGCTTTGTCTTCATTTTCTTCCTATTATGATTATACTCTGAAAGTCTCTAACATATAATTCAAATTCTATTTTGTCTATGAAATGTTTCTATTTCCCACAAATCAAAGTTAATTATTATTTGTGTCTGTGTTTCTATTGTTTGAATCTCTGACACAGATTTCTTGCAAATTGTTTGCCTATCTTTCCCAGATCCAAAATAGTAAACTCTTAGAAAATAGGGTTTAAATAGTTTTTTATTTATTTTATTTAGGTTTTATAAAACTGAACAGTTGTTTGCGTACCTATATTAAATGTGGGTGTATTTTTTTTCGTTTTATTTTATTTTTTATTTTTTTTTTATAATTTTTAATATGTACAACTCATAGTGCATGTATTTAGCATCTTTTTACATACAATTGTTTGCATACAGAGTATATTCGTACAATTCAGGTCTTCAATCATGTATTTAGGAAAATGATATCCATCTCATTCAAACACCTTTTCTTTTCTTTTTTCCTTTTCTCCCTCTCCCTCCCCCCTTGCTCCCTCCCTTACTCTCCTTTCCCTTTGACCATTCTAGTGCTCTTCTAGTCCTCGTATGTACCCTCCCATCCAACAATACTATGAACTAGTCTCCTTATATAAGAGAGAACATTTGGTACTTGGATTTTTGAGACTGACTAACTTCACTTAGCATTATGTCTTCCAACTTCATCCATTTACCTGCAAATGCCATTAATTTATTTTCTTTTATTGCTGAGTAAAATTCCATTGTGCGTATATACCACATTTTCTTAATCCACTCATTTACTGAGGGACATCTAGGTTGGTTCCACAACCTAGCTATTGTGAATTGCGCAGCTACAAACATTGAGATAGCTGTGTCACTGTAATATGCTGTTTTTAAGTCCTTTGGGAATAGACCCAGGAGTGGGATGGCTGGGTCAAAGGGTGGCTCCATTCCCAGTTTTCCAAGAAATCTCCATACTGCTTTCCATAATGGTTGCACCATTTTGCATTCCCACCAGCAATGTATGAGTGTGCCTTTTTCCCCACATCCTCTCCCAACATTTATTGTTGCTTGTGTTCTTGATAACTGCCATTCTGACTGGAGTGAAGTGAAATCTTAGAGTAGTTTTGATTTGCATTTCTCTAATTGCCAGCGATCTTGAACATTTTTTCATGTATTTGTTAATTAATCGTGTATCTTCTTCTGAGAGGTGTCTTCTCAATTCCTTAGCCCATTTATTGAATGGGTTATTTGTTTTTTTGGTGTAAAGTTTTTTGAGTTCTTTATATATTCTAGAGATCAGTGCTCTGTCTGATGTGCATGTACTAAATATTTGTTCCCAATTAGTTGGCTCTCTATTCACCTCACTGATTGTTTCTTTTGCTGAGAAGAAGCTTTTTAGTTTAAATCTATCCCATTCGTTAATTCTTGGTAGTAATTCTTGCGCTACAGGATTCTTATTAAGGAACTTGTGGCCTAATCCGACATGTTGGAAATTGGAGCTTACTTTTTCTTCTATTAGGCGTATTGTCTCTGTTCTAATTCCTAGGTCCTTGATCCATTTTGAATTGAGTTTTGTGCATGGTGAGAGATAAGGATTTAATTTCAAGTTGGTGCATATGGATTTCCAGTTTTCCCAGCACCATTTGTTGAAGAGGCTATCCTATCTCCACTGTACATTTTTGGTACCTTTGTCTAATATAAGATAGCTGAAATTATATGTATTAGTTTCTGTGTCCTCAATTCTGTACCATTGGTCCACCAGTCTGTTTTGGTGCCAATACCATGCTGTTTTTGTTACTATTGCTCTATAGTATAATTTAAGGTCCGGTATGGTGATGCCCCTGCATCACTTTTCTTGCTCAGGATTGCTTTGGCTATTCTGGGTCTCTTATTATTTTTCCAGATGAATTTCATGACTGCTATTTCTATTTCTTTGAAGAATGACATTGGGATTTTGATTGGAATTGCATTAAATCTGTATAGTGCTTTTGGTAGTATGGACATTTTGACAATATTAATTCTACCTATCCAAGAGCAAGGTAGGTCTTTCCATCTTCTAAGTTCATCTATAATTTCTTTCTTTAGTGTTCTATAATTTTCATTATACAGGTCTTTCACCTCTTTCGTTAGGTTGATTCCCAGGTATTTTATTTTTTTTGATGCTATTGTAAATGGGGTAGTTTTCATCATTTCCCTTTCAGAGTCTTTGTTGCTGATGTACAAAAATGCCTTTGACTTATGTGTGTTGATTTTGTATCCTGCAACTTTGCCAAATTCATTTACTAGTTGTAAAAGTTTTCTGGTAGAGTTTTTTGGGTCTTCTAGGAAGATTATCATGTCATCAGCAAATAGTGCTAATTTGAGCTCTTCTTTTCCTATCTGGATCCCTTTAATTTCTTTCGTCTGTCTAATTGCTCTGGCCAGAGTTTCCAGTACTATGTTAAATAGCAGTGGTGAAAGGGGGCATCCCTGTCTTGTTCCAGTTTTTAGAGGGAATGCTTTCAATTTTTCTCCATTTAAGATAATGTTAGCTCGGGGCCTTGCATATATAGCTTTTATAATGTTGAGATATGTTCCTGATATTCCTAGTTTTTCCAGTGTTTTGAACATAAAGGGGTGTTGTATTTTGTCAAATGCTTTTTCTGCGTCAATTGAGATGATCATATGATTTTTGTCTTTAAGTCTATTGATGTGGTGTATTATGTTTATTGATTTCCGAATGTTGAACCAGCCTTGCATCCCTGGGATAAACCCCACTTGATCATGGTGCACTATCTTTTTGATATGTTTTTGTATCCGATTTGCCAGGATTTTGTTGAGGATTTTTGCATCTATGTTCATTAAAGATATGGGCCTGAAGTTTTCTTTTTTGGATGTGTCTTTGCCTGGCTTTGGAATTAATGTGATATTGGCCTCATAGAAAGAGTCTGGAAGAGCTCCCTCTTTTTCTATTTCTTGGAATAGTTTGAAGAGCATTGGTATTAGTTCTTCTTTGAAAGTCTTATAGAACTCGGCTGTAAACCCATCAGGTCCTGGACTTTTCCTTGTTGGTAGCTTTTTGATGACTTCTTCTATTTCTTCGCTTGTAATTGATCTGTTTAAATTGTGTATAGCCTCCACATCCAGTTTAGGCAAATCATATGACTCTAGAAATATGTCAATGCATTCAGTATTTTCTATTTTATTAGAGTACAGGTTTTCAAAGTAATTTCTAATTATATTCTGTATATCTGAGGTGTTTGTTGTGATAGTCCCTTTTTCATCACGAATGTTAGTAACTTGAGTTTTTTCTCTTCTTCTTTTCGTTAGCATCACTAAGGGTCTGTCAATTTTGTTTATTTTTTCAAAGAACCAACTTTTAGTCTTGTCAATTCTTTGAATGGTTTCCTTAGTCTCGATTTCATTAATTTCTGCTCTGATTTTAATTATTTCCTGTCTTCTACTGCTCTTGGTGTTGGTCTGTTCTTCTTTTTCTAATGCTTTGAGGTGTGATGTTAAGTCATTTATTTGTTGGGTTTTTTTCCTCTTAAGGAATGAACTCAGTGCAATGAATTTTCCTCTTACTACTGCCTTCATAGTGTCCCAGAGATTTCTATATGAAGTATCTATGTTCTCATTTACCTCTAAGAATTTTTTGATCTCCTCTTTGATGTCTTCTTCAACCCCTTGTTCATTCAGTAGCATGTTGTTTAGCTTCCAGTTGATGGAGTAGTTTTTCTTATTCCTTGTTTTGTCGTTGATTTCCAATTTCATCCCTTTATGGTCCGATAGCATGCAGGGTAGTATCTCTATTTTTTTATATTTGCTGAGAGTTGCCTTGTGACATAATATATGGTCTATTTTGGAGAAGGAACCATGTGCTGCTGAGAAAAAAGTGTATTCGTTTACTGAGGGATGAAATATTCTATATATGTCCGTTAGATCTAAATTGTTAATTGTTTTAATGAGGCTTAAAGTTTCTTTGTTTAGCCTTTGTTTGGATGATCTATCCATTGGTGAGAGAGGTGTGTTGAAGTCCCCTAGAATAACTGTGTTGTGGTCTATTTTACTCTTGAACTTTAGAAGCGTTTGTTTGATGAATGCAGGTGCTCCATTGTTTGGGGCATATAGATTTATGATTGTTATATCCTGTTGATGAATGGTTCCCTTAAGTAATAAGAAATATCCATCTTTGTCCCTCTTGATTAGTTTTGGTTTGAAGTCTACCTTATTTGATATGAGAATGGAAACCCCTGCTTGCTTCCGCCGGCCATGTGAGTGATAAGACTTTTCCCAGCCTTTCACTTTCAGTCTGTTGATGTCTTTTTCTATGAGGTGTGTTTCTTGGAGACAGCAAATTGTTGGGTCGTTTCTTTTAATCCATTCTGATAATCTGTGTCTTTTGATTGGCGAGTTTAGGCCATTAACATTCAGAGTTATTATTGAGATATGATTTTTTATTCCCATCCATTTTTATTTAAATTATGGTCTTTAGCTTGATTAGGTTTCTCTTCTGGTTGGTATTTCCTTTAGTTTAATATCTCCCTTTGTTGATTTTCATTATCATCTTTCTCTTCTTCTTCATGAAAAATGTTGCCCAGGATGTTCAGAAGTGCTGGCTTTCGAGATGTAAAATCTTTTAACTTTTGCTTGTTGTGGAAGGTTTTTATTTCATCTTCGAATCTAAAGCTCAATTTTGCTGGATATAAGATTCTTGGTTGACATCCCTTTTCTTTCAGAGCTTGGAATATGCTATTCCAGGATCTTCTTGCTTTTAAGGTCTGGGTTGAAAAATCTGAACATAGTCTGATTGGTTTCCCCCTATATGTGATCTGCTTCCTTTCTCTTGTGGCTTTTAGTATTCTCTCCTTGCTCAGTGTATTAGGCATTTTCATTATAATGTGTCTTGGTGTGGATCTGTTGAGATTTTGTTTGTTTGGTGTTCGGTATGCCTCTTGAACTTGGTTTTCCCATTCATTCCTCAAGTTTGGAAAATTTTCTGTAATTATTTCATTAAATAGATTACTCATTCCTTTGGCTTGAAACTCTGCCCCTTCCTCTACGCCAATCACTCTTAAGTTTGGTCTTTTTATGCTGTCCCATAATTCTTGGATGTTATGCTCTTGATTTCCAACGAGTTTTGCTGTACGGTCTAAATTCTTCTCTAGGACAAATATTTTGTCTTCATTGTCTGAGGTTCTTTCCTCCAAGTGGTCTACTCTGTTGGAGATGCTTTCAATTGAACTTTTATTTTGGTTTATTGCTTCTTTCATTTCTGGAATTTCTATTTGGTTTCTCTTTAGAGCCTCTATTTCCCTATTGAAGTAATCTTTTACTTCCTGTATTTGTTTTTGGAGTTCTTTGTCAAAATGATCTTTTGCCTCCTGTACTTGCTCCCTCATCTCATTTTTGAGTTCATTCTTAAGTTCCCTAAACATTTGGCATATGTAATTTCTAAATTCCATCTCTGGCATTTGACCAACTGTGTTTGCCATGAAATCTACTGATGAGGAATCTTGATTTGATTGTGTCACTTTCTTCCCTTGTTTTTTCATGCTGCTTGTGTGTCTTTTCTTCCTGCACCGTGGGACCTTGACTGTTTCGATTTTACCTTAATTCCTTATGCTGTTCCTGTAGTACGAAGCTATCAGCTCCCCTTATAATTCCTTTACACTTTAAAACCTAACACTTTCTATTCAGAAAATTCAATTTTGATCACAATGTACAGATTTTGTTAACCGAGATATTATTTCCAGTTTACTCTGTATGCTTCTGATGGGGTTTTATAGCTTCAAGTATTGGATACAGAGGTATTATGTTTAAGAAGAAGGAAGTGTCTTGAATTGTTCTTTCTTGGAAAGTATGAGAGGAGAGTTCTATTGACGTGGTTTACTGGAAGTGGTTTAGTATCAGTAGAAGAGAGAAGATAGAGAATGGAGTAGACACTTAGGTGGAGAGACCAATTTATATATAAAGTAAGATGGAAAAGAAGAAAAAAAAATGATAAAAGAGTAGAAATTGGTGTAAGAGAGAGGAGATAGAGAATCGAGAAAATGGAGAGAAAACTATATATAGCACCTCTTTTCTATCCAGTTCAATTGCACTGTTTCTACAAATCCCAAATTCTGCGTGCAGCTTGTTTTTGCCTTTGTTTAGTATGCACTGGCAGGGTGCAAATATGAAAGATGAAGGAGAAAGAAGAGATGCCAAAGTGAGAAGGAAGAAAAGAAGGAACGAGAAAAGGAGCAGAAGGAAACAATCAAACACTCTGACAATCAATGCAAAAAAAAAAAGCAAAACAGAACAAAGCCAAAAAAAGAGAAAGAACAATAAACAATCAATAAACAATCTAACAAAAGCCAATAACACAAGCAGACCGACCAACCAAAAAAAAAAAAAAAAAAAAAACGTCGAACCCCAAGTCTCAAACAAAACGGGCCCTGGGAAGCCCCCCTTCTCTTTTCCCTTTCCAGTTTAAGCCAACTGCATTGGATCACGTCCAGAAAGTCTGCCAGTCAAGTCTGCACCCTATGCCAGCGGCCGCTCAGGGGGAAGATTGGCTCAGGGTGATTGTGTGTCAGCAGATGAATGGGACCGGGAAGCGGACCCTCCAGAAGGCACCCTTTCCCCACGCCCACCCACAGTTGTAGCTTCTTGTGGCTGCTGGGCTGGCCTCAGACACGCCCTCCCCTGCTGGTTACCCGAGTCTCACCCAGGTGTGCGCTGCTTTCAAAGCGATGGGGCTCCCTGGATGTCTGCAGCTGTTCGTCTCCTCCGTCTTTTCCCCTTTGTCGGGCTCAGCCACTGCACTTCTCAAAGATGGCGGCGTTCCCCTCCCATTCAGCAGCTGCTCCGCAGACCCTTGTGTTAGTCCAGATCTTGCGTGCGGGGGTCGGCTTGGCAAGCAGTGCGAAAGAGTTCCACGTGGACACCGCCCACGCCTCTGGGCCTCTTTTTATCCCTCCTTGCTGGTCAGTTTCAAAGCTGCTGGGTGGATCGTCTCCTTGCCAAGATGGTCTTGGCCCCTGTGCCTGCAGCACAGACAGCGTTGTTTCGGGCTGTGGACCGCTGGGACTCTGTCCCTGGTTGTTGTGGCCCTGAGAACTTTGTATTTCGCTGTCCAGAGGTGCAGGAATGTCTCGGCTCCCTTTCAGTTGAGATAGAACCGCCAGCAAAGCGCTCAAACTTCCCACTCCGCGTCCTTCAGCAACTGCGTCCAGAGAGCACCTCCCTCCTGTCGGCCATCTTCCCCCGAATCTCTCGTGGGTGTATATTTAATCAATAAATATTGACTTGTTGGATAGAATTTTCTTTGAAGTGCAGAAAGTATCTAGGCTATATCCTGTCTTTCTGAAGTAATAAGTCTTAACAGGATCCTTGGCATAATCCATTTCCGTGTAGTAGAAAGTATTTTCTTTAAGTCGTGCCCAACCCTGGAGATATTTTCCAAATCTTTATTAATGATAAAAATCACTTGTCCTGAAGTCTTTTCTCTTAGGTTCTTCTAATCTGCTTTGTAATTCAATTTTATCAAATAATGCAAGTAATGCATTCTCCATTCTGATCTAAGGTGATATATCTGGCAGTATTTTTATAAAAGAAGCTCCAAGAAAACAGAAAATGTGATCAGATATTTTTTCAACCATTGGTTTTCGCACGTGAAGGAAATAACTTAAGCTAATGAGGTTCAAATTGCTCCTACATTTTAAAAATATTTTCCATTCTTATACCATAGTCTAGTAGTTCTTTAAGAAAAGCTTGCTAAAGGCATAGAAACCTAAGTGTTTTCAGGAAAAAAAAAAAAAAAAAAAAAAACGTGAGGCTTAAACATGTTGGAAAATTCTAAAAACAAAGCCAGAATTGAAGTTTGGCCTTATTTTCAGTATTCAGATGTGGGCTTGTATGTTAGTTAGGTTTTTGTCACTGTGATTAAAATACCTGACAAGAACAACTTGGAGGAGGAAAGCTTATTTCAGCTCATGGATTCAGAGCTTTACTGCGTGAGGGTCCAAATCCATTGCTCAGGACCCAAGGTGAAGCAAAGCATTAATGGTGGAAGGATGTGGAAAAGGAGCACTGCTATAATTTAGGTGGCCAGGAATCAGAGAGGAAGTGGCCACAGGGAAGTGGTCACTTGGGCACGCCCCCAGTGACCTACCTTCTCTAGCATGCCCCTTCTGCCTTGATTCCACTCCTTTAGTCCTTCAAACTAGGGTGAAGTGATTAGATTACAACTCTCATAATTAACCATTTCACCTCCTGCCTAAATACAGGAGCTTTTAGAGTACATCTCATATCTGAACCATAACAGCTGGTAACTCTTAAAACTAAGACGGAGAAACAGAACAAATCTCCAGAATACAAAGATGCTTCCAGAATGTCTGGTCAATATTAAAAGATTGAATTTGTTTGAAACCATTCAAGAACACAAGGACAAAATATTGGGTAAAAACATGTGATGTAATCCTTTTTCTTTCAATCTATGTGATGACAAAAACCCTACTTTTCCAGTAAACCAGTATTTATTAAAGAATCATATTTATACAGCTAGCATATTTTAGTAATTTGTGAGAAACTGAATAAAACAAATCTGCTGAAAACAATTTTACTATTGATTAAAAAAAAAAAAAAAAAACAGAATGCAAGTTTGGCATTGTGTAAAATTAGTTCCAATATCCAAGCCCAATGTTTTAGCTACATCTTTGCCTAGGTATGATTCCACAGATATATATAGAGTTATATGTGCAATTTATTCATTTGAATTTACTTTATTAACATAGCAGTTGATGCTTCTTTACAGTGTAGCAGAATTTTTAGCATCCTACATACTTTGTTTCCAATGTAAAAATGTTTAATTCTCTCAGAAAGTAAGAAAATATGGATAGTAAAGTAAATAGCTTGCAGTCTAGTGATTTATCTGGTTGAACTTTTGTGTGGCTAAGACTGGATTTAAGTCTGTTTGAAGCAGAGTCCCCCAAAATAGGCTTTAACTGGCTATATGAAGGTCCCCTCCATATGTACCAATAGGAGTTGAAGTCAGTGCTGTACCTTGTGACCAGAACATTCTCTTGAAGAAAAATGTACTATAATCAGCTTTATCTGCCTTAAAGACTATATTATTTTGATTTCTGGAAGTTAGTAATAAATTTTTCCAATATCATTTTGACACACTTATTTTTGTAAGGACTGAAGAAAATCCCTATTGATTAGTGAAATCCCTTCATCACGATATTTTGAGAAATATTCCATGTACAAGTATTTAGTACACAGTAAAAATTTAAGTCTTCTAAAAATGACTCTACTCTCAAATAATCTTGTTTTCAAAGGTCACATCTCTGGGGTAATGACGAATTTTCTCCTGGTGATTACTAGTCACAATTATGTGAAATTGTGGTTCTTGATGACTTTTTCTCCCCCTTTAAATAAAACAACATATTTCAAAATTGGAATCCTGGGACATTCAGTTCTTCTAAGTCATACTTTTTTCAATAAACTAAAATTTATATATAAGGTTATGTAAAGCATATTAAAAGAAAAAAAATTGACAAAATGTCAGCAAATTATCATTTTGTTTATTGATGTTTTCTTTAAATGTCAAAATTAACTACAACTTAAAAAATTGTTTTTCAATAATCTTGGCAATGTAAACATTAGAATGTGAAATATGCTTTCATTGAATCATTTGGACATGTGAGTCAAACATCTGGAAATTTGAGTCAATTGTTTTTTCTGTTAATTCTGTTTTTATCCAGCTGCATGTCGCAGTAGACATCATGTGTTGAGCACATCAAGTTTGCCTTCTTATCACATTCTGCACATCTGTTACTGACATGAATTTCAGCCAGCTTTGATTCAGGCAGAAGTCAGTTTCTTGGATTATTTTGAAATTTTGAGGTAGTTTGTCGTTAAAAAAGAAATGCAGAAAGAAATTTAGTGGATATAAAAATAACAATAGGCTTATAATATATTGCTTTCCTACTAGGCTCCCGGCTCCAGATGAAGTAAAGCTGTTTATAGGTTGTGCACATTAAATATCCATGAGATATTTAATACTGGAAAACACTTAAGTTAGAGGGGCAATTTATTTCTCAAATCTAACAAAATATAAGGATAACACAGTTCATTTTTTTTGTATTGTGGTGAAAAAATAATAATATGAGATCTACCTCCTGAACAATGTTTTACGTATGCTGTAGTAAGCTACATTCACTACAAGCAAAAGGTAGTACACTGTATCTCTAGAACTTTTTCGTCTTGCATAACTGAAATTTTATACCCATTGAGTAGCAATTCTCCATTTCCCACAGTTCATTTTTAAAGTCTCTTCTACATCTGAATTTCATTTCTGACAAATGCACATAAGTGTTTAAACCAACATTATAATCCAATAATATTTACTCAGTGTTTATATCTATATATGATACTGTTCAAAAGAAGTTAAGGAACATAACCTTTTGGAACTAGAGATTTCTTAAATTTCCTACAGCTGATTCTTATTTGAAAAAATGTTGAGAAATGTATAGACACAGGCAGAATGTAGAATACCACCACCAGGAGTTGCTGCAACATACCCGTTTCCATGTTCCCAGCATGCAATACACCTCAACTCAAAACCCAGGGGTCTCGGCATTCTGCTTCAAAACTACATTTTGCTTACAAAGTCTGTACAAGAGTTTATCAATCCACTTTTATTTATTTATGTTAGCATAAACAGCATTACATTAGAACTTTAGAAAACAAATTTTAACAGCAGAAGTCCAGGTAGGGAAGAAATTGCACTACAGTCCAATTCTAAGTTTGTGAACAAATCAAAATGATGACCTCATGATGAAATCAACCAGAGCATCTTCAGATAGCTGTTGTTGTTTTGTTAATGATTCGTGAAAAACACCCTCCCTCTTCTTCTCATTTATTCTGTCCTACACACACACACACACACACACACACACACACACACACACAGTTGAAGCACAGCTGAGCACTCATATACTATGTCTATAACCTGTAACTTTCCTCTACTATCTCCAGATTCCTTAATTTAGCAAAGTGATGTCTTTGAAGCAAAGCAAGCCAGAGCAGGAAGAACAATTGAAATAGTCGGCAGCATAATATAATGGATAGAACATGTGCCTAAAAATCTATTGAGTTCTGACTTGGCTATCTCCTAACCATGTGGCCCTTCAGAAAGTAATTTAATCAAGTCAGGCATGGCATCAGTTGCCTGTAATCCCAGCTACTTAGGAGGCTGAGGCAGGAGGATCTCAAGTTTGAGGTCAGCCTGAGCAACTTAGCAAGACCCTATCTCTGAATAAAATGAAAATGTCTGTGGATGGAGCTCAAGGATACAGCACTTGCCTAGAAAGAAAAGAAAAGTCACTTATTTTTCCATTTTCTCATGATATAGGTGTGTAATCCTTTCTTGCCACAAGCCATCTTGACTTACCAGGTCAAATCCTGACTTTTGGGTTCCCATAGCAATGTGTTTATGTTTAAAAACTTTGTCACAGCACTAAACATAATGCATTGTTTTCATCTGTTTGTCAGACTGTCACCCCAAACAATTTGTGAACTTCTCAAGACTAGGATTGAGTTGTATTTATTCTTGTGTTCTTGGCAGATATCATGTTTTCCACAAAATAGATCTTCTAAATGTGATGTTGTTGTGATGCTTCATCATAGTCATTAAATCCACTATAATATTCAGTGAACTTTTTAGACAGAAGATAATTTCCATATGATTTAAAGTATCAATTGTATGTAGGTAGGGAAGCTGAGTATTTTTTATAGAATCACATTAATTGTAGCTCAGCACAGACATCATGGATTTCACTTTATCATCTAAGTAACTCTGCTGAGAAGACACAGAGTTTTTAAATATAATGATCATCAAAGGTTTGCAAGGCTTTCTGCAAAATTTTGAGAAATCTTTATTCTCTTCTACAAGATTTACAATATACACATTAAAAGCAATGAGTTGAAAGGCAGTCTTTCAGTTTTCTTATACCAGTGTTTTCAACATTTTTTTTTGAATGTAGAATCTCTTCCCACTCCAAAAGCCACCCCTTGTCCTCATAAGAAGTTAGCTTACTATAAAAAAAAAAAATACCTTTGGAGATGGTGGCTCTAAGCCATTAGTCCAAACCACATTGGCTTCTGAGGTGAGAAGAATACAGTGCTAAAGAAACAAGAAGGCAACAGAACCTGGGCACCCAATAGAGACAAAAAATCAGGAATCACGGGAATGAGAAGAGGATGAGAATCAAATTAAGAAGTGTAAGCAACCTAAACCTTCACTGGGGGACTATTACTATTTATAACAGCAGAAATGAATTTCCAGAGATCTGCAGGTGAAAGTTGGTAAGAACTGAATGAGAACTTAGAGACAAAAGTTCCTTTACTGATTCCCAGGCCAACTGGGCAGCTCTCTTACTTTTAGTTCTCTGGGACACCAATTGTTCTATATGAAGAACTAGAATATACAGGTACACAAGCATGTATTAGAAATGTATTGCATCCAAAGTACCATTTGGTTAAGCAAGAAATACACTTTTGAAAAAGTAAAAGGAAATAATTCAATATATTGTATTGAAAGTAACAAATCAGTAGATGAATAGGGGCACTGACAGTTTGCAAAAAAGAGAAAGGAATTAGAGTGGTCCCTGTTGATCTGAGAAAAATTTTACCAGGGAGGATGAATCTTGTTTGGAATTGAATAGCTAGACAAAATTTCAGTAATTGGAAAGGAAAGAGGAGGACAATTCAGAGCTGGTGATGCATGAAAGTGTAGACCCCTAGACTGTATAAAGAGTGTTTGTGAAATTAAAAAAAAAAAAAAAAGTTCTACAGAGTAATACCTAAAGGTAAGGTGGAGGTAAAGATTGTACTGCTATGGGTGAAACCTTGACTCCACCCTGCAGAAATAGAGACTACTAAATATTTATGAACAATAAATGAACAACAGGACAAACATGGTGGAAGAAGCTTGATAAATGATGATGTTGATCACAGATTTAATAAAAGAAAGGCCCTAAATGAAGAGATCTTAAAACCAGATTGTCTAAGTCATCTTCAGAAGAAAGATAAGAAGGATAAAGCAGAAAATAATTTTCTTTGACATTAGAATATCAAAGTAGTAAAATCCAAGAGAAATATAAAGAAACAAAAATTTGCAGCTTGATCAATATTAGAAGATGTGGATTAGGGGAAAGTCTCCAGAATTAACCTAAGAGATCTTTTTTTTTTTTTAATATTTATGTTTTAGTTGTAGTTTGACACAATACCTTTATTTTCTTCATTTATTTTTTTAATGTGGTACTGAGGATCAAACCCAGGGCCTTGCACATGCTAGGTGAGCACTGTACTACTGAGCCACAACCCCAACCCCCACTAAGAGATCTTTTGTGTGTGTGTGTGTGTGTGTGTGTGTGTGTGTGTGTGTAAGGGGTGTTGCTGGGCATCAAACCCAGAGCCTCAACCATGTTAGGCAAACATTATACCACTGAGATGCATCTCGAGCCTAGAAAATTTATTCTTGAAAAACCAGAAAGCAGTTTTAATTTCATAGGTTGATTTGGAGTGGAACAAGCAAATAGAGACTGAGCCTGACATTTCAAAGTTTTGGATTCATATCAAGCCGTGTGCCTCAAAGTGACTGAGATTCCTCCATAGACCCCTCATTATCTGATTTCTTTATCCCCAACTCCTATTACCGTTTCCTTTCTCCATAATGCCATGTCATTCAACTGCTCTACCTGCCAGTTCTAATCCCCCTCACTCTTGCTCCCCACCCAATCTCAGGGCATCCTCTACTTTTTGGTTTCTTCTTATCATTTCCTGTCAGAAAAACATATAACCTTTCTCTCTCCCCCTTTTTTTTTTCCTTCCCTCCTAGGTTTCTTCTTTACCCATCCCTGAAATGTTCTTTTCATCAATTTATTTATTGTTTGTAGTAAAACCCTGTGCACAGTAACATTCCATGAATGTTCTCATCTTAGCTAAGCATGATATGCTGACAACACTCCTAGAATTAGGAAACGATTGTTTCATCCTAGGACTAAGCATCATTCATTATTTTATTGCACTCTCTCAATTTTTTAAACATTAAAAGTGGTCATAGTGCTGTAGTTTCATTGTTTACTTTAATATAATGCCTTGAAAAGCAAAGCAACTTGGAATTTCTTTCTTTCTAAAACAGGAACTCTAAAGTCACTCCTGATGATAGGAGCTGTATAAGGAGTACAAAGGAAAGAGATGCTTGGTGGCCAGAGGAACTCACTAAAGAATGATTCATACCCTGTCTATGAAATACAAAAGATCATTGTGTGATAAGAGGCTGAAGATGTTTAGGGATATGGAAAAAGCACATTCATAAGATAATATGGAATCTTCATTTAATTGATCATATTCACTTGTTCTTCACAGTTCCCACCTGTACCAACTTCCACAAATAGCTCTTCAAGGTTTTTATTTCCTCTAACCTTTGCAATATGTCTCAGAAGAATCATTTAACGATATCTTCTTCACTTTCAAACACATCACTCAAAATGTTCCACAAAAGGTTTTAATGGGCAATCAACCTCTATGAAAGGAAAAAATAATACATTCCTATTAAAAATGCCTGTCTATATATAAATATTTTTGCTCTCATTTAGAATTTTGCAGTAAACTTATTCAGTTCTCTAGAATCAAAACTATAATTCAGTCACTGACGATTCATTATTTCCACTGGATTTGTTCGTCATTCACCAAAATAAATGTAGAAGGTATAAGAAGTACACATGTTCTTAGCCTTACACTGAAACAAATGAACAAACAAAACACTTGTATACTTCACAAAGCACAGGCAATGATCCCATGAAAAGACAATATATTTATAGTAGTACTCACATGCAAAAAGTTGGAAGCATTGTCCTTTTGGGCATCTGTACACACAAAGTGCATAGAATTGCAGGTTAAGGAAAATTTTATTCATAGAAAACAGTTGTCTTTTGAATACAAATAACTGACAATTTTCTATTTAAAGGCAGTTCTTTTGTTAACATACCAATCTGGGAATGTTATGTGTGAATATAGAGTGTGGAAGGGTTGCTTATAAAGTGGATAACAAAAATCTAATAATGGGTAGACTGATATTTTAATAATATCTCACAATCTGGTACTTTTGCTTTCATGTGGTACATAGGAAATGTGGTCAAGAAAAAAATTGAGGAAGATAAAATATCTCCCTTCCCCTATCTCTATTATAAAATGTTAACTGTACAACTTAGAATAGATAAATATAATTATGTTTTATACTTCAATGTTGTTGCCTACTGCACAAAACAATTTGATAAGGGAGATTCAGAAGATAAACTTTGGTTGCTCTTATGATTTAGATATGAGGTATCCCCAAAAGCTCATGTGTGAGACAATGCAAGAGTAGTAGCAGGTGAAATAATTTGACTATAAGAGGTATAATCTGATTTGTGAATTAATCCACTGATACAGATTAACTGGCTGGTAATTGAAGGCAGGTAAGATGTGGCTAGAGGAAGTAGGTCACTGGGGGCATGGCTTTGGCATTTATATTTTGTCCCTGGTGATCAGAGCTCTCCCTGCTTCCTGGCTGCCATGTCCTGAGCTGCTTTTCTCTGATATGCCTTTTGACCATGATGTTTCTGCTTCACCTGTGCCCAGAGCTGTGGAGTTGACCGGCCAAGGACTAAAAGTTTGAAATTGTGAACCTACATAAAATTTTCCTCCTCTAATTATTCTTTTTTTTCTTTTTTGATTCTAATTTGTTATACATGTTTGCAGAGTACATTTCATTTCATATTACATATAAAGAGCACAATTTTTCAAGTTGCTGGTTTAATATAAAGTATTTTTACAACAATTGTGTCTTCGTACATGTATTCAGGGTAATCATGGTCTAATTATTCTTGTTGGGTCTATTGTTCACAGCAATACAAAATTGAATAAAACAATTAAAAAATGAAGCAAATTATATCTGGCTGAAACAAAACTGAGAACTTAAAACAGTATTAATTGTCGCTGAAGCATAGGGATGCCCTTGTGACTGTTATATTAAACACTGTATCTTGAAAATTTGATAAGCTCATTGATTTTAATAATTTAGTATTGTTTCAGTTGGTTTTCTACATATAAAATAATATCAATGAGGAAGAATAGCAGATTATATTTTCCTTTTTCATTTTTATGTCTTTTATTTTATTTATGTCATTATAAGCAGTGTAGTTTTGTAAGATTCTATGTGTATCTGAGCAGAATATATATGTTAAAAGTGTTTATGCAGGGTTATCCATAAACCAATCTTTAAGCATTTTGTTTGTATTGCTTAAGTCTTCTCAATATTTAAGATTTGTTTGGCTTTAATTCCTAATTATCTGAGAGTTAGTTTACATTTTTTTTTATTAAGATGTTGTGGATATGTTCATTTTGTCCTAATTGAATTGGTTTTGAACTTGTTTGGGTGCTATGAGGTCATAACCTAATGGTTATGTGTGGTACATAACCATTTAGAATTGCTACTTCATCCTAAAAATTAAATGTTTATTGTTACATAATAACTTATTTATTTATTACTAATTATATTTTAAAACCTATTCCTTCTCATACTAATTAAACTAAACTTTGCTTTGGTTAACATTTTTTATCATATGTATTTCCAATATTATAATGTCAACTTATAATTTAAACCATAGTTATAGAAATTTGTAAATTTGTTATATTTCTTCATTAAAGATGTCTCTCTGAGAATTTCCAAGGAAACTTTAAAACTAAATTTTAAACTTTATAATATTGCTAGATGTTTGTAAAAATGAACTGGAAGTTATGTGGCTTGACACTTTTCTTTTTAAATAAATATAATTTTTAAACTGTTATATTAATACACTTTCTGTGTGTGTGTGTGTGTGTGTGTGTGTGTGTGTGTGTGTGTGTTTGCATGTGAGAGAGAGGGAATAAAACCCGAAGAGAGTAGAACCATATTTTAATTAACCTGATATAAATCTTAAAGTGATTTTTAAAAAGTTAAATAAAAGGTAAAAAAGGAGGGTATATATATTCATGGTGTGGAAATTTGCGTCTCTTGAAAAATCATATATGAGTCATAAAGCATCCTTTATCATACTGGCATTAGCTTTCTGTCCTTGTGAGAAAATACTTGAGATAAGCAACTTTTTATAAAGAGGAAAATTTTATTTTGTGTCATGGTTTCAGGGGTTTCTTTCCATGGTTAGATGACTCCATTGCTTTTGGACTTCAGGTGAGGCAGAACATCATGGTGGAGAGCTGTTTGGTAAAGCAAAGCTGCTCACCTCATGGCATCTGGGAATCAAAAACAGCCGAGTCCCAATATCCCATCAATGGCACACCTTCTCTGACCTAACTTCCTTCTACTAGGCCTGACCTCCTAAATATTCTACCACTTCTGAATAATGCCACAAGTTGGTGACCTCATCTTTAGTATATGGGCCTTTGGGTGCCATTTAAAATCCAAACCCTAATGCATACCTTATGTAACTCTGTATTTATCCATACTGATTCTACATATATTAAGTGGGAACTTGAATTGTTTAATAGTGAGTAAAACCTCAAGTCAGAAAAAGAGAGTCATCTTTTAATTAACTTGATATAAATATGAAACTTAAAAAGGAAAGAAAAGGGGAAAAAAGAGGAAAAGAGTGTATTCATTCATGGTGTGAAAATCTGTTTTTCTTAAAAAATCAAATATGAATTATAACCATCCTTATACTATATGTTCAGCTTTCTATCAATGTGACTTGAGATAACTTGAAAGGAGAAAAAGCTCAAAAGAGTGAAAATATTGCAAATATTTAATTAAAACAATGATAAATTCAAAGAGTTATCAAGCAAAATGTAACATTATTAAAAGTTTATATAAATATATGCATTTATAATTGCTAACATTTTTGGAGAATACACACAATATAACATGTCAATCACTGTACCAGAAAGTAAACTGTACATGCAAGTCCACAACTAAACACAACAATATCAGCTAATGTTTCACATCTTTATCTCTGGCTCTTCAATTCTGCTTATAATGGAATAGAAAATTATGGGCTAACATATATTTATCTTAATAATGCTCTGACGCTATGAGGAATCTCTTATTGTTTTGTATACAATTCAAACTACTTTGGGTTTCCATAGGAAATTGTACAGTGACAATAACAGTCTACTGAACACCATTCAGCAAGCATTTCTAAAACTACCAGACCTTTAATTTTGGTTCTTATATAACATTTTTTTAACTAAACACTTTGTTAGCTATTGTAGATAACTATACATAATACTCCTTCATCTCCTCAAAGCAATGAAACTATGAGTGTTAAACAATCAAACAGGTTTCCCCCAGTATATATTGCAGAATACCAAAATATATTTTTAATTTTTTTAATTTAATTTAATTTGTCATACATGCTTTTAGAGTGCAATTCCTTTCATATTACATATAAAGAGCACAGTTTTCCAAGTCATTGGTTTTACACAAAGTATTTTCATACCATTTGAGTTTTTATACATGAACTTAGTATATTGATGTCCAACTCCTTCTGCCATTGTTTCTATACTCTTGTCCCTTTCCCTCCCCTCCCCCCTTTTTTCTATTTAACATTCCTTCATTTCTCTCATCCCCCCTCCCGTGCCACTATAATTCAATATCATTATAGCAAAGAAATTAATTGACCTTTAGTTTTCTGGGATTGGCTGACTTCACTTAGCATTATTTTCTCCAACTCCATCCATTTACCTGAAAATGCCATGATTTTATGCTCTTTAAGTGCTGAGTAGTGTTCCATTGTGTATATATACCAAAGTTTCCATACCCATTCGTCTATTGATGGGCATCAGGGTTGTTTCCACAATCTAGCTACTGTGAATTGTGCTGCTATGAACATTGGTGTGGCTGTATCCCTGTAGTATGTTATTTTTAAGTCCTTTGGGTATAGACCAAGGAGTGGGATACCTGGGTCAAATGGTGGTTCCATTCCAAGTTTTCCTAGGAATCTCCATACTGTTTTCCATATTAGCTGCACAAATTTGCAGCCCCACCAGCAATGTAAGAGTATGCCCTTTTCCCCACATCCTTGCCAGCATTTATTGTTGTTTATGTTTTTGATAGCTGCCATTCTGACTGGCATGAGATGAAATCTTAGAGTAGTTTTGATTTGCATTTCTCTAATTGCTAGAGATGTTGAACATTTTTTCATATATTTGTTGATTGATTGTATATTTTCTTTTGAGAAGTGTCTGTTCAGTTCCTTACCCCATTTATTGATTGGGTTGTTTGTTTGTTTGTTTGTTTTTGGAATCACAATAAAAAACTCAATGTCATTCCTCATATAAATAGAAAAACAAATCATGAAATTCTTCTAGAAAAATAAGAGACCCAGAATAGCCAAAGCAATTCTTAGCAAGAAGAGTGAAGCTGGTGGCATTACTATTCCAGACCTTAAATTATATTACAAAGCAATAGTAACTAAAACAGCATGGTATTGGCACCAAAATAGACCAGTAGACCAATGGTGCAGAATAGAAGACACAGAGACTAACCCACACATTTACAGTTATCTTATATTAGACAAAGGTGCCAAAAACATACATTGGAGAAAAGACAGCCTCTTCAACAAATGGTGTTGGGAAAACTGGAAATCCTTATGTAATAAAATGAAATTAAACCTCTATCTCTCTCCATGCACAAAACTCAACTCACTGTGGATCAAGGACCTAGGAATTAAACCAGAAACCTTGCACCTAATAGAGGGAAAAGTAGGCTCAAATCTCCAACATGTTGGATTAGGCCCCGACTTCCTCAATAAGACCCCTATATCACAAGAACTAAAACTAAACATTAATAAATGGGATAGATTCAAACTATACAGCTTCTTCTCAGCAAAAGAAACAATCAGTGAAGTGAACAGAGAACCTACAGAATGGGAGCAAGTCTTTACCACATGCACATCAGACAGAACATTAACTTCAAGGATATATAAAGCTCTCAAAAACCTTTACATCAAAAAAAAAAAAAAAAACAAGGGGAGATCCAAGATGGCAGATTAGAGAAAGCCACACTTCAGGGCAGCTCCGTGGAAAGAACACAACAAAGAAGATAAACTGCCCTTCATCATATATATATATATATATATATATATATATATATATATATATATATAGGGCTGAAATTACCCATCTCCTGGATGGTTTTAATACCGGGACCCAGGAGAGAGAGAGACGCACTCCCTGTCTGCAGCTGCTAGAGCCTCGTGGCTTCTGCTACACCGCCCTGGTGGCGCAGCAAAGGCGGTGCGGAACAAAGACAGAGCCCTCGCTGGGACTGCATCCCCCAGCCACGCTCGTGGCTCGCCAGTGTGAAGCCAGCAAAAACAGCCTGCAGAATTAGTGCTGGGAGACCACGGGAGACAGCAGGACAACAACGCCAGTTCAAATCCACACTCGGCCGGACGCGACCCTTACCAGTTAAGCCCCAGAGAAAGCGACATGGAGACCAGCGAACAGGCAAGGAGGAACTCGATATTGGGAGGGCCTTCAACAGACAGCAGGGGAAAGCGAGTCCAGTGTGATGACCCTCTGCAACCCTTCAATTGAGGAAGAACACGGAAGTAGCCTCCACACAAAGACCCGTCTCCTGCATCACTCCTTGCTACCCAGGTAAGCAGACTTGACCCTGCCCACAAATTCTCCCCATCAGCCAGAGCAGATCTGCTGAACAGCTAATTTAACAAACTAAGAGAGGAGTGAGGGGAATAAGCTGCCTATTTGAGACCTGTGAATTCGACTTTGTGTTTTACTTTTTTTTAAATGTCATTGTCCTATTGATTTTTTTTCTCTTCTTTTTTCCTATCTCCCATTTTCATTCTCTCTTGCGTCTAATTCCTTATTTCCTCATCTTTCCTATCTACACCCTGCCCCTACATTCTCAACAGAGAAGAAAACAAGCTGTGTACAGGAACTTGGAATCTTAAAACTGGGGCAACTGAATAGTACATCAAATGGGTGTTTTATACAGTCTCCTCTCTCTTTTTTAACTCACCCTGTCTTCTCTCTTTCATTAATTAATACTACCCAGCCATTTTCTAATTTCTCTCAACGATTACATAAGCCTAGCTGAAATACACATCAGTCTTCACACTTAACTGTACACTCCAATTCCTTTCCTCCCCCATCTGCTATTAAACTACTTCCATAGATTTTCAGTATTCCACTCCCGAAGGGGGGGGATAGCAATACCCTTCCCTCCTTTCTCCTAAGCATATCCCCTTTGTACCCAATATCTGAAACTATAAACCCTATTATAATCACTCAGAATATACTGGAGGCAATATCTAAATTCTCTAACTCTGTAAATTGTGAACAAACTGTGATTAACTAAATATAAAATGTCTGGTTTTAAGGTGTAAAGTATATATAAGAGGAGCTGATAGAATCCTACAACAGGAGAATCATTAGGCCTTAAGGTAAAAACAAAAAAAGTCAAGGTTCCACAGTACCAAAAGAAAAGACACATAAGCAATATGAAAAAACAAGGGAAGAAAATGTCCCCAAAAAATCAACATACCTCCTTAGCAGATTCCTTGGCAAGCACAGTAGATCTAATGACAGAACAGGAATTCAGGAAATACATAATCCAAATGATTATGGAGCTCAAGGACGAATTCAAGAAGGAGGTGAGAGAGCAAATACAGGTAGTAAAAGATCACTTTGACAAAGAACTTCATAAAAAAATACAAGAAGCAAAAGACTACTTCAATAGAGAGATAGAGGTTATAAAGAGAAACCAAACAGAAATTCTAGAAATGAAAGAAGCAATAAACCAAATTAAATGCTCTATTGAAAACATCACCAATAGATTAGACCACCTGGAAGAAAGGACCTCAGATAATGAAGACAAAATATACAAACTGGAAAAAAATGCAGAGAACACAGTAAAAATGGTCAAAAATCAAGAACAAAACACCAAAGAAATTTGGGACAACATAAAAAGACCAGATTTAAGAGTGATTGGGGTAGAAGAAGGAGCAGAATTCCAAGCCAAAGGAATGAATAATTTATTCAATGAAGTAATAGCAGAAAATTTTCCAAACTTGAGGAACTAATGTGAAAACCAAGTCCAAGAGGCTTACCAAACACCAAACATACAAAATCACAACAGATCCACACCAAGGCACATCATAATGAAAATGCCTACTATACTGAACAAGGAGAGAATATTAAAAGCCACAAGAGAAAGGAAACAGATTACATATAGGGGGAAACCAATTAGACTATGTTCAGATTTTTCAATCCAGACCTTAAAAGCTAGAAGATCCTGGAATAACATATTTCAAGCCCTGAAAGAAAAGGGATGTCAACCGAGAATCCTATACCCAGCAAAATTAAGCTTTAGATTTGAAGATGAAATAAAAACCTTCCACGACAAACACAAGTTAAAAGAGTTCGCAACTCAAAAGCCAGAACTTCTGAAAATGCTGGGCAAAATATTCCATGAAGAAGAAAAGAAAAATAGCAATGAAAATCAACAAAGGGAGATATTAAACTAAAGGAATTACCAACCAGAGGACAAACCAAATCAAGATAAATACCATAAACAAATAAAAATGGATGGGAATACAAATCACATGTCAATAATAACATTGAATGTTAATGGCCTAAATTCACCATTCAAAAGACACAGATTATCAGACTGGATTAAAAGACACAACCCAACAATATGCTGTCTCCAAGAAACCCACCTCATAGAAAAAGACATCAATAGACTGAAGGTGAAAGGCTGGGAAAAATCTTACCACTCACATGGGCCAAGAAAGCAAGCAGGGGTTTCCATTCTCATATCAAATAAGGCAGACTTCAAGTCAAAGCTAATCAAAAGGGACAAAGATGGATATTTCTTACTGATTAAGGGAACTATTCATCAACAAGATATAACAATTATAAATCTATATGCCCCAAATAATGGAGCACCTACATTCATCAAACAAACCCTTCTCAAGTTCAAGAATAAAATAGATCACAACACAGTTATTCTAGGGGACTTCAACACACCTCTATCACCACTGGATAGATCATCCAAACAAAAGCTAAATAAAGAAAATTTAGGCCTCATTAAAACAATTAATAACTTAGACCTAAACGACATATATAGAATATTTCATCCCTCAGTAAGTGAATACACTTTCTTCTCAGCAGCACATGGCTCCTTCTCCAAAATTGACCATATATTATGCCACAAGGCAACCCTCAGAAAATATAAAAAAGCATAGATAATTCCCTGCATTCTATCAGACCATAATGGGATGAAATTGGAAATCAATGATAAAATAAGAAATAAAAAAAATTACTCCAACAACTGGAAGCTAAACAAAATCTTACTGAACGAACAAGAGGTTGAAGAAGACATCAAGGAGGAGATTAAAACATTCTGAGAGGTAAATGAGAACACAGATACATCGTATAGAAATCTCTGGGACACTATGAAGGCAGTATTAAGAGGAAAATTCATTGCACTGAGTTCATTCCTCAAAAGGAAAAAAAAAAAAGAAACCAACAAATAAATGACTTAACATCGCACCTCAAAGCACTAGAAAAAGAAGAACAGACCAACACCAAGAGCAGTAGAAGACAGGAAAAATTAAAATCAGAGCTGAAATTAATGAAATTGAGTCTAAAGAAACAATTCAAAGAATTGACAAAACTAAAAGTTGGTTCTTTGAAAAACTAAATAAAATTGACAGACCCTTAGTGATGCTAACAAAAAGAAGGAGAGAAAAAACTCAAATCACTAACATCCATGATGAAAAAGGAAATATCACAACAAACACCTCAGATATACAGAGGAATAATTAGGAATTACTTTGAAAACTTGTACTCTAATAAAATAGAAAATACTGAAGACATTGACAGATTCCTAGAATCGTATGAACTGCCCAAACTGGATCTGGAGGATATACACAATTTAAATAGATCAATTTCAAGTGAGGAAATAGAAGACGCCATCAAAAAATTACCAGCTAGAAAGAGCCCAGGGCCTGATGGCATTACAGCCGAGTTCTACAAGACCTTCAAAGAAGAACTAATACCATTGCTCTTCAACTTATTTCAAGAAATAAAAAAAGAGGGAGCTCTCCCAGACTCTTTCTATGAGGCCAATATTACACTGATTCCAAAGCCAGGCAAAGACTCAGCCAAAAAGTAAAACTTCAGGCCAATATCTTTAATGAACATAGATGCAAAAATTCTCAACAAAATCCTGGCAAATCAAATACAAAAACATATCAAAAAGATAGTGCCCCACGATGAAGTGGAGTTTATCCCAGGGATGCAAGGTTGGTTCAACATATGGAAATCAATTAACATAATACATCACATCAATAGACTCAAAGATAAAAACCATATGATCATCTCAATAGATGCAGAGAAAGCATTTGACAAAATACAATACCCCTTTATGTTCAAAACACTAGAAAAACTAGGAATCGCAGGAACATATCTCAACATCATAAAAGCTATTTATGCAAAACCCCAGGCTAACATTATCTTATATGGAGAAAAATTGAAAGCATTCCCTCTAAAAACTGGAACAAGACAGGGGTGCCCCCTTTCACCACTGCTATTTAACATAGTACTTGAAACTCTGGCCAGAGCAATTAGACAGACAAAAGAAATTAAAGGGATCCATATAGGAAAAGAAGAGCTCAAATTAGCACTATTTGCTGATGACATGATAATATACCTAGAAGACCCAAAAAACTCTACCAGAAAACTTTTACAACTAGTAAATGAATTCGGCAAAGTGGCAGGATATAAAAACAATACCCATAAGTCAAAGGCATTTCTATACATCAGTGACAAACCCTCTGAAATGGAAATGATGAAAACTACCCCATTTACAATAGCATCAAAAAAATAAAATAAAATAAAATACCTAGGAATCAACTTAAGGAAAGAAGTGAAAGACCTCTTTAAAGAAAATTATAGAACACTAAAGAAAGAAATTATAGAAGACCTCAGAAGATGGAAAGACCTTCCTTGTTCCTGGATAGGCAGAATAAATATTGTCAAAATGTCCATACTACCAAAAGCATTATACAGATTTAATGCAATTCCAATCAAAATCCCAATGACATTCCTCAAAGAAATAGATAAAGCAGTCATGAAATTCATCTGGAAAACTAAGAGACCCAGAATAGCCAAAGCAATCCTTAGCAAGAAAAGTGAAGCAGGTGGCATCACCACACCAGATTTTAAATTATACTATAGAGCAATATTAACAAAAATAGCATGGTATTGGCACCAAAACAGATGGGTAGACCAATGATACAGAATTAAGGACACAGAGACTAATACATATAATTTCAGCTATCTTATATTGGACAAAGGCGCAAAAAATGTACAGTGGAGAAAGGATAGCCTCTTCAACAAATGGTGCTGGAAAAGCTGGAAATCCATATGCAACAAAATTAAATTAAACCCTTATCTCTCACCATGCACAAAATTCAATTCAAAGTGGTTCAAGGACCTAGGAAATAGACCAGACACAATACGCCTAATAGAAGAAAAAGTAAGCTCCAATTTCCAACACGTCGGATTAGGCCCCAATTTCCTTAATAAGAATCCTGTAGCACAAGAATTAGTATCAAGAATTAATGATTGGGATAGATTCAAACTAAAAAGATTCTTCCCAGCAAAAGAAACAATCAGTGAGGTGAATAGAGAACCAACTAACTGGGAACAAATATTTAATACGTTCACATCAGACAGATCACTAATTTCTAGAATGTATAAAGAACTCAAAAAACTCAACACCAAAAAAGCAAATATCCCAATAAATAAATGGGCCAAAGAAATGAACAGACACTTCTCAGAAGAAGATATACAATCAATCAATAAATACATGAAAAAATGCTCAACATCACTGGTAATTAGAGAGATGCAAATCAAAATTACCCTAAGATATCATTTCATACCAGTCAGAAATGCAGCTATTAAGAACACAAACAACAATAAATGTTGGAGAGGATGTGGGGAAAAAGGCACACTCATGCATTGCTGGTGGGACTGCAAAATGGTGCAACCATTATGGAAAGCAGTATGGAGATTTCTTGGAAAACTGGAAATGGAACAACCCTATGACCCAGCCATCCCACTCCTGGGTCTATTCCCAAAGGACTTAAAAACAGCATATTACAGTGACACAGCTATCTCAATGTTTGTAGCTGCACAATTCACAACAGCTAGGTTGTGGAACCAACCTAGATGTCCCTCAGTAGATGAGTGGATTAAGAAAATGTGGTATATACGCACAATGGGATTTTACCCAGCAATAAAAGAAAATAAATTAATGGCATTTGCAGGTTAATGGATGAATTTGGAGGACATAATGCTAACTGAAGTTAGTCAGTCTCAAAAATCCAAGTACCAAATGTTTTCTCAGATATAAAGAGTCAGAGTCATAGTGGTGTTGGGTGTCGGGGTACTTAGGAATATTAGAAGAGCACTAGAGTGGTCAAAGGGGAGGGAGAAGAAGGGAAGGAGCTAGGGGGCAGGGGGGTGGGGAAAAAAAGGGGAGGTATAATAAGATGGATATCATTATCCTAAATGCATGATTGAAGTCTTGAATAGTATGAATATACTTTGTATACAAACATTGTTATGTGAAAAGAGGCTCTATATGTGTATTATGAACCGTAATGCATTCTACTTTGGATATCATTACCCTAAGTGCATGTATAAAGTCATGAATGGTGTGAATATACTTTGCATACAACCAGAGATTTGTAAAAAAAAAGTGCTCTATATGTGTAATATGAAATGTAATGCATTCTGCTGTCATTTATAACATCTTAGAATAAAAAAAAGAAAAACAAACAAACAAATAAAATATTTTAAAAAATGAATAAACATGAAACACTAAGTGGATGTACCAGAAAAAAAAAAAAAAAAAAAGATGACAAAATACAAGCAGGACAAAGAATGTGCATGGAATATGTGGGAGAGTTTGTGCTAAATGACATAACAATCATGGGCATCATAACAGAGGCTAGTGAGTAGGTGCTATTGAGTTGATTGACAAAATTGGAGTTCTGGATGCTGGAAGTCCAAGATCAATGTTTGGTTTCTTCAGAGCCCTCTACTTGACACATATGTGGCCATCTTTTGCTCACATATTCATGCTGTCTTTCCGGTGTGCTTTTGCCCTAAGTTCTTCTAAGAAGAGGTTCAGTCATGTTGGATTAAGGCATGCTCCTATGGCCTCACCTTTAATTACCTTTTTGTTTTTATTTGTTTTAAATAGTCATACATGACAGCAGAATGCATTTTGATTCATTATACACAAATGGAGCACAAATTTTCATTTCTCTGGTTGTATCTGATGTAGAGTCTCATTATATGTGCAATTACACATATGCCTACAGTAATGATGTCCATCTCATTCCACCATCTTTCCTTAATTACCTTTTTACAGAACTTATCTCCAAAATGCAGTCTCATTCTGAGGAGCCAGGAGTAAGGCTTTAATATATGACTTTTGGGAGAATGCATTCAGTTCATTAATAATCATGGTATACATAAAATTAAAACACTTCTGTAGATTTCTGCATCAATTTGTGATATTTGAGGCTCAGGAGAAACAAAATTAACATATGAAAAAAAATTGTAAGTTGTTAGAAAATAATATGAGAAGCAGAGCTAGCAAAAATTGAGGTGTATTGAATTTGAGTTGACTCCAGGGTATGATATAACTACAGTTGATAGGCAATATACTCTGTATCCTAGAATGAGATTTTCCAAAATGCCTTGAAAACCTAGAACTGTCTCTTTATGACTAGTGTCCCATTGTTATTATTATTGTGGCCTGTTTTTGCTTGCATGGTGGTGTATGCCCATAATCCCAACTACATGGGAGACTGAAGCAGGAGGATCACAAGTTTGAGGCTATTCTCAACAACTTAGCAAGGCCCTAAGAAACTTAGTGAGACCCTATCTCAAAACAAAAAGGGCTGGGTATATGGCTCAGTAGTTAAGTACCCCTGGCTTCAATCTCAGTACCAAAAAACAAAACAAAACAAAAACAAACAAACAAGCAAAAAATAGTACCTATGCCTGCTTTCAGAAATGTTCATATTTATAATATGTTTATATGGTCAACATATTGGGAACCTCCAGTGGATCTTTACCACAAATCTGAGGAAAATAACCATGAATAAACTATCATATATCAGAAAAAGTGCTAATTCTATGACCAGTTATTCATAAATCCAGTTAAAATTGACTAAAGTTATGCTAGTAGCAACACAATTGTGCCATATACTAGGAGAGTAAAATTTAAAAGATGTGAATCTTCCGTTCTCACTATTATAACTGAATGGTTATGACTGTATGAGGTAGGTTGGGCTCTGATCTTTGGAGATTTAGAGAAGCTGAATAACTTGACTTAGCCACATAATAAGTAAATAAATGATTTCAAGTGTTTGCCACTAAATGCTGCACAATGAACCTCTGTTTTCATCTGGTAACTGGGTCAAAAGATAAGTTTATTCTAGAATAGGACCAGTTAGCACCAACCATATTCTCCTCCCATCTCTTCCACAGAGTGATTTTGAAAGTAGTCAAGGTGTTTGTTAAGGAGATCTCATTTTAATTGAAACTCTTATGGTCATTTTATTGACAACAACCTAGAGATGCCACCCCTAATACGTATCTACATAAAAGGACATTTAATTTTGTGTTTAGGGTTCAATTTACTAAAACAGCAAATCAATTAGCTGAATCGCTTCTTTTTTTTCCTATTCTTTGGATGATTTAAGTACAGATCCTGAAATGTGCCCTGACTTTCAGGGAGGTATAAATTAAATAAGAAGTAAGCTTTGTGTCACAAAGAACTGAAGCAAACCATTGATTAATATAAATTTTATCACTTTGTTAACCACATGAAAGTGTCTTACACTATATGTTGTTCAGATACTAAACATCATGAGTATTTATAACAAACTCTCTAGTATATTAAAGTCACGCAGAAGCAACTAATATTCAATTAAGCTTATAACCAGATTGACATTTGGGCTCATACTGGTAATCTACATTTTTCTGAGGCATTTACCTTATCCCATTTGAGCAACAGCATGATTTAATGAGAAACATTTCTCTTTCCTCTGACTTCCATATGCTTTAATTGTACCACAATTATTTATTTGTATTGTGGGGATTGGATTGTCATTTTCAATTCTTCAGTCTACCTCATATTACTATCTTTGCCATATGCCTTTACACTTCCTCTCACTAGTAGTGAAGTACATTCCTCTGCCCCATTGATGGTGATGTGACTTCCTTTGATCACTGGAAAATGAGTGAAAATGACTGTGGCATTTCCAAATTTAGAATTTTAGCAGCATGGCCCATTTGTGCTTACCCTTCTTGCATTTCTGCCATTGTAATTAGAAGAACATGTCTTGGTGAACCCATTGATCCAAGAAGAATTAGAGACACATGGAATAAAGTATCTATGTGCAGTTTAGTTCCAAGCCTGGCCAATTCCATCTGCTTAATCAGCCAGCTTCCAGATGACCTGCCCACCCAAGAGTATATCTAAAATATTAGTATAAGCCCTTCATTTTAGGGTGGTTTCTCTACATGACATTATTGTAGCAATAGGTGGTTTATCTACACATATTCAAAAATGCCTTAAGAAATTCTATGCCTTAGACACTGTTAAGGTTTGGATGTAAGGTGTCCCCCAAAATCTCATGTGTGAGACAATACAAGATGGTTCAGAGGAGAAATGATTGGGTTGTGAGAGTCTTAAGCCAATCAGTGAATTAGTCCCATGATAGGGATCAACTGAGTGATAACTGAAGTGGTAAGGTGTGGCTGGAGGAGGTGGGAATTAGGGCATGTCTTTGGGAGATATATATATATATATATATATTTGTATCTGGCAAGTGGAAACCTGTCTTTGCTTCTTGATCACCATGATGCATCCCTCTGCCACACTTTCCGCCATGATGCTCAGCCTCATCTGGAGCCCCAGAAATGGAGCCAGCCTTATGGACTAAGACCTCTGAAACTGTGAGCCCTCAAGTAAACCTTTTCTCCTCTGAGCCTTATTCACTGTCTCACATGTGAGCTTTTGGGGGACACCTCACATCCAAACCATAACAGACATTGAACTAGCTGGTAATAAAATGGCATACAGAAGAGTATATATATATATTCTTATAAACTGTAATCTAAAGAGCCATAGTTTGGTGGGTAATTATAATATCCCATGTTATCCCATGTATAGTGTTTAGATCAGAGAAGTGTACCATGGGAGCATAGGAGATTGTTGTCTCATGCAAACTTTCCATGGGAATAATAACTATGTATGCTGTAGAAGTTTCTCTTGCATAAAGTATGTAAGGAAATTTTTATGGAAACAAGGCCTACTACAAAGCTGAGGTAGCTGCAAGAAGCCCCCTTTTCACCCTGATTCTTATAATGGCACCACCAGAAAGACTTTAGACATACCAGTCACAGCAGCAGGCATGAATTCATTAGGGATAGGACAAGGGAAAAAGGAACACTGTCAAGGGAGAGAGTGGGCTTTTTTTTTTTTTTTTTTTTTTTTCCCCAGAGAGGAGAGGGATGGTGTGCCCTTCCTGCCCTCCACTTTCATTGAAAGTTTTCAGAGTCTCAATCAGGTCCACCTCTTGGTTTTTGACTGACAGCACAGGAGCTGCACTGACTGATCAAATAGAGAATGGTGTGGCAGTCACAGAGTTGGAGATAAGGAAATAGAGTCTCCTGTTTTTGCTTAAATTTCTTGCTTCCTTAATCAATTTATTACCCTTTGAATAGCCCTCAGCAAGTTTTCTTTGTGGTTGCCAGAGTGATTGGAGCTTGTTTCAGCGATAAGGGTGATAAGGCCAATTGATAGGGTGTAAACTAATTTTGAAGCAATAGTTTTTCTTAAAGAGATGTAATTATGTCTGGAGGAGGTTTTGAAATATTAGACTCCTATCTTCCAGGTGTTTGGCTACCAGATAAGACTCCCTGTGGTTTTCAGTCTCCCTTCATTTTCCTTCATTCACCCATTCATAGCTGACTAGACATCACTTCAAGCAGAGTTAGCAGTGTAAGTGATCACAGGACACTGAATTCTGAACGAGCTATATGAAGATGACGGAAACCTTGGTGAATATTAGAGAAATTGTGGGCTAGATTTATGATATATGTGAGCTTATAGATATATATATATATAGCTAATGTCACACCTTTTTAACTGTGTTAAGGTGTTTAGACTTGACTCAGAGACAGCAAAGGTGATGTGAGAAGGAAGGAGGGAACTGTATGTAGTCTTCTGCTGAAGGCCAGCTTCAGCAAAGATGTCAAGGTCAGCCCTATTGATGCTGGAGGGGAACATTGACGAAATGGGAATAATCCACACATGAGACAGGTTGCAGAAATGCTTCTAACTTTACTTTCTCAGCAATGGTTTTTATATATTCCAGCAAACACAGCAGTTCACAATCCAACTATTGGGGGTTACATTAAGGAATCTCAGGAATTTTACACTTTGGCTATAGGAGGTTACATTAAGGAATCTCAGGAATTTCCGAGGTCATATAATCAGGGGAAAAATCAAATATTTGTCCTAAGTACATACTACTGATTAATCCTATCTATCCTAGATTTGCTGAGAGGTAAGGAAGAGTCTTTTACAGACACACAAAAAGACCATTAGCTTTTCAATGGAGAGGAGTTTAGACAATGGGCAAGGCGGAGCCCTGTAGGGAGGGGTTATTTGCAAAACCTAATCTTTAGCTGAAAAAAACCTGTCTTGCCGGTTTAGCTAGCTTCTGGCTAGATTCCACAGGGCCATAGAACTGGTTTTATTTTTGATTATTAAATGTATTAGAACCTGGTAGTCATACAGCAGAAATACATCAAGAACACAGACAAAGTTAATTCCTAATGATCGCATAAAAGTGGCATCTCATCAGCAAAGAGGAGCCAAGCTCAAACTTCCAGGCATTTAACTGGAAGGAGCTCCGGCTTAAACTCAAACTCGATTCCTGGTTTGGAAGAATGTAGACCCACACAGCCCTGAATTAACAGGTGGAGATCCAGCTCAATTCCAGATGAGAAAAGCCGCAGTCTTCCTTTACAGCAGTTCATACTATTTAGTTTTTTTTTTTTCCCACAGGAAAGTGAGTATCTTTAGTCTGTTTTGTTTTGCTTAAATAGAATATCTGAGGCTAGGCAATGAAGAAAAATAGAGGTTTATTTGCCTCATGATGTTAGTTGCTGGGAAATTCATATAGCATTGTGTCAGCTCTGGGGAGAGCCTCTGGCTGCATCACAACATGGTGGACAAGCAGAGAAGAGACTCAGCTGCATACAGATGGGGTGCTGTGAGAACAGGGAAGCACGAACCTGGGGAAGGGTCAGCCTTTCTGTTTTATAACAATCCACTGTCAAGAGAATTAATCCAGTTCCAGAACCTAACTCACTCTTGCAAGACAGCATTAATCTATCCAGAAGGTTTTGACTAACTGTGACTATCTTCCATCAGCTGAACCCTCTTCTTAAAGTTTCTGCCCCATCAACACTGCCACACTAGGGACCAAATTTCTAGCACATGAACCTTTGAGGGTCAAATCACATCCAAATCAAGGAATGAAGGTATCTGTGCTCTCAGTGCCTAAGGAAAATCTTTTTCTTTGAGCATTTATTTAATGCATTCAATGAGAATACTATTTAACACATTGAATGCATTACAGACTTATATGTGCTAGTTTCAGTTTCTGGGAGGCAAATGGGGATATGAACAAAACAAGTGGTTAGTCATGTTTAGTACAAGTTTAGGACTATGCGGTTTATCAACTCATTAGATCATCTTGCATGCCTTTCCTTGCCAATTCAAGATGGATTAAACTCTAGACCAGCCATTTCCCAGTGGTTTGTCTAGTCTAATTTTAAAATAATCAAATGAAAAAACTTCAAGTCCTTGGGGAAATTATTCCCTGCTTTAATAGATTTTGCTGCTAGGAAATGTTTTTCTGATAGTCTTACCAACTTTTCTTTCCACAATTTTATCCTATTACATTTAGTTCTGATTTAAAATCACTTGAACAGTATTTTTTCTTGTTGAATGGTCACACAATCACTTAGTGTTAAGATCAGTTTTTGTCTTTTCTAACCCTTTTACTTTCCAGACTCTTTTTTTTTTACATGCATTGAGATTGAGTTTTTTTCCCCCCTCCAGATTTATTAGCTCACATACTTTAGATCCATTTCAATCTATTTTTCATCTGGCCTGTAAGCATTTATATCCTCTTTTTTATTATTGTCTTCCCCAGTGATGTCTGCATCACATCCCTGATGAGGGTAATTAGTGAGCTGTTTGTTCCCTTTTCACAGCCATGAATAAAGATGTTCTATAAAATAAAGCTTTCACACTGATCTTTACTGGGTCCTCTGGGAGAATTCCTCTCAGCTATGCACTCTGTCATTAGCATGAGTTACTTTTTCCCTTTCTTTCAGTTTTCAAAGTATGCTAACAGCAAAATATGCAAATCTACTGAAAAATGTCAAATGTGTGCTTGTAAAGTACAGTATTCAATAAAAACATACCAGTTAAAGTGCCTTTTTATTTGGACATTGCTGAGTCTTGTATTCATGATTTACAATTCTCAAAGATCCTTCCAAAAGAGACAAAATCTTCATGACAATTGCAGGCTCAGCAGAACTACCAAGACTGGGTCCTGGAAGCTTTTGTTAATGGTGGAGAAATGTTAGCAGAGATCCAACTCTCCCCAGTGCTTCGGGTATTGTGTTAGAGATGAAGCTGGAGATTTTTAGGGAAGTTTTTTTGCATATGTCTGGCTACTTCTGATTTTGAAGAAGCATTTGTTCTAGGGAAGTAAAACCCTAATATATTAGCAAGTGCATTAAATACAGTGTCTTCTGATCCAAAGAAGATACAGTCCAGATACAATTAATGGAAGACACATTAAGACCTACACACTTTTAAATGCTGGGTGGATCCATTTTCTTATGTCTTGGTACAACCCAGTGAAGGCAGGTCTAGAATCACTCCTAATTCTAATCTCCTAATTCAGATTGTAAAAATGGAGATTAGAGCTAATTGACTTGACAAGGGTTTTGTAAGAGTGAATGCTGCTGCTGAATTCAGACTCAGGGCTGTTGGATTGCTGACCAGTTTTTTTTTTTTTTTTTTTTTTTTTTTTTTTTTTTTTGTATTGGGGATTGAATTCAGGGGCATTCAAACACTGATCCACACCCCTAGCCCTATTTTGTGTGTTTTATTAGAGACAGGGTCTCACTGAGTTTCTAAGCACCTTGCTGTTGCTGAGGCTGGCTTTGAACTCCTGATCCTTCTCACTCAGCCTCCGGAGCCGCTGCGATTACAGGCCTGCACCACCTCACCTGGCACTGCCAGTTTATCTACACTGCACTTAATGAGGCAATCCATGCAAAATCTTATGACTGGCACATAATCACAGTTCATTACCCACTGGCTATGATTATGCCTCTGAATAAATAGTATGACTCTTATTTCCAAAGTTCAAGAATTTTGCAAACAGGAGCTCCTCCAAAAATGCTAAGGGAAAACTCTTTTAGGACATTACTATTGACATGCAAATGTGAAAATTATTTCCTGAACAAATAAGTTTGTTTTGTTAGAACTAAACAAAAATTAAAAAAAAAAAAAAATGTTTGGAGTAACTTCATGGTAGAACTGTTTTGCCATTAATTAGCCAGTGACTCTGAAGTAAATTCTTCAGTATCAGTTGTCTCATTATAAAAAGGGGGTTGTGATAAGTTATGTCCCATCTAGGCCATTGGGGGTTGTATGGTGGTCCTGAGAATGGGCATGTGCACCTACTAATTCCAAGAACCTAATAAAGTTACTTCTGGAAAAAAGGGGTATGCAGAAGCAATGGAGTTAAGGATTTTGATATGGGATCATCCTCACTTATCTGAATGAACCCTTTTAAGAGCCATATAGAGAAGACAGACACAAGGAAGAAGGTGACATGTTGACAGAAGTAGAGCTCAGAGGGCCCTACAAGTCCAGCAAGGTCAGTGAGCATCAGAAACTGAAAGCAACTGCCTTGGAGCCTCCAAAATGATCAAGTTTCTGTCAAAACATTATTTTGAGACTTTTGGATTGCAGAACTGTGAGAGAACAAATTTCTAGTGTTAAAACATCTAGTTTCTGGCAATTTGCTATAATAACCTCAAGAAACTAATAAAAGACTAAGACATGGTACTGTGCGATATTTTTATTTATAGTATAATTCATTAATATAACCAAAGTTCCTAATTTACCCATAAAATGACACATTGGAATGCATGATTCTTAAATTCCTTTGGAAGATCTCTATTTAATAAAAGGTGAACCACTTACCAGTGAGTCTAGTAAATGTACCCATTTTTTTTAAAGACAAAGATAGAGATTGAGACTTGGGATATTAAAAGAATAGCTAGAAATGGGCAGGTATGGAAGAAGGTACATGTGGAAAGTGAAGCAAACCTGAGACTTGCTATTTTTCAGAGAAAAAGAAAAGGCTCTATAGGCTGTAGATAATCCATTTTGTACATTTTACTTCAACCATTTAAGTTTAAACTCAAGGTCTTTTTCTATGTCAACTGTTCTTATTGTTCAGGCAGAAAAATACAAACAAACAACAATCAAAAAAGTAAAAACTATTTGAGCATGTATGTATTTGAAAGCAGAAAATTCTAGAATCATTTTTTTTTTTTTTTTTTTTTTTTTTTTTGGTACTGGGGATTGAACTCAGCGGCACTCGACCAGTGGGCCATATCCCCAGCCCTTTTTTTTGTATTTTATTAGAGACAGGGTCTCACTGAGTTGCTAAGTGCCTCGCCATTGCTGAGGCTGGCTTTGAACTCACGATCCTCCTGCCTCAGCCTCCCAAAGTGCTGGGATTACAGGCGTGCGCCACCGCGCCCGGCTTTCTAGAATCATTTTAAGATGCAGTTTTTAAGTTTTAAAATATAATGCTGATACTTTCATAGCCACATAGAAATAAAATCATGTATTGTTTATTCCTACTTTTGGACAAATCTTTCTGTGAACTGGACAGTTTTTTAAAGAGTTAGCCGTGGTATTTTATTGAATTATTAAGCAGTTTTAACATTTTTGTTGATTAACAGTATATAGGTCTGAACTCATTGACAAATACTCTAATTAGTGTCAATTATACATTTTATTTTACATAAAATTAAAACAGATTGAATAAATATTGCTTATCTCACTAATTTATATATATTCTAAAGTGTTAATACAATAGTTTAATTCTTTCATTTCTAGCCAACATGTTTTTTTTTTACAAATATTTTTAATGGGTGACATGACAGCCAAACGTAACAAACAAAAATAAAATAGAAAGCCTCTTAAAAATTATTTCAGATAACTCAAGAAGCCACCAACTAGAGAACTTAATGCACTGGTTCTATTTGCTATGTTCTGTTTCTATCTGGAACAGATGTGAAAACTCCAAGACAAACTTCAGCATAGGGGTTACTTAAGAATGAAATTACTATGAGAGGCCTATCTTCAAAATATACTAGTCAAATGCCAAAAGTTTTAGGTAGTTTGTCATGGTGATCAAAACATCTGATGAGACCAATTTAGAGGAGGAAAATTTTATTTTGTCTCACAGTAGGCCAACACTATAGCTCTGGACCCTGGATGAAATAGAACATCACCGTGGAAGGGCATGCTGGAGGAAAGCAGCTCAGAACATGGCAAGCAGGAAGCAGAGGGAGAGCTCCACTTACAGGGACGAAATATAAACTCTAAAGACATGCCTCCAGTGACCCACTTCCTCCAGCCACACCCTCCCCGCCCACAGTAACCACCCAAGTCAATCCATACCCAGTGGATTAATGCACTGACTAGGTTAAACTGCTCATAACCCAATCACTTCACCTCTGAACTTTCTTGCAGTGTTTCACATTTGAGCTTTTGAGGGACACCTCATATCTCAACTCTAACACCAAGTATTTACTTATGGAAAAATCTTTAAATATATATTTATCACCTAGGCAAGCAATATTTACTGCATTTGGAAATTTGGATTCTACAACTAATGTATTATGTGTGTGTGTGTATATATATATATATATATATATGTATATATATATATATATATATATATATATACATATATATATGATCTGTGTACTAGACACAAGGAGCCAAAATAAATAAGTTTTCAAGGAACTTCACTTTCAGTAGATACAACCACACATAAAGAGATCAGCAAATCCTCATTAATGCAGTGGCAGATAAAGTGAAAGGAAGTGTGGTTGGGTGGCCTTATGGCAAGAAGCACAGCTCGACACACATGGCCATAGGAAAAGGAGCCAGAGGCCAGTCAGAGTCTCTGGGCCAGGGCAGCACAAATTCATGCTGAGTATATTGAGAAACCAGTGACAAGATCCTGAAGCCTAAACACAAACCATCATGGATTACAATCTTATTTTCATGAAATCATCCTACGACATGTGGTACAAAACCAGAGAAAATCAATGATCTTGACAAAAAGGGTTAATGGAGGCTGACTTCAGGAGGAAACTGAAGAGGACCGACCACACAACCAACCTTCCATCAGACTGTGTGTCTTGCTTTCATAGTCTCTGTAGAGCGAATGTCAATCAACTTGATCTTTCAATTACATTTAGTGAGAACATAGCATTTTCCTTCCCAGATAGCTCATTGCCTTTTTGTGTTTAAATACCCACATGATACAGAAACTACTAACTGACCTGTCAAGTTCCTTTGATAAAAACTCTGTAGTAGTCCATGTAGATTTTAAAGGTCACCACAATGGGACTCAGGGTGCCTTTGCTCTGTAGATCAGTTTCCCTGTTCCCCTTCTTCAGGAAAGATGGCTTTGAATTGATCTTGCCTAAGAGAGTCATCTTACAAAGGAGAGGCATTCAAATAGTCTGTGGAATCTGTTGACACGGAGATTGTGAGTAACTACAGGATTTCTGGGGTAGGCGCCTTCTGAGAGGATTCACTATGGTCCTTATTCCTGGGAGACAGGTGTCCATGCCCTTTGAGGCTTGACTGGATTCAACTGGACTCATTTATAATTAATGGAGTGTAGTTAAGTGTAATAAGTTAGGTTAGGGCCAATCATGAATTTGGATCTTGTGAATTAGCCTGTCAGACTTTTTCCTAGCTCAAATCTATGTAAATTTGTTCAGAAAGAGGGCAAGAATTCTTCAGGGTACAAGAAAGCTCTATTTTTCTATTTGGTGAGCACTGAAACAATTAAATCACATTCATTCCTATATTTCTATCACTATATATTCAGTCACATACACATGTACACATATGCAAGCACACACACACATACACACACATACACATGCACAAATGCATGCACTCTCTGGGGTGTTTAAAGTAGACCATTCTCAGAATATACCTAGAATCTTGTACCACCACTACATGTTCTAAGAGGAAGTGGGAAGAAACAGAAAATTACCACCTTCATTTACACAAGGCAGCATCAGGTGTGTGATTTGTGAGACTGCAACAGAGAAGAGTAGAACCTTATCTAAGCAGAATAATAACAAAAAACAATGTATGTTATTGTTTTTCTGTTAATAACATTAGAAGAGTTAGTAAGGAATTGTCCTTAACAATGTGGATATTTCAAGATGAAAAGTAAAAGAAATATCATTATTACCCTCTGGTAACTATAAAACCTATCCAACGCTCATGTCGTTTCATGAGAGAAAAGATGTCATACCCTCAAAGAGTTCTTTATCCTGCACCTTCTATGACTCACTATAGCAGGATTTGAAATTGTGTAGGGGAAGCTAAATAAATCAACTTCTGGTCTCTTTTTATGTTTTATCTAAAGTTGTTCCATATTCTGCAACTTCCCATTTCTGGATTTATAGTTCATCAGTATGGGTTCTGGCTTTAGGTTTCTCAATGAATAATTTAAAGAAGAAAAAGAAGAAGAATGTCACCATCTGGACCTTTTTATTTTTGGTGATACTGAGGACTGAACTCAGTGATGCTCCCACTGAGTGGAGGTGGTGCTTCACCTTTTTATTTTTTATTCTGAGACAGAGTCTTGCAAACTTGCCACCAACTTGCAGTCCTCCCACCTCAGCCTCTCGCACCTCTGAACCCAGAAAAATCAAATTCTTAGTGCTTCTCTGCCTGCCTTTTAACTTTCCCTCTTCCTTCCTTTCTCCCCACTTTTGAGTGTCCACCCTCTCTCCCTTCTTTCCTGTTTTCTCTTCCTCTCTGTCTTCTTTCCTTCCTTCCTTTTCAACTTCCATCTTTTTCTCTATTAGTATAATTGGAGTTATATTCTCTATTTCTGTATATTTTTTCACATTCAGAATGTTGTACATAGTGTATAAAATATCATTAAGAGGCAATTCAATTCATCTAGCAAGGATAAAGACTATTCCATAGGCATGTTTCAGGATGGAAACTCTCAGGGTAGTTAGAATCTAACTGGACTCCCAAAACAAGGTAATGTACAACTATAACTGATACTCCAGAACAGGGCTTGCAGGCATTTATTGAAAGTCAGTATTACTGTCTTTTGTGGATATTAGAAAGCTATTAATAAGTTTCATCAAGTTCATGGGTGAAAACACAAAAGAATTGGTATCAAGAGAAATCTAGTTAAAGGATACAGAAATTTGAGTATGTTTGTGGGTGAAGAATATAAATCTAATAGAGAGCTTGAAAATACAAGGTCAACTGTACAACTGATAGAACATTATTATAGACAGCAAGACATTAAGTGGTAATCTGTGGACACTTGAATTTTTCTGTTTATAAAAGGGACACTCTTCTTGTAAAGAGGAAAAAGTGAAGGAAGAAAATATAAAAAACCTTAGGGGAGGAGGTAGATTAAGAAATCATATGCCTGGTTGTGGTCATAATTGAGAATTGTTGGTGAGATCATTTGTTCATCTGTTAAGATTTATGTTCCTGGGGAGGTTGGGGACTTCGGGACATTGAAGTTTTGGATCTGTTGCTATAGGAAATGAGATACAGAATCAACAGTGAAGTTTGAATCACTTGCATTTTTAATGAAATTAGTAAGTTGAAAGACATTTTCCTCTAGGCATGCACTTTTATCCAGAAAGGAGTGAAGAAAACAGCAAGCATTTCCCAGGGCTGGAATTTGGGGAAAGAAGTGTGAACCCTGCAGGAGACATTATAGATACACTAGCCAATCCTTCCCAAACGGTTTTAATAAGAAATTGCAAATTGGGTTGAACGTAGAGTGAAACCAGATAGGCATGGTGGCTGCTTCAGCAAGGGGGTAATGGAGGGCATGAGGTTCCAACAAAGATGCAGATGAGGTCCTTGTACCTCATGGAGGAACAGGTGATGCTCAGGTTGAAGCATCAGACAGAATCTAAGGACTCGAAGAGCAGCAGTTTCCAGGGATGATGCAACTAGGCTGTGGACGTGCCAAAACATGGGTGGGTGGTGGATATGAAGGCCACAGGAGTTCAATGGCTGAAAGAAGTATAAAGGCTGCCATGTGAGAGTGGTAGCAGCGAAAGGAGAGGATGAGGTTGTGACTCAGGAACGAAAAACAGGAAATTTTCGAAAGTGTTCACCATGGAACATAAGAAAGGATAGGGCTGGATATTGCTTATTAATTCCACTGAAGTGGAGGCTTTTTTTATGAGTAATTGTTAACCCTGCACAGTGTCCATTTTGATTAATTTAGACATTTGATATGCCTTAGGAAAACATAGGATTATAAATCGAAGCATAATGCCACCCATCCAAAGTGGACAGGAGACTTGTGTTCATGTCTTGGAGTCTCAATTTCAGATAGATTCCACATGTTGCAACACCAGTCTAGAGAGACCAGAATAGCAGAGACAACTCAAACTTCTATTATTTTGACACACACACACACACACACACACACACACACACACACACACATATATATCTATATCTATATCTATATATTTAAGAAAAGGTTCAAGTGGAATATACTTTTTCAAATTTTGTCTTTCATGTAAAAGAGAAAATTGATTTCATAATTGTAATTCTGGAGGCTTAGAAGTAAGATTAATGGATGGAAGCTATTGAGAAGCAAATTTTTAGTTAATGCAAGGAAAACACCAGTTAGGACTGACCCAAATGGAAATTGCTTCCTCTTGAAGTAATGAATTCCATACCATGGATAATGTTTACACTAGACAAAGAAATTCTTCATACCATGGGGTTCACAGAAAATCAGAGTTGGGATGGCCTAGAAGTTTGTTAGAAATGCAGATTGTCAGGACTTTTCAAATATCTACATTTCAAAAATCTGCATCCTGACAACATGCTCAGGTAACTGCTGTGCATATTAAAGTGTTGAGCTAGAGGACATCCCCCGACTCTGATGACAACTGGGCTCACAAACTATAACCTGTTTCTATTCTGTGATGTTTGTCATATATTCTGATTTTAAAAGCATTATTTTTGTCTCAGTTTTTTTAAAATTTCAAATGACAAATAAAAAAGTCTATTGCAGTTTGACTCTTCATATTAGGTTTAATTTTGTGAGATTATTTTCATATTACAACATTACAAAGTTCACCTACTTAATAAGAGCTCTGACAGTGAGGTGAATAGAGAGCCTACTAATTGGGAACAAATTTTTACCACACGCAAGTCAGGCAGAGCACTAATCCCTAGAATATATAAAGAATTCAAAAATCATAACACCAAAAGAAAAAAAAAATAACCCAATCAATAAATGGGCCAAGGAACTGAACAGATATTTCTCAGAAGAAGATATACAATCATAATCAATCAACAGACATATGAAAAAATGTTCAGCATCTCTGGCAGTTAGAGAAATGCAAATCAAAACTACTCTAAGAGTTCATCTCACTCCAGTCGGAATGGTAGCTATTAAGAATACAAACAACAATAAATGTTTTTGAGGATGTGGGGAACATTGCTGGTGGGACTGCAAAATGGTTCAGCCAATCTGGAAAGCAGTATGGAGAGTCCTTGGAAAACTGGAATGGAACCACCTTATGACCCAGCTATCCCACTCCTGGGTCTATACCCAAAGGACTTAAAAACATCATACTACAGGGACACAGCCACATCAATGTTTATAGCAGCACAATTCACCATAGCTAAACTGTGGAACCAACCTAGAGGCTCTTCAGTAGATGAATGGATAAAGAAAATATAGTATATATATACACAATGGAATATTACTCAGCAATAAAAGAGAATAAAATCATGGCATTAAAGCAGGTAAATGGATGAAGTTGGAGAATATAATGCTAAGTGAAGTTAGCCAAGCCCCAAAATCCAAATGCTAAATATTTTCTCTGATATAAGGTGATTGATTTACAGTGGGGTTGGGTTGGGGAGCACAGAAGGATTAGAACAAAGCTAGAAAGGTCAATGGGGAGGAAGAGGAAGGTAGTGGGCAAAAGAGTTGAAAAAAAAAAAAGATGGTAGAATGAGATGGATATCATTAGCCTAAGTGCATGTGTGAAGACACAAATGGTGTGAATATACTTTGTATACAACCAGAGATATGTAAAAATGTTCTCTATATGTGTAATATGAATTGTAATGCATTCTGCTGTAATATATAACATCTTAGAATAAAGGGGGGAAAAAAGAGCTCTGAAATGCCACTTTTTGAAAGTAACTTTGTGCCTCATGAACTCTATGCCTGAAATATTATTTTAACAAAATCCACAACATCTTTAAGCCTCTGTTAACACTTGTGTTGTGCCACCACCCTTGCTGATTGCTCCATGTGGAGTCTTGGAAACTTTTCCTCACTAGGAGTTTGATTTGACTGGTCAGTAGGAAGCTTCTTGTGAAGAAGGAACATAAAAGAATTGTTACTTTCTTGCTTTTGTATTGCTTTTTCTCTATTCTCCCCCTTTTAAAGCAAATTTGTATTCCTTTATTTTCATTACTCAGATTTATCCAAGATTCTAGATTGTATTTTTTGAGACAACTCAAGTCTTGTTTTGCTTTAAGTGTCTGTTGAGTACAACAGTGATTTGTTTATCAACAGAGGAAATAAATTGATAAACTGCGGTAGTAATTATTCTTATTTATTTTTTTGTTCAGAAAGCACATTCCTTGAATTTTTTTCCTCCAAATGGAAAGAATTTTTAATTAGCATAAATATGATACAGTTCTGCTGTAACAGGGAAACATCATAGAAATGAATAGGGCTTTCAGTTACAAACCTCTCTCATGACCCGATATTGTTTGTGTGTGCACAATAACTGAGCTGTATGAAAAATCTCTGCTGTCAGCAATAGTACATCAGGATTTACAATGTCTCCCTTCCAAAGGGAGTATTATTACTACTTACAAAAGTAACTGATTTATAGCAAGTGGCAACAAGCAAGAAATCTTGGTTTTTATGGTGAAAAAAAGAAAAAAGATGGCAGTTACTGTAAAGTTTTTCTTCTTTGAGTTAGGGAAAGATTTGCTATTTGTGATGACTCATATGCTTGGCAACCTAACTGAAGACTTACTAAGTCACATCATCTTTTGTCTAACAGTAATTCCATTATTGATAAAAACATATAAAGTGTGTTTCTCCTTGCTTTGTATATACTCTGATAATACTTTTATGTGTGAAGCCCAAATATGAGAGAGATGCCCATTTACTTTTGTGTTTGCTTAATCACCACAAAGCCTACTAATTATTTTTCCTTTATTATCGCTCACCCTCTTATCTGTTCCTTCCTTCTTGCTCCCAACAATGCATCTCTAAGATTTTACTTGAATTGTTTTATTTTTTTAAATAAACTCAATACTCTTTGAAAATGACAAAAAATATCAAAGCCAATCTCTCATGGCATGGAAGGATATGTTTAGATTTTCTTTTAAACCAAAAACCTAAACATTCTTTAAAAACATGCTACTTTAGGCCAGGTGTGGTGGCGCACACATGTAATCCCAGCAGCTGGGAAGGCTGAGACAGGAGGATAGCAAGTTCAAAGCCAGCCTCAGCAATTTAGCTAGGCACTAAGCAACTCAGTAAGAACCTGTCTCTCAGTGAAACATAAAATGGGGCCGGGGATGTGGCTCAGTGGTGGAATGCCCCTGAGTTCAATCCCCCATACCAAAAACAAACAAACAAACAAAAAAAACCCCAGCAACAACAAAGAAAACTTGCTACATTAATTGGTATTCCTTTGGGTTCTTGTAAATTTAAGGCATTTGTGTTTGTATGTTTACAAATTCTATTTTTTCTGGGTTGAAACATCTCTTTGTGATTTTTTTTTTCTCCTATAGTTTTTGGATTTGCAACAGTACTCTCTTCTTTTACTAATTGACTTTTCCAGTCTTAATTTCCCTTTCCTTCTCCATTTTAGGGTCCCTTGCATTCCAGTTTCTTGGGGCTGCTGATGGGTCTCTCACCTTCTGACTTGCTTTACCTCACTGTACTTCATAGTATCACTGTGGTGAGGATCCTCTCTCTTGGACAACACTTACCCATAGCTCATCCATCTGTCAAGATCTGTGTCCCTTATGTTACCTCCCTGACTACTTTGGTGGTATTTGCTCTGTAGATATTTTTCACCTGCTCACAGGCCTTCTCATTCTTTCTTTGACTGTGATATCCTCAAAGCATGAAGATTCATCTAATTCTTTCTATCCTTCCACTGCTGTGTGTTCATTTATCCATAGCTTTTATTACAGAATCACCATTGCTTTCATTTTTGTGTTGTATAAGTGCTGAGAACTTTGGGACAGTCACTTTCTAGAAGGGAAGCAAGACCGTGGCTTTATCAATCTCTGTAAAGAGCAATGAAAGTTATGGTGGAAGAGAAATGTGCAACTCAGCCTAGTGCTTCTGGTGGACAAAATAAATGACCGAGAACCATACTTACCTGCCGTGATGGGACATGCCACTTTATCATTTGTAGGCTGTTAAACCACAAACGCCCATGTGGAAAAGTGGTAGTAATTTTCTCAATTAATAGCAGCACTTTTCCTTTGCAAGGGAGAAAAATGAGAAGACAGAATGATAGATGGGCTACCCTCCTCCCACCAGAGTTTTCCATATCCTGAGCAAAGGAACCTTGTTTCATTTTCTGGACAGGATGTTTCTTTTCCCCTGGCAAGAGCCAATAGGCTTAAAGTTTGCCCTGTTCTATGGTCCAAGAGCCAATGGTGTTGGGGTTGCTCTGGTGCACCTCCCACCAGAAATCCCTATATAGGGCCCTGTTCGAGAGACTCAGAACAGCCACACACATCAGCTCGTCCCTGCTAAGAGGAGGAAGCTGAGGACACACACAAGGACACACACAATAGCTCATTGCTGCTGAGAGGAGGAAGCCACTGCGACAGCTCCAGACCCATCACCTTCAGCCAACAGCAGCTGCACCACCTGACAGCTCCAGCCTCCAGCCAGACAGCAGCTGTTTTAGCTGATAGCTCCAGAGATCCCAGCTGGTGCAACCAAGTACCCACCTTCTGTCCAGAGCTCGCATACTCCCCTCTCTCTGATTCCCCTCTCCCATCAGAGCTTGCACACTTCCTTCTCCCTGACTTCCCTCTCCCAGCACCTCTTCAACCTTCGACCAGAGCACCTCTTCTCCGGTTTTACTACCAGCCACAAAGGCTGTTGAATAAATCTCTTGGCAGCACAGCTTTCCCCAGTGTGATTTTTGCCCTTCACAGAAATTACGTCACAATACAACATAGGAAAAGTGAATCAAAGGCTAACATTACACATTTGTATAATTATTCTGTTTTTAATGGATGTCTTCAGAATTCTAGAAATCAGCATGTAGCCAAGATCAAAGTCAAGTGGAGTTTGGTTTGGTTTACTGATCAAAGAGATCCAGAGAAGCAAAAGATAGACAACAGGGATCTTCCAATCCATGATGGAATTGACGTCAGACAAGTTATAACATTAGTGCATTCTTATGTTAGACAATGATGGTGATTTAGCTAAAATAGCTAAAATTAGAAAGTGTTTGGTGTGCTAATGTCATTTCACCTTATCAATAGCTGCCACAATATTTTAACACTTGTGATTTTTTTCAAGTGGTAGGGACAAAATCAGAAAAACATTTTACAATTAGAATTCTATGAATCTCACACCTTGTTTTCTTCTAAATTTCACACCAACTCTAAAATGTATAATGTGAGATTAGCATTTATGGAAGCTTTGTAAATTTGAAAATTAATTATTTTGTAAATTTTCACCAAATTTCCGAGAAAAAATTTTCCCTAAATGTCTGGTCTTACCTGGTCTGTAAAACAAGGCATCCCCTTTCACCTGTTTTACAGGTCTGTATTTTAGAATGTGGCTAGACTCTCCTTTGATTGGTTTCCTTTACTTCCAGTATCCCCACATTTCTCATCACAAGCTAAAAACAGATTTGTTAAATTTTGCTTGTTGTGTGTGTGGGTTCCTAGTAGCATTGCATAAAGTTCATGATATGACCATAATATTGATCTGCCACAATTTAAGCTTATATTCCTTATGTTAGCTTATGACATATATGTTCAATTGACTTACTTTATTTCTAAGCAAAGGATACTTTTTGGTTACATATCTGCCAAAATATGAACCCTGTGCTTAACAAAGGAACTGGATTGATTGGCATCCTCCTTATAGTAAAGCATACAGTTACTACTCTTTTGAGTTACTGAAATCAGAAAACTTAGAGGATTATGATAATAAAAAAGTAAAACTAGGTAGAAGGTTTTTAATCCATGCAGCAAAGTAAGACTCACAGAACCTATAATAATTGAAGAAATCTGGAAGAAAATAGGTAAGTCAATGAAGGTCAACTTCAGCCAGAAATGTTGTGAATAGGACCTGAATCAAAGATAAGGCTGATGTCCAGTTGTGTATTTCCTATTAAGAAAATAAGTTTAATAGTGAGATCAAATGTGCAAATAGGTAGATCGGAAACTGACAGTTCCTGGAAGGTCATGGAAGCACAGAAACCATATTTCAACTTCACAGTTCCCAAGCTTGACTTTTATTTTTCAACCCAGAGAGAATGACCTTAACATATACATACCCAAATTTCAATTTACAAGGAAGGTTATACACAGACATATCATCTTTTCTCATGGTAAAATGTAAAGAAAAAGCAAAATTATAACCATAAAATTGTTGAGTACAATGGCAAAAACAAAGAAAGGAAAGCACCTGACCTCATTTCTGACACTAGCCAAGTCTATTTATATAAACATGATAATTTTAGATTTCCATGAAAGCCATAAATAAATAAAATTGGAGTAACATGAGAGAATTTAACCAGAAAAGTAGGTTTTCTATTTTATTTATTTATTGTGCCCCTCTAGAGTAAGCTGAAGAATTGATATTTTACCTAAGACCTGAAAGATGAGACTGTTCAAACCACATCAGAATGCAAAGGAAGAATGCCCAGGCTGGAGAAATAAGAAAACCCTTACCTATAGGTGTTGGTGTCATACTGTAACTTTCAGGATTTGGGGACAACATTCATGATATTGCTTTTTCTTGCTGTGGATTGACATTTCTGGCACTTCTAAGGGTAATTTTTTTTAAAATTTCCATTTCTTTTCACATCCCTACCACCATCTACCTTTCTACTCCCACTCCACACACTAAACACAACAGTATTAAAACATCAATTTGTCATTTTCTCAAAGGGAATTTACTGCCTAGACTATACCTAAGATGGGAGCAGCAAGAGGCTAAAAGCTACTTACAGAGCTTGACAGTTTCCAAAACACAGATATCAACATTGACTTAAGACTTTTGAGCCAGCAGGCAAGGAGTTCTGGTAGAGATGATTATGTGTTATCTTTGTGATTTATGTATGTCTGGACTCTAATGATGAGTTGTCTATGGCTTTCAAATCAGAGTTTTACTTTGGATCTATGTTTTTAAAATAATATAAATAGAGTTTAAAGTTGCTTGGAAATAACCTTTAGAATGCAATTTTAAAATAGTAAGTAAAAAATAAATATAAGAGTTTGTCAAACAATTCTTCAATAGATGGAAAAATAAATATTTAAGTGATATTGGATTTTTAAAAGCAAAATGATCTGCAAGTTAAAGAGTATGAATAGCACCGAAATGAAGAAAAATAGCTAGAAACTTTCATACATAGCATTACTTTTGACTCTTCATATACTTTCAAGTAGTCTGGTACTTGAAGACTTTTTTGGAAAATGAGTGATGAAATATTTTAAAGGCTATATCAATGAATCATGAACATTCAGAAGGACAGATGAAAATCTTGGAATCTCATACTGATGCTTTTATGACCATCTAAAGAGAATTCATGCCAACAGTAAGATGCTTCTTCATTGGGAGTTCAGAACACTTTATCCTTTTAGAGTTTTTTTTTCCTTCTTATTTTCCTCACTAGAAAATATGCCTCTAAAACACCTCCTCACCTTTGCGTTTAAGGAATGACTAAAGCTGCTTCTCTTCCCTGCGTGGTTGTGTATTCAAAGTTCAACCCAATTTGTAACCTAACACGTTACCAAAACATTTGAAATATTAAAACTTTACGAATAGCACATATTTGCTAAAACACTCTGTATATTCTAGGGCAAGTGGTCAATGATTAATTTTTAAAGTACATTAAAATGCAAATCAACTTTTTGTAGAAACTTTAAGTGCTTGGAAAAATCTACTAAAGTCATTTTCCACTGACTCATTAAACGAAAGTATCTCATTGAATTCTAGATGAGTAGAATATATGACTTTAGAATTGAAATGGTCCAAATTCTAGAAAGTATTAGAAAAAACGACTAGGACTATCTGGAAGTTAAAAATTTAGGTAGAAATATTAATATTTTAACTAAAGAAAAACAAAAAGTTAAATATTAAAATGATAACGTATTATATGATATTCTTTATTAAATAAACTTTTCTACTTAGTAAATTGCTTTCCATATGTTATGATAATTTATTCATATGATTAAATTCAGGTGTGTTTTAGCAGAAATGGCTCAGAATTCAGTCCATAGATTTGGTTTACAATCTTATCTTGATTACTTAGATAACTAATGCAGATTTTGAAATTTTTATGCAAACATGAGGTCTAGATGACTGCTATGTTCCCTTGGACTTTTAAAGCCCATGATTCTGAAACTGATGATGATAAACAAAAATTCTGGGAATTTGGGTGGAGTGGGGTTGGATAGCATTACATTTGGCATCTCCCTGCCTGTGTAAGAGTGTTTCATTTTCATCAGTATCTTTAGTGGTAAAACACAAATTATTTTTGAACATGGATGTCATTAATAAATCATACACTTTAAACATTGGTATAAGCACTTTTTAGGTAAAGGGCTTTGAAATTAGGAGAAGAAACATAGGTAAGTTATTCAACAGAGATTAAAAAAAAAAAAAAGTCTAGTCTATCTAGAGACAAAAAAAAAAAAAAAAAAAAAAAAATCCATACCAGATCATAGAAAAATTCTGGAAAGCACTATTGGGTGTAGAAACACAGAGGTAAAAAGAAAGAATAGGCAGTGTATACATTATAGTTAAGTACTCCACAGCAAAGGTACTGTATGCCTTGGGCTACAGAAATGGCACCTAAGACACCAGCTAAATTTTATAACCAGTGCCATCTGTGATTCAAAAAGCACATTTACAATATGTAATAGAGAATTCTGACTTTTAAGGGGTTTTAATTGCAAAATTTCACATTACCTTTTAATTTACCATTCCATTACATGTAGCAGCTGGTTATTTCTGAGAAGTTGAAGAGAGAGGATGTGCCAAGCCTTGCTTGAGTGTGCAACCTGCATACCCCTCACTAGATTCTAGAGAAATACACAGGAAGATTTTTACTTTTGTTATTGCCATCTAGCCAGGAAGTGGTGGAAACAGGATTGGACTTTGGCTCATTCTAGAACTCTTACTTTTAAGTACTTTGTGATTCCTAGTTTGTTGTGTTTGTATTTTGTGATTGCCATATACTAGTAAATAGAACCAGAGGTTGTCAACTTTGATCAAATTATGCAAAGCAGAGCTTCATTAGAGTGTCTCCTGGATGAACTGTTCAAAGTGGCCATGTTTCCTCTGGGTTTCATATTTAAGTTCCAGAACCTATTAAGGAGAATTATTTTTTCCCCAAATAAATGGTCAGAAAAACTACTCTCTGTGCTGATATTCTTTATGTTTGACTCTGATGAGTAAATTGAGTTCTGTTTATAGTTAACACTCAGATACAGAGTAATATGTCACCCAACATCTTAATAATCCTAGAAGTTCTGACATCATTGAATTATGGGTTCTTTTAAAATGCATTGATCTTCTTAAACATCATTCAGTAATATATTTATATCTCTCACATTGACTTGACCAATTAAGCCCAACTCCTTTGATTCATTTTTCAGCATCAAACAATTCCAATTCTTAAGAATAGATATTGGAATAAATATTTTAGTTCTGCCTAGTAATAAATGTGTTACCATCACTTGTTTAAATTAACTCATAACTCAAGATCACCACTTATTATTGAATTGTACAAACCAATACACATCATTTGTCAACACTTAATTCTGGTCCTAGATCAAATTTAGAATGAAAAGACATTTGGTTAAAAAAAATATTTGATATCAAACACTAAACCATGTAAATGATTTATACAGGTACTATGAATAATTATTTTTATTATAAAAACAACAAAATAATATTTTTATTCAAAGTTGTTATATTTATAATAGTAGTATTACAATTCATAATGCACATATAGAGCATCTTTTTACAAAAAACTGTATACAAAGTATATTCATACCATTCAAGTCTTCAATCATGCATTTAGAATGATATCCATATTATTCAACCACCTTTTCTTTTTTTTCCCTCCATTCCCCCTTGCTCTCTCCCTTCCCCTCCCTTCCCTTTGACCATTCTGGTGTTCCTATAATCCTCCAATGTACCCTGACCCAACAACACTGTGAACCAGCCTCTTTATATCAGAGAAAACATTTGGTATTTGGATTTTTGAGATCGGCTAATTTCACTTAGCATTATATTCTCCAACTTCATCCATTTACCTGCAAATGCCATTATTTTATTCTCTTTTATTGCTGAGTAAAATTTCATTGTGTATATATACCACATTTTCTTTATCACTCATCTACTGAGGGACATCTAGTTTGATTCCACAACCTAACTATTGTGAATTGTGCTATTATAAACATTGAAGTGGCTCTGTCACTGTAATATGCTGTTTTTAAGTCCTTTGGGAATAGACCCAGGAGTGGGATGGCTGGGTCATAGGGTGGTTCCATTCCCAGTTTTCCAAGTAATCTCCATACTGCTTTCCATAATGCTTGCACCATTTTGTAGTCCCACCAGCAATGTATGAGTGTGCCTTTTTCCCCACATCCTCTCCTGTAAGCTGCCTGTCACGGCCAGCCATTGCGCCGCGGGAGGAAAACTCTCGGAGGCAGAGTAAAGCTATAACTACTTTTACTTCTACTTTCTTAGAGAGAGCTTAGAGAGGGAAAGAAAGATTTTTAGAGAGAAAGATTAGAGAGAGCTTTTATTTTTTAGAGCTTCTTTCTTCTTTCTTCCTCGGGAGCCTCGGCCTAACTCTGACCAGCCCTCGGGAGCCTCGGCCTAACTCTGACCAGCAATTACTTCTTCTATCTGGTTTCTCTTCTGTAACCGCTCTGCCTACGTTCTGGCCGCTCTGATTCTCCGACCCGAACTCTTCTTCTGACCGACCGAGTGACTGCACGACTGACTGAATAAATTCGTTCTCCTAACTCAGACCGCTTTCACCCGGTTATATACCTTCAGCTTTGCGGGTGCCTACAGGTGTGTCACATACATATCAGGTGGAACTTATGGCTTCCAGCTAGCTGCAACAGCCCTTCCTAATTAGGGCTCCTTCACTCTCCAACATTTATTGTTGTTTGTGTTCTTTATAGCTGCCATTCTGACTGGAATGAAATGAAATTTTAGAGTAGTTTTGATTTGCATTTCTCTAATTGCCAGTAATGTTGAGCATTTTTTCATGTATTTGTTGATTAATTGTGTATCTTCTTCTGAGAAGTGTCTTTTCAATTCCTTCGCCCATTTATTGATTGGGTTATTTGGTTTTTTTGGTGTTAAGTTTTTTGAGTTCTTTATATATTGTAGAAATTAGTTCTCTATCTGATGTGCATGTTATTAAATATTTGTTCCCAATTAGTTGTCTCTCTATTCACCTCAGTGATTGTTTCTTTTGCTGAGAAGAAGCTTTTTAGTTTGAATCTATCCCATTCATTAATTCTTGATATTAATTCTTGTGCTACAGGATTCTTATTAAGGAACTTGGGGCCTAATCCGACATGTTGGAAATTGGAGCTTACTTTTTCTTCTATTAGGTGTATTGTCTGTGGTCTAATTCCTAAGTCTTTGATCCACTTTGAAGTGAATTTTGTGCATGGTGAGAGATAAGGCTTTAATTTCATTTTGTTGCATATGGCTTTCCAGTTTTCCCAGCACCATTTGATGAAGAGGTTATCCTTTCTCCACTGTACATTTTTGGCACCTTTGTCTAATATAAGATAGCTGAAATTACATGTATTAGTCTCTGTGTCCTCAATTCTGTACCATTGGTCTACCAGTCTGTTTTTGTGCCAATACCATGCTGTTTTTGTTACTATTGCTCTAGAGTATAATTTAAAGTTTGGTATGGTGACACCACCTGCTTCACTTTTCTTGCTCAGGATTGCTTTAGCTATTCTGGGTCTCTTATTTTTCCAGATGGATTTCATGACTGCTTTTTCTATTTCTTTGATGGATGTCATTGGGATTTTGATTTTTTAATCTATATAACGCTTTTGGTAGTATGGGCATTTTGACAATATTAATTCTACCTATCCAAGAACAAGGTAGGTCTTTCCATCTTCTGAGGTCTTCTATAATTTCTTTCTTTAGTGTTCTATACTTTTTGTTATAGAGGTCTTTCACCTCTTTCGTTAAGTTGATTCCCATTTTTTTTGGGGGGGGGTTGTTTTTTTTTTTTTTTATGCTATTGTAAATGGGGTAGTTTTCATCATTTCCCTTTCAGAGGCTTTGTCACTGATGTACAAAAATGCTTTTGAGCCGGGTGCGGTGGCACACGCCTGTAATCCCAGCACTTAGGAGGTTGAGACAGGAGGATCGCGAGTTCAAAACCAGCCTCAGCAATGACGAGGCACTTAGCAACTCAGTGAGACCCTGTCTCTAATAAAAATACAAAAAAAAAAAAAAAAAAAAAAAAAAAAAAAAAAAAAAAAGGGCTGGGGATGTGGCCTAGTGGTCAAGTGCCCCTGAGTTCAATCCCTGGTACAAAAAAAAAAAAAAAAAAAAAAAATTCCTTTGACTTATGGGTATTTAAGACGTCATCAATAAGCTACCAGCAAGAAAAAGTCCAGAACCTGATGGGTATACAGTCGAGTTCTACAAGACCTTCATAGAAGAACTAATACCAATGTTCTTCAAATTATTTGAAGAAATAGAAAAAGGGGGAGCTTTTTCGGACTCTTTCTATGAGGGCAATATTACATTAATCCCAAAGCCAGACACAGCCCTCCCCCCTCAAAAAAAAAAAAAAAAAAAAAAAAAAAAAAAAAAAAAAAAAAAAAAAAAAAACTTCAGGCCAATATCTTTAATGAACATAGATGCAAAAATCCTTAACAAAATTCTGGCAAATCGGGTACAAAAAAATATCAAAAAGATAGTGCACCATGATCAAGTGGGGTTTATCCCAGGGATGCAAGGATGGTTCAACATTCAGAAATCAATAAACATAATACATCACATCAATAGACTTAAACATAAAAAACATATGATCATCTCAAAGATGCAGAAAAAGCATTTGACAAAATACAACACCCCTTTATGTTCAAAACTCTAGAAAAGCTAGGAATAACAGGAACATATCTCAACATTATACAAGCTATTTATGCAAAGCCCCAGGCTAACATTATCTTAAATGGAGAAAAATTGAAAACATTTCCTCTAAAGACTGGAACAAGATAGGGATGCCCCCTTTCACCACTGCTGTTTAACATAGTACTTGAAACTCTGGCCAAAGCAATTAGACAGACGAAAGAAATTAAAGGGATCCAGATAGGAAAAGTAGAGCTCAAATTAGCACTTCTTGCTGGTGACATGATAATATACCCAGAAGACCCAAAAAACTCTACCAGAAAACTTTTACAACTAGTAAATGAATTCGGCAAACAAAATAATTTTTAAAAAATTAATATTTGTTGGATTTTTTTTACATTTCAAAGCCTTTTCACATATATTTTTTCATGAGTTTTTCGGAAATTTTGTTAGTAGTAGAAAAGATGTAACAATTTCAAAGTGTACCTGTGGGAAATGACAAGACAAGCATACTCATGATAGGTGATTTTTTTTCTCAGATTCCTATAAGTTATCAATAGGAAACAGGGGTTTAAAGTCAGAATCTCTGCTCCTTCATCTTATACTAACAACTCTCTTTGTGTTTTCAATGCTTATGAGTTACCTCAGAATTCTAAAAAGTTAAAAAACTTAGACCATATATATTCAGTACTCAGCTCAAGGGGAAAAAAAAAAAAAGACTCAAATCACTGGTGGCGTCAATATGCCCTTCTGCAATTGAATTAAATTGAATTATTCATTCATCTTTTAATGGATATTTTGTTCTTTTAGCAATGCTCAAATAAACATTTTTGTTTCTATATTTCGAATGTCTCTTCTCTCCCTGTGTTTCTGTCCTTCTCTTCTTTTTCCTCTCTGTTCCATTTCCTTGTCTATAATGGTGCTTTCTGGCTGTATCCTCACCTGGCCAAAGGGCAAAGGAACTTTGGGATTCTTTTAAAAGGACACTAATCCTGTTCATGAGGGCTCCACCCTTGACCCCCAAAGAAACTTAACTTCAAATATTGTTGCTTAGGGCTAGAAATTCAACATACAAATTTTGAGGAGACACAGACATTTAGGCTAAGCACCCATTAAATTTTGAAATGCTCTCTTATGTACCCTAAAGTAAATAAAAACTTCTTTTTCACAAAAATCTCCAAACATATATTGATCTAAATTCATTTATTCCCATTTAACTAATAGATAACTTGGGTGTAATTACCTATCAATTTCTTTGCTCATCATTCTTTCTTGTCTCTCAGTCCACGTTCTGTGGTCATTTTAACTCAAACATTTGAAGAGAACTAGCCAGTTATTTTGTAGCATAATTACTAATTTGGATTTTTTTAAAACCATTTAATCAGAGCATAAAGGATACCACAAAAGTAATGCCATGCTCTCCTCAATGCATTTTATTGTTTCATGTTCCGTGCTTATGTTTTCAATTAATTCATTTTAATGAATTGAAAACTCATCAAATTTCTGCATCTGATGATTTGAACTTCTTTAGTCAATAATGGTCTATTTGCAGTTTTTATAGTTTTTATGGATGTTACTTCTGGACACAGAGCTTTTATTTGCTTGGGAACTTTAGATTGCCAGTTTTGCTAGACTTCATCACTGAGAATCATTTGAGACTTGTTTTGAGGACTCATCTCCCCAATGGAGATCTCCATTAGTTTTTGAAAGATAAACCAGAGTTTTTACAATTTAGGGCCTATTTAAGTTAAGTGGTTGGCTAGGGGCATCCCAGCCTCTTCAGTTACCTTAAAATCAAACTTCAACCTTCTCTGAAATCACCTTCCTCTCACTGATTATTATAGCAGACATATTTGTACCATTGGAGCTGTGGCTGCAGTCAACAGGATTTTCATCTTCCTCATTTTTCATATGTAAATATATATTTTTTTCATTTCTAATTTTGCTGATGATGTCACCCCTCCAACAGTTTTAGCTGTACTCAGGAGCATCAGTTCCCACCTGGCTTAGTGAAAGCCCACATCCTAACCTCCTATTCACACTTCACGATAGGTGTCACATCTACAAACTTATCTTATTTAATCTTACCAAGAACTTAGTCTGTTTTTATTTAGATAAAGAAAGATGCTCAAAGAAAAGATAGAAGGCCATTTGGTGAATTGTAGAACAGTAAAAATTCACAGAGGTGAAATGCAGTTACTAAAATGTTCATGCTATCATATTCTGTTGTCATATATATGCATGCATGTACAGAGACACACATATGATGATTCAAATAATAAATACATAATAAAATGACCAAGCATACAGTAACATTGAATTTTACCATGAATATACTCAAGTACTCACAATCTTCCTTTTAGCATTAACATTTTACTACATCTTTGTTGGTATATGTTCTTTCATTTATGTGTTTCTCCGTCCAACCATTAATGTATTTTCACTTAGATATGCTACAATGTAAATAAAAAGCATTATCATATTTCCCCCAAATGCCCTGGTATGCCATTTTTATTTGTGGTTTCCCTCTAATGCAAAGTATACACATGATGGCAGCAAATCATGAGTATATTTGCTAAGTTTTGAAAAATGTATGAAATGTGGAACATTTTAAATTAGTATGTCATCCTTGCGTAGAAGTCATGCTAAATTTTCTCCATATCAATCAGATTTTAGTAATGTGTTTTCTAGTCAATGTCCACATAGTTTTTCTTATTATATAGTTCTTGGAGTTCAATCCAGGGACTGGTTTATGCTCAGATACACTTTTTTAATTTCAATCCCTGTATCCTGTTTGTTTCCAAATAGCTTTGAGATTCTTAAATAAACATGAAACACAGTGTGGTGTCTTAACAATTGGTTAAAAACCAAGACTTTAGCAAGGCTCAGATGTGATGATATAAGTATTGTGTGAAGTCAGGGAAAAGGCTAACATGCATGTCACAATATTTGCACCTAAATACCTAGAAATATTATTATTCTGATTTGACAGCAGAAAAAATGAAAACCCTGGTAATGAGTTGGTGCTACAAAAGTCAGACAACTTCCCCTCAAAAACTAACATATACTAAAACTTTATTTTGGTCCTTTTTTTGAAAACTACTTTGAGTGAACTATGTCTAAGTATTTTAATGGGAGCAGTCCTGTATTCATTCTTCAAAATAAAATGTTGCATTCCAAAGTGGAAGAATTTATATATATTTTAAAAAGAGCATAGGATTTCCACAAGAGAGAACATTTTGTGCAGTAGTATCATTTGGCAGCATCCTTAGAGAATGTTTGGATGAGCACCTTGGGTATGGATGGCTAGGCTTCTTCACTGTTTTGGTAACCCCAGGCCTGACATCTGGGAGTCATAACGTATTTTTATTTTTGTACCAGTTCTCATAGCTGTATTTTTCTCCTGTTTCACAAAAATGATTGGACCTCAATCTTGGCTACTGAGAAAACTTATCCTTGATTTTGGCTAGGAAGCAAGACTTAGAATTTACTGTCTCTCTTTGGGTCACATTCCTCAGGGTAAATATTTCCCCAAATCCTTAGAAAAGATACTCATCAAATCTCACATTTTGATTTGTGTCAGTGTAAATTACTGAAGACCTTCAGGATCATAGCTTTATATAGGGAGTTCATCACTAAACTGTAGAAGACTGGATTGCATTAATAATTATAGGTGAATTCTTACTTTTCTATTGTAACCACAGTTACCATAAACATAGCAGCTCAAAATATCAAAAATTTATTGCTTCCCAGGTTCTGTAATCTAGAAATCTGGATTGGCTGGACTGGGTCCTGGGCTTGGGTTCTTCCTAGACCACAATCAGGTTATTAGCAGGTCTGCATTCCTCACTGTGGGCCCTGAGGAAGAAATTACTTCCAAGTTCAATCAAGTTCATGGCCAAATTCAGTTCCTGTGGTTGTAAGGCTGAGTCCTACTTCCTTGCTGGCTGTCAGCTGGGGGCCAGCTTTGCTTCTAAGGGCCAAATATTTCATGCTAACTAGGTGACACCTTTGATATTATGGTGCAATCTCTTTTCCTCTTTTAATTTCTCTGGTTTCCCCTTCCATTTTGGTATTTCCATAAAAATATTTATGATATGCCTGAGCCACACTTTGATAAATTATGACTCTTGTGATTAATCTGTCATTTTTTTCTCTTTTACTTCCCTATCATATACACACAGTTGATTTGTATCATGCATGCTGTTAACAAGCATTTTCTCTGCTGTATGATATTTTATTATATACATACACTGAAAAATAGTTGCATATTATGTTAACAGTTACTTAATTTTTATATTTTCTTACTTTTTCTAACATAAGAACACTACCATGATGCTCATATTTATTTCCACCCTCAACATGTAAGAGTTTCTTCTTCAGAGTACAACACAGAAAAGGAATTATTGAATCAAATGCTTTTAATTTGTACATTTGGGGAAGAAAACAGCAAGTTATTATTCATAGTATTATAATAAAATTACACTTTTTATCAGTGTGTATGTGAGTTCCTATTGACTCACATCCTTAACAACTTGTTACTGCTGATGTTTGTTCTTTCATTTTTACAAGTATTAGTGATAATGCCCTATAAGTTCTGTGCTCAAAAATATTTCAAATCTAAGTGAACATCTCAGAACATTTACAACAATAGAGACTGTGAAATAGTCTCAGCATTTTCTCTGTCACCACTACCTGCCTGGTCAGTTCCCTGATTAGTTCCTTTAGCAGACACATCAATCATAGAGTGAATAACAGATCCATTCAGTGTCTTTCCCAAATGCCTTTAACGCTTTTCAAAGCATCTGAATTGAAACCTAAGGCCAATATTTCTGTGGCCCAAAATGATAAGCCCCTGCCTCTTTACCTCTAGCTATTGAAATATTCCTTCAGTTTCTTGGATGGGCCAAGCTCTCTGGCACCACAGGAACTTTGTACACACTGTTCCCTCTGCCTCCAGTACTCCTCCTCTTACTTTCTTTTGCTTGGATATCAGGAATCAATGCACACTCCAGTTATCTTTACATTTTGCTTCAGGTATCAGTGAACACTTTACCTTTTCTGAAAAGTTTTCTCTTTGGAGATAAAGTTCCATTAGGTTCCACCTCAAAACACACCCTTGCTATCATTTTATACTTCGTAAGATTAATAACAATTGGGGATTATTTTTTGTCTGACCACTTTTTAAATATATTTTTCCTCCTAACTTATAGGCTTCTTGATGGAAATGATTTTGTTTTCCTTTGCATCCCCAACACTAGGAAAAAGTATTGTACTGTTTTTGAAAAAAAAAAAAAATGAATACAACATATGGAGTTTTTCATGGTAATATCATTTCTAACAGCTCTATATTTCAGTTGTTTGTATTTAAATATGCTATATTCAAATAGTAAAATAAATATGTTTGGAATTGTTCCATAACTGTTAGAATATACTGAAGTCCATATCCATTTTTTATGAGAATGGATATATCTATATTGATTTAATTATTAAATACTAAAAGTAAATATATATATTTATAATTTAATATATATTTATATTTATAAATAAAATTAATTTGCTTTGTAAATATGTATATGTATATGTACACACACACATATATATATATAAATAGAGATTTAAATGTCTATTTAAGTATACTTACACAGAGAGCAAATTCTCTAGAATGGATTTTCATGGTTGATAAAATAATCAGACTTCAGTATGCTTGTAATTGGATAAAACTTTCATGTACGGATAGGAGTTCAAATTTATGCATTCTTTTTATATACCACAACCTCTTACTGCTAGAATTGTTTCTGAGGTCTTAATTTGACAGATACTCTTCAGTGAGCTTATATACATTATTTTAATTAAGCCTCCCTCCAATCCCTTAAGTTAAAATACTGTTGTTATCCCTCTTTTATACATAAGTCAAATTAGGAAGCTTAGTAACTTGCTTAAAGTCCTATGGCTACAAGTGAGGGCTGAGACTTGTAGCTCTCTTACTCTAGAGTCTATATTTTAAACATTGTGCTTTTCTATGGTCTTCTTTAATTAGCAATGAAACATATCAAAACCAATTGAGAGACACCAGGCACTCAGTGCCTTTCAGGGCTTCTCCTATATAGATAGTGTGTTTCTTAAAGTAAGAAATCTGAGAAAGAAAGAAAGAAGATAGTAAATTGCAGGCAGATTGAATTATGGCTTGGAAGGAACAGGGGAACAAATAAAAGCAACACAACTTTAGATCCTCAAACTTAGATAGCTCTGTAAACTGCATTTATTTTAGAAAGAACAATTCATCCTGAATAAGTGCATACCTCTAACATCCTAATGAGAGACTGGGGAAAATAATTCACATCCATTGTGATACTCCAAATAAAAGAAAAATATGCAACGTGCAATGTATTTTAAGAGTTTAAACATGTCCGTGAGTTGAAAGCTTAACTACCTGTAAATTAACCATAACTGAAGTGCAATTTCTAGAGAAATATGTTAAAAAGTTGATTGCAAGCTAGGATAGATACAAGAAAAACATTCTCTATTCTTTACTTAACAACACTGCTTTCTATTCTAAAGAATAAGATATATATTAGATTGTCTTTTAAATACTTGCACTTTAAAATATTACATGCAAAAGCAAACAAACAACATGCTGTTTCTTTAACTAATTCTGATCAATTGTATAAGACCTAATTGCATGTTGCTCAATTTAAATCTTCTCTTTTTTCTCCCAGACTGAACTAATAATTCACTCCTGGCAGGATCACATGTTTACAACTTCTAGAGTCTGTGCCTCCCTCTTACTGGCTGCTCATCTTCCTCTAATAAGGTTTATCTTGGCCATATTGGCCCTAGGAAGATGGGGTTCATATGGAGTTTCTTTCTGCTTTTGATCTGTTTTCTTGCAAATTTCTGCCTTGTTCTTAGATCCTCCTCTCTATGAAAAACAAAGGTCTTTTCTGTCAACTTGTGGCCAATAGAGCAAACATATGCAAATAATGGATCATCCTACCAAACTGCCAAGCTGGACTTAATGTCTATCTTGGATGTAGCTCTAGCCAAGATGCAAACCATAGGCATGTGTTCCACCAAGTGAGCCAGCAGGGAGTCTCCCTCCAAGCAGGCCAGAAGCAGGGCTAGGTTTGTACCAACCACAGCTGCTTTTAGCAAAATAGAGCAAAATTTGCGCTGAGTTTCCACAGTCTTCCAATATATATACTGGAATCCTTAGAAGTTGTAAAAAGCAGCTATCACAATGGGTCAAACTCTCCACTGTCCTACATCTCTCCTCCCTCAGCCCCAGAGTAGTCCTCCTAGGGTCTGTGTTTCCCCAGGCCAGATTTTCAGGCTTGAAAGATAATTCATTCAGGTTCACTTGCTCTTTTTGCTTGTTTTCAAGTTCATAGGGACTAATGTATGTGCACATAAACTGAAAAAGATCACACTTGGAGGTCACATTTATTTTAAGTTGGAAAAGGAAGACTAGATTCATTTATAATAACCCATTGGTAAGACATTATTTGGATACTCTATTTTAAAACCTGAAAACAACACAAAACAAAAAATAAGCAAAATAGAAAAGAAAAGGAAGAAATGAAAGAAGAAAGGATGAAAGGAAGTAAGGGAGGGAGGGAGGGAGGAAGGGAGAGAAAGTCTCCTGAGATTCTCAATATTTTTCTGATTTTCCATTAAGTAATAGTTTAGACAGCTGCCAAAGACTATAGCCATTTTCTAATAAAAATTATGCATCTGGACTTAATCACATTCACTCTCTATACCAGGTCAAACAAATTGAAAAATGGTTCCTGGATTTTAAAAAGGGAGGTAAATCCATCAGAAATTCATGGGATAGAAACATCACACCCTTTAGAGTCAGATGTACCTGGGTTTAGTTACCACTTAATATGATCTTGGGGAAATTACCTTTCTGGTAATTTCTGAAGAAACCTTCCTGGTCTTTGTAAAACAGAGATTATAAAGTTCCTGCTTAAGGAAGCCCTTGCAAAACAAATCAATTAGATAGCATCCATATGTACATAAGAAACAGCACATTATTTGTGCTCAAAAAATGTTTCTTCTCTATTCTCTCCTTCCTCCTCTAACTGTGGGCACATGTGCTTTTTGGGGTCTAAATGAACACTATTCCTTTCACCTTTCAGCTAAGTTTTCATCTCCTTCATGATTTTCTTTTTCACTTAAAAATGGAGCCAAAACTTTCCCTTGTTTTATATTTTGTATCAGACATTTTAACATTCCCCCACCACATTTTTTGCTGGTTCAGTTTTCTAGATCTTCAATACTCAACACTGAATACAGTTGTTTTCCAGATCCAAGAATATGTGTAACTTTGATAGTCCCAATGTGCCTACAGAGATGTGTAGGTAAGCAGGCCGACTTTTATGATGGAGGGTCTGTAATAATTTGTTTTTGATTTATTTAATTTGCAGGTTGCTAATGATTGAGCTAAGTAATTTAGGAACTTTAAATTCAAGAGTTAACTTTGCTAAGAGTTTCATAAACACATTTTAACAATTTTGTTAGAATTGTTATCATAACACAAATGTTCATATTCCCAATAAAAATGTAATATGGAAGTAGAATTTTCATTAAAACCCACCAAAATATATTTTCTCTGTGATGTAGCCCTTTAGCACTCTTATAAAAAGTAGACTGAATGCTCACTTTATTATATCACTAAAAGAATATTATCCATAATATCAGATCACATGTAAAAATTAAATATGCCTAAATGGAGCAATAAATTAATTACATGTCTCAATTTTGTTTTTGAATTGTTTTGAGTAACATAATTTTAAGGTTGAAGAAAGACTCAGAGAAAATATGAAGACAATTTAACAGGGGGAGGGGGCACATCATTTGCATAAGAGATCAGAGTCCACAGGCTGGAAATAATTTTAGAGAAATTGTATTGTCTTTTACTGTTTGCTAACTGATATAACTAATGGGAATATGTTTAATAGGGCTATATCTGGCTAAAGCTACTTTTTCTCATGCTAAGTTTTATATTTTCTGCTACCTCTTATAAAATAAAGGGATTCATTAATAACAGTTTAATAGAATTATTGAACATAGATATTTTAATATCTTTGTATATTTAATTGTATCTTATTCCATTTTAAGGTGATAGGAACATCTCAATTTTCTTTCTCATTTTATTTCAATTTTATTGGTAATTAAAGAAAATGTCACATGATATTATTACATTTCACTAGAGGACATATCATATCTTAAAACCTCTCTCATGTACCAGAATGAATTATAAAAAATTACCAATCTGACACAATCTGTAAAAGACAGTGAACCCAGCAATAAAGTTCCTAAAGCATTACAGTGCACTAAAAAATCAAGTTAAGACAATTTTGAAACAAAACTGTCAATTCTTGTATTCTTATTTTATTTGTTTGGCCTGGGCCCAAACAATAATATACACTGTGTTATATATATCTCAAGTTACATTACTGTGAAAGCTATTTTAGGAATTTTAGTGTCTGCCACTATGATCCTACAGTCCTTTATTGGAAAGCTTATATTCTTGCTACTAGAGCTACTAATAATAGCAAACTTAAAGAGAATTTTAAAAATTTTCTTGTAAACTCTATAAAAAGTTGTTTTTTATGCCCATCTGAACTATAGGGTATATTCCCCTCTATACCAAGATGATGATAAGTTTAATGGTATCCTGAAGAACTGATGCTAAGACAGTATGAACAGATAGATTTCTGAAGTAAATGTCTTTGTTCTTTAATGTTTTATCAACATGTACAAATGCAAAGACAATGCAAAACATCTATATTAATAAAAACTGAAATATTCAACAAATCTTTGCATTGTTCCTTAAAATTAAAACCATCAACAACAAAACCTCAGCATATTTTTGCATTAAATTCCCACCTATGTCCTGCATGGGTGGTGGGAATGGTGTTTCCCTTAGTGGAATGGGTTGGCTGAGAAATAAATGCTAGGAAAAATAGAGTGGCAAAAACATCACAGAACACAGAAAGTAGTTTTAAAAGCAGGGGCAGGATAGGCATGCTTACCAAAAGGATTGAACTTCTTACAAATGGAGCCAGTGCCTGCCTTATTTATATCGGGGGACATGAAAGAGATGGTATAAAAAGTTCTTTTCCAAAATAGGATAAATGGGTTATGCCCATTTTTCAGGATATTCTGAGGGCCTTTGTAGCCAAGCAGAGGGAAAGGTCATGTGTATTGTGTGGTCTGTCACCAGGAGAGAGCCACGGTAAATACCCAATGCCAGGCCTATCCCTCTCTAGCTTCTATGCTGATAGAATGTCCTCATGTATTTCATGGATGACTTCCCGCATTAAATTTTTTTTTTCTGTCTTTAATTTTTTGAGTTATACAAAGGTTACACAAATAGCAGTGTGTAATGGCATGACTAATGATTATTTCTCTATGCATTCTTCATAAGTTCATTTATTAATGCAAATCAAATCAGAAAACGTGCAGGTTATCACCTATTTTAAAATCAGGTTATTCATTGTTTTGCCATTGAGTTTGTTGGGTTTCTAATGTAATCTGGATATTAACTTATTGTAAAATGTACAGTTTGTAAATGATTTCATCCATTCGATAGGTTATTTCTTCACTTTGTTTCTTTAGCTGTACAGAAGCGCTGTGGTTTGATTTCCATTTGTATATTTTTGCTTTTATTTGCTTTAATTTGGGGATTTTGTCCAAAAAAATTCCTTAACTTTTCCAATGTCATGAAATGTTTTTTTCTACTAGTTCTAGTAGTTTTATTGTTTGGGGCCTTAACTTTAATCCAGTTTGAGTTGATTTTGGTAACTGGTGAGAGATATGGGTCTAGTTTATCCAAGTTTCCCAGCATGTGAATATTTAGGTTTTCCTAGAACCATTTACTGCAAAGACTGCTCTCCAGTGTGTGTTCTTAGTATCTTTGTTGAAAATCAGTTAGTTGTAGATGGGTAGGGTTATTTCTTAGCACTCAACTCTGTCTCATTGGTCTGGGTATCTGTTTTTATGCCAATACCAGATTAAAAGATTGACAATAGACCTAAATAGATATTTCTCAAAGAAGACATCCATATGAAAAGATGTTCAACCTTAGTAATCATCTTGGAAATTCAAATCAAAACCCCAGGTAAATATCACTTCACTTCAGTTAGAATAGCTACTACCAAAGAGACAAAAGACAACATGTGAAGGTCAGGGTTTGAGAAAAAGTAGCCCCTGAGCATTGTTAGTAAGGATGTAAATGTGTACATTTATTATAGGAAATGGTATGGAGGGTCCTCAAATAATTAAAAATAAAAATACAGTATGATCTAGGGTTGGGGATATGATTGACAGATAAAGAAACTATTGTACTTACCCACAATGCAATACTATTCAACCATTAAAAAGAATGAAATTTTGTCATTGGTAACAACTCAGATGGAACTGGAGATCATTATGTGAAGTGAAATAAGCCAGGCACAGAAAGAAAAGTACTATATAATGTCACTCATATGTGGAGTGTAAAATAGTTGCTTGGATAGAAGTTGACAGTAGAATAGTGGGTACAGGGTCTGGAGATAGTAGCAAGGAAAGTAGGGTTGCGAAAAGGTTGGTCAGTGGGCACCCAGTTACAGTTAGGTAGGAGTAAGAAGATCTGGTGTGGTATTGTACAATGGAATGACTATAGATGAGAATTTTATACTGTAAATTTGAAAAAAAGAAAGAAAGAACTTTGAATGCTTTCACCATATGGAAATAATAAATGTTTGAGGAGATAAATATGTTGAACTCAATCTAATCACTGCAAAATGCATACATATACTGAAATATCACATGGGACCTCATTGATATAAGAATTTTTGTGTTTTTGTATATCAGTTAAATATAAAAAAATTAAGCAAATTAAAAAAGAAAACACAGGTTATCCTTTGAATTTACAATTTCAGATCTCAAATTTTGAAATATGATTCCTGCTCATGTGATTTCTTTTACTTTTTTTTGCCTTCCTTCTTCCCTTATTTCTACCATCTGCCCTTCCCTACCATCCCTCCTTTCTTTCACTTGTTTTTTCTTCCTCCTCTGCTTCCCCATTTTCCTTCATGTTTCTCTTTCATTCAATCAGTACTTCTAAAAGATAAAATGCCAGCAAAATGTGATGTGTATGACCATCTTCTTCTTTACCATTAAAAGATATTTTAGCTTTTAAATAAACAAATGTATACCTATGACAGCAATAAAAATATTCATTTGCTACTTCAGTTTATCTGAAATAATTTTCCAGATAATGGCACTGGGAAAATATTCTCCCTTTGGGAAAAAAAAAAAAAAAACACCTCAAAACTAAATTTGTTTTAATTTATTAATAATGCCTTATTTCTCATATTTAAACTATTGAGCAAAGGTATTGGGTTTTGACTTTCTCTTCCTAATCTTACTGGTTAAGCACCTTTCCATCCCAGGAGGAAAGTCATTTTCTGATTATACAGTTTTAATAGCATATTTTACTGCATGGGATGCCAATATTTATACTTGAGAGACTTCTGTATCCAAAGGAAAGAGTTGAAGTGTTGTCATCACTTGAACCTCATGGAACTTAAAATTTCTCTTTGACATGACATTGTAAGAATTCAGTCAATGTGATAAACTGTATGCCACCTGTTTTTGATACTATATTCTGGGAGTAAGATAGTCTTCCACATGCTAAAATATTCTAGTACTTTAAAAAACATGTGGCTTCTTCTTATACCTGTAAAATAACTTGTGTTTGTATATGTTTAGTTTATTGGCAGTATGAAGTTACTATCACATGTCACCAATTAAACATCTACAGAAATTTGAGTTTTGAGTTAACTCTTCCTCATTATCTTTGGATGAGTCACTAAAATATCTATTTTGGAAAAATTAAGTTCTTTATAGCTATAATATTCATGAGAAAATTGCATGTTCTAGGCAAAGTTTTACTTATTTCACTTTTTGCTCAAATTTGTACAATTTCGTCTAACTAACGATGTTCTTTAGTTTTTATAAAGGTCTTTATGTCATCCCATTTATTTCTCACAATATTATAAGGAGATTAATTGTTATTGTTATCATTTTACATTTGAAGAACCTAAATATCTGATAAGTTAATTCTCCATTGCCATATAAAATTGTCACTAGAGAAGAAAGCCTATAACCTAAATCTCACAATTTCTTGCTTAGTATTCTGTATTTAAATAACATAATATAGTAGGGATGTCTACTTTGGTTTGTCTCTTGTCTTTCTTCAATTTATTTTCTGCACTGACTCTTCAGTATGTATATCTGATCATGTAGCCCAGCTGTTGAAAGCCTGCCTTTGGGTTCCTACTGCTCTCCAAATCAAAGGCAAAGTCACTCAGTGGTCCATACATTTCTGCCATATTCTTCTCTTTCTTTCCAGAGCAGCCTGTTTTGACTTACCCTGGGTCCTCTGTGTTCTCATCACACTGGTTTTTACTCAATTCTTGGATTTATATATCAGATATTTTCCACACTATGGTCACTCTCTGGAACGCTATCTCCTTTACCCATTTTCAACTTTCACACATTGTCTTTGTCTTCTCTTTCAGACCAACAGTTGATTTCACTTGCCTATATCTTTGAAGTTTCTTTTATGCTCCCAGAATCTTCCTATGCAGTGTTGGTGGCCTCCCACATTGACGCAAGCCACTATGTGGATTACTGTTTCTACAAAGTGAGTTTTGAGTACCTTACATAATCTAATTGCATCATTATGAGTTGAGACCTACCTCCTCGTGTTTCCTGTCTCTAGGAGTCTCTATATTGATTAACTATAATTGAACACAGGTGTTATTTAGACATGTGCTCCTTTCAGGGTGTGTGGACACAATTTCATTTATAGGTGAAAAAAACTACACCATTTCTTTGTATTGCTCTTTCATTTTGCTCTTACATACTCTCCAGTAAAGTGCATGTAAAATATATTTTTTAATGTATAAAAGAAGCTTGACAAATATTATGCTTATAATAAAAAAACACTATGATGTTATGACATCTAATGATTTTTCCCCCCATTGGCTACCTATTTCAAATGGCTATTGATTCATGGAATGTATTTATACATGGTTTTTGTGCTTCATTACACATTCCTACTTTTAAAATGAATCTCAGCTCTGTTTTTCAGACAGACTGTGACAGACACTGTTTTAGAATTTCCAAGCAAATTTCCAAAACTAAGCCTTACTAGAAACAATGAAAATAAATGGTATTTGGCATCGACAAAAGCAAAAAAAAAAAAAAAAAAATCTTCCTAATCTAGCTGCTTTCTGGAAAGAATATTTTATTTGCTATAAAATGTGTATACATATATATATATAGATATATATATGCACACATATATATATTCCTTCTCTAAGATTGGCAGACTCCTATCCTTTGTTTCCTATTGTGCTATGAGTGCAACAAAAATATAGTCAAAGGTAAATAAGTGCTGGCCAAGTTGGCTAACCAAAACATAACCTCATTTATAAAATTGCATCTTTCAAGTTTTCTCAGTTTTTCAAAGCGTTTTTCAATTATTCATTTGTAGGATGTATGAATATTCAATAAATGTCATTTAGTGGGATGTATGACTATTCAATAAATGGAGTTAAGGATCACAGGACACATATTAATTAATCAAACTACTAAATGAGAAACATAGAACCAAATAGATGACTCATGCAAACATAATGTTATAATACTGGGCTTAAATAAGGTATAATTAAAATGCTGCATTTTACTTACACAAAGTACAAAACAGGAAATATTAATCTATACTGTTAGCACCCATGACAAAATTTAATCATTGGAGAGAGGCAATATTTGATGGGTATTTGTGGAAGAGGACATAGCCACTAAGTGGCTAATAATTCTCTGCTTCCCAATCTCCATCCAGGTTATAAGACTGTGTCAGTTTATGAAAATTTTAAAAACCGAACTCTATAATATGGATGTATAGTATAATTTCAAAAAATTAAGATATTTAATAAATGTAGGTGTAATATTTTATCTACCTGCAATATCCATGATGAAATAGGCATTAAGTTTACCATGAAAGGAACTGTATCTGTTTACAACATGTGACTCCTTTTATTAATAGTTGCAAAATAATGATTTCTTGCATAAAATCATATAGAGTGGTGGAGTGCTCACCTAGCATGCATGAGACACTGTGTTCAATCTGCAGCACCACACAAAAATGAAACAAAGATATTGTGTCCACTTACAAGTAAACTAAATATTTAAAAATCATACATAGAAGTATATCATTAATTGATCCTTTTGACATTTGACAAATGTTATTACTTTAGTGGCATAATCATTTTTGGATGACAATAGCAAGGAAATTAATTAAGGACAGTTCTATTTTCTGCATTTTCTTCATATATCTATAAGAATACATTCACTTAACAGCCTTGGCTGTAAATTGTAGACAGGAACATTCACTTCTTGGTTTCTGGGAATATAGGCTACTTATGACTTTTTGCTGAATTTCTCTTGGCCTAAGTGATATGCTTTGCCCAAAGACATGTCCTTTTTGAAAGATGGGTAGATCTTTTCTAACAACTGCAGCAGAGTACAAAGGCTTATCTTTGTGGTCTAGTGACTGTCAGCTCTGAAGGACCAACCCAACTCCAGAATTCTTGAGATTGTTGTAAATATACCCTTATCCACTCTTTCCCCCTGCTCAATCCTTTTTCCTTTGGTCCTTCAGGTGTGGTTCTTGTAACCATCCCCAATGAAATCCCTACTTGCAAAGCTCTGTCTCAGAAACTGTTTCCTGGACACAATGCAAGACAATTAGTGTCAGGAGAGAAAAGTCTAAAATGGGATTTTGGAGCTGGGTGACTTTCTTGCCCGTTTGTCTCCTAAAATCTCATCACACATGGTATGTAGGATATGAATAGACCCTCTCAGTTGTACTGATGCATTTGTTAAAATGTCATGACAGTGTGAAAAGGATGGAATACTGGTGGAAGTGAAAGTATTAGCAGAAATTGGTGGAAGAAAATGCACTCATAGGTATAACAGGTTGGGCTTTTGAGAAAGGAAGGTAAATTGTTATATATAAAGACTATAGACCTTTTGTGTGTGTGTGTGTGTGTGGTGTTGGGAATTGAACTCAGGGCCTTGTGCATGCAAGGTAACCACTCTACTGACTGAGCTATATCCCCAACAAGACTATAGAATTTGATGGCCATTGCTGGAAGAAATATTTGAATAAGAGAATGACAATGGAAAGCTGGCTACGTTCAATCCACAATTAAAAACTCACAATTAAAGCCAGAGGCCTTTAGAGTAGGGTATGAAGTGGAGAAAAGTTTGACTGACTGGTCAGTAGCCTGGGAAAATAAATCACTGGAAGACTAGGGACAAAAAATTGCAAGAGTCAACATAAACAGACTCAAGAGAGAGGGAAAGAATAACTAAGTATGTTTTGCATGTTAACACCTACTAGAGAGTATCTGTTGAAGTTCTAAGTCCTCTTTTGCTATCATTTCCTTTGTTTGAAAAATTTCTCTTTTCTATCATTTAATGGGCATGCTGTAAAAATGTTTTAGTTTTTCCTCACCTAAAAATGCTTCCCCCACCTTCATTTCTGAAAGAGTGAATATATTGCTGAATACAGACCTTATAGTTGGTAGTTCTTTTATTTCAATACTTGAAAATTCTTAGGTCCCTTTCTTTCCAGCCTCAATCATTTTAGATGAGAAAATCGCAGTCATTCTAATTGCCATTCACCTATAAGAAATGTTCATTTTTCTCTGGTTCATTTCAAGATTTTCTTTTTGTCTTCAGTTAACATAAGTTTATTTATGTGTCTTACCATGGAATTCTTAAGGTTATCTTATTTGGGTAATCATCTTCTTGAACTTTAAATTTTACCAATTCAGAGAATTTTCTGCCAAGATTTAAAAAATATTTTTGAGTGTTCTATCTCCAAACTTCTTTTGGGATGTTGACAATATGAATACTAATTCTTGGTATTATCCCTCAGCTCCCTAACATTTTGTTCATTTTCTTCCAATATGTTTTCATTCCATTAATTATACTGAATTACTGGGGCCCTCCTCTCTCACTTCTACTTCAATAATATTGAGCCCCTATAGTTTGTATTTTTTGTGCTTGTTATTTTTTATCAGCTACATATATTCCAATTAGTTATTTTGTAAAACCTCTTTACTTTGCCTAGTTTTTATTTTTTATTTGTTTCAAAAAAGTTAACAATTGTTTGTTGAAACATTTTTATGAAAGTTACATTAATATCCATGTTAGGTAATTCAACATTAGTTTCACCTCAGTTGTGGTGTCTGTTTGCTGCTTTTTACAATTTCTTTATCATTCAAGTTGTGCTTTTCCTGGTTTTTGTCAACATATTATGAGACTCTAGATACTATTTAATTTGTTGAAATGTAGTGCAGAAGAAGGGTGGGTTTTACGCTCAGGCTTCTTTTCAGCCTTGCTGGCACTACTCACCCAAACCAAAGCACAGAGCTGACTTAATGCTGCTTCACTGAAGGTAGGTGGAGTCTAAACTCAGTGCCTTAATTCCACTGACATCAGGGAATGAAGAAGCAGAACTTCAGTTAATATTGCTTCTTAGCGAGTTTTAAGCTCAGCTACTTGCTGAGTGCCACCAGTATTAGAGGAAGATACAAACCAACCTTGCCTCTGACTCACCTTTTCATTGAGGTTGTTCTTTTATTCCCTGGGCACTGGTGATGCCATAGGTGTTGAGAGAGTACAGCCTTGCTTTGAATTATTTTGTACAGTCTTTTGACTGCCATCTGAACATCAAGATTCAGCTCCCCAGTGAGCTCTGACAACCCAGGGGTTGGGTGAGATTGTGGGAAGAATGGTGCCTAGCAGTGAAAAGCTTGCCTCTGTACTACCTTGTTAAGTTTTATTGCTGTTGGGTGGAGGTGCTGACTATTGCTTTGGGGTCTCAGTGAGTACCCTGATGGGGGAATTGGAGCATCCCTTGCTTCTATAAATGGAGGTTAAGATCAATGTCCTGTTTGGTTCTGTTACACTATTCTATCAGATGAATCAGATTCCTGTAGTCCTTTTCCACAGAGAGTTGGGGATTAAGCTCCCTTCCCTTTCCTGTTGACAGTAACCAACAGGGATGTTGAAATTCCACCTGGTGTTAGCAAGGCTGAAATGGAAAATTAGTGTCTGCTTAGCCCTGTTGACATCACTGAGTAGGAAAATTGGAGCCTGCTTCCAACCTCTGCAAGATGGCAGGAAGGGATAGAGCGTCAACTTCACACTCAGTTCACAGAAACTGTGGGGTGGGAGGGGGTATATGCTCTTGTTTTTTTATTGGGGTTTGGCTAGTATAGGGCAGTAATTACCAGAATTGTTCTATTGTTTTGATACCCTTTTCCTAGTTCTTTTGATAAGGGGCAGGGAGTAGAGGAGTAGGATCTCCTCCTCCTCCTCCTCCTCCTCCTCTTCCTCCTCCTCCTCCTCCTCCTCCTTTGTGTTTTGTTTTGTTTGTTTTGGTTGGTCTGTTTGTAGTTCAAGGTTAGAGGCTCTTGCAAAACCCTGTCTGGAATATATATATATATATATATGGGAAAACCAGGGAACTTACCACCAGGTTGTTCCTTAAGTCCCTTATGTAGGCCACCTTTTGTGTTAACCCTTTGAATGTTTCTGCTTGTTCGTTTAGTTATATCCAGTGTTTTTAGGTTGTAAGAGGAAGATACTTGGTGTTTGGGCTATTTCAACCTGTCTAAAACCAAGGGTCACAACCAATAAAGGATTATAATAGTCTGGCCTCTTGCCTCAAGAAGGAACAAGTCTGAAGAATTTTCCCAGGAATCTTGTTTAGAGTGTTCTAACTACATTAAATTTTAATTCCTCCCTCTAATCCCATATTGTTGAATACTTGAAAGAAAATAATTTTCCCCAGGGAAACTACCTGGATGCAAATTTACATCTCAGAGTCTATTTTCCATACAGCCCAATCTAAAACATAAAAACTTCACCTTGCTATATATCTGCAGCAGGTATGTGACCTCTACTCCACAAATATGGTACCCATGTTCTTTCAGTCTCAACATCTGACATGTGCAGGGACTGACTGTCTCATTCTCTACAGTTTTACTTGTTGAGAGGGTTGTAACTACATTAAATTTTAATTCCTCCCTCTAATCCCATATTGTTTCTGCTTACTTTATCATTTCTATTTATTTATTTATTTTATTCACTGGCTTCTCCCATGACCTTCTAGAAATATTTATATCTGACATTCAAAATCTTCTGAAAAATATTAATGATACAAGTTATTCATTCTCATCAATAAATGCTTGCTGGAATGAGTTTTCTTTGATCCAATCACCTTATATGAGTAGGGTTATGAAATCATATTGTTTCTCATTTCCTTCTGTAGGATTCTAGATCTGTTAATTCTGGAAGGACACTGTTGTTATGGCAAATTCTCCTTCCCTTCCCCTTTCTATACTTTAATTATGTATTGGCCACTCCCAATTTACATTTGCCCCCCTGCTGCCCACATCTGTGCCTCTTACATATGCTTTTGTTTCATTCAAATCTGCCACTGAGTTTGCTTTCTTTTTCTGGTGTCATCTAACCTTTATCCACATTCTATATTCATGTTAGTGACCCCAGTAGTTGCAACAGCTACAAGGGACTTTCTAGTAAATTAGTTAAGATGAGCTAGTGGAATTAACATTATATTTTCAAAGACTAATCAGATACCCATGCATCATCACAAAAATAAGGATTTATTTACAACTACAACATTCTTAAGTCTTGCAGTTTCTTCTACTAAGCTCTTTGAGGATCAGTTGTACCCATGGCTCCAGTTGTTATGAGGAATATGCAAAAGCAAAAGAGCAAAAGACAGTGGACAGAGGAAAAAGCCAACCACTGTCTGGTTATTATGTGCATAACACCATAACCACCCTCACTCCAGAATTAACCCTATTCTTTGTATCCTAACTAAAATGGACAAGAGGCTTTTTACAGATTTAGATATTTGATAATCTCTTTTCACCACAATACCCTCTCTAATTTCTCTTAATTTCTTAATTATTGCTTTTTCCTCATGTTCTTTGACATGTTTCCTACCTCTTGAGACTTTCACTCACAGTTTTTTCCAAATTTTGTGTCTTGCATGCATACATGGTTTCTGGATACTTTTTGATTCCTATATGCAGAGTATCGGAGTCCCCACTGTACTTCCCAGATAAATGAGACTATCAGTGTAATAACATTAGTAGTTAATGTTTTTAGAGCAACTTAACAAAATCTAAAATTCTGCAGGTTCAAAGATGTGGGGTTAGACAGAAGAAGGAGTTGAACTTTGATGTGGTCATAACAAACTTTATATCAATAAATATATCTAGGCCCTTATCTCCTTTGTACTGACCCTGCAATCACAAAGAAAGACCACAATTTTGATAAATAAATGATTAATATGTAAGTGACTAACATTCTTGGCACATGTCACAACAACTAAATAGCTTCAAAAGTCTCTTCCAACTTTAAGAAGCTACAGTAATAATCTTTAAGTGCCGTAATCTCTCTCCCCATTCTTCTTCCCTTTAAAAATGTAGCTACCTATATCTTCAAGCAAAGGAAAGTACCCAGAGAGAAGAATATATTAAAGTCAAGCTCTGGTAAATGCTGAATTTAACAGTCTATAATAGTGCAGCAAGATAATACCTCACAGTCCATTAGGAAAAATCAAGGTCAAGTTTTGTCTTAGAGACAGTTTGGCTTTAAGCTCTGGCTTCCATGAATCAAGTGATGTAGAAAACAAGGAGCTGACTCTGCCAAGGGAGTTTGAGCAGCATGAGAAACACATACATTCCTCATCTAGCAGTTGTAGGAAGCTATCAATTTTTTCTCAGTAGGATTTAAAATGAGGAAACCAAGATTTTTCAAATGAGTCATACCTAAATACTTTCCCATGCATTTAAAGTACAGATTGAAATGCAAGGTCACAAAACTGAGTTACATGTAAACTTGTGTCACTGGATTAAAGATGGATGAGGGTAGGCAAAAAGGTAAGATTAAGAAAAACATGCTTTTCAAGTTGGATTTTGAAAATATGTTGTTGTTGTTATAGTTTTAAGTAAAATTACTTATATCATATTTCCATGAAAAAAATCAGGTCAAATTAAAAAATTCTTTAAAATTTATGACTCACATAAAAGAACAGTTTGCAAACTGATAAAACTCAAATTGAAAGTATTAAGAGGAAGCTCAGACATGTGTTATTACAGGGTAGCCCAAAAGACCAAATGAGGAAGTTGTTTAACCTTTTCAATGATTGACTGTTAAGGCAGGGTTTTCAAGAAGGCAGGGTTTGGTTGAAAGGGATCATCTTATACCAACTACTGTAAAGGAACTTAAGCTTTATTTATGATTAGCATAGTCATTTAAAAGATGTCACCTACATTTTGCTTATGTGGCCTGATTTTTCTGCTTAGAAGATTCTCAAGCCTGGCTTCTATCTTATTTTAGCAATCCCTGCCTTTTGCTCATCCTCTGCAAAAACTGAGAGTGTGACCAAAGAGTTTAGCATTATCTGGGTAATGCCAATGATCTTGTTGCCATAGGGATAGTCATGCAGTTGCTGTGCTTCCTCAGAGATACGTGGTCATCAGAGACATGGGAAGTCAGGAGGTTGAGATCTTCAGATGCGTAATCCTGAAGGATGACTTCTGGTTAATAAGTGACTGCTGATAGACATTCAAAACTCTTGAGAGGGTGCATCCCACTAGGGAGACTAATATAACTATGAGGAGAATAGAAGCCATGGATAAAAAATTGCCTGGAGCTAAATTCCTAAGAACAGAGATTTATTTATTTATTTAATAAAACTACAGAAGAAACCTTTCCTATATGGCAAAATATTTGCATCCCACATTTAAGATCTTTTAAATTTGGGGTAACAGTTCCTGATGAATTGATATAGAAATAGTATTTTTCTTCATTTTGTTGCACAATTAAGGTACCAAGAACTCTCCTGCTTTGAGGTAATATAGAAGCATAATTGTTCACTTCAGCTTACATTGCATAAAGGGGATTTGAGGTAGCTTTCTAGGAAAATAAGAGAAGACATTGAAGTGAATAGTTGAAGCAAATTATAAACAGTTTTGGAGTCTACTGTGATTTTACTGAATTTTATATCAAGTCATTCAGTTTCAGATCACAAGACTTGGGAAAAAGGCAGTTTGGTTTTTAGTCAAAGCAGAAGAATTCAGGATCCAATATAGTTTATAGGCAAATAAAAAGACCTTAAAGACAATGAAAACGAGTGAGAAGACAGTCACCTATGAGGAAGAAGGCCCTTACCAGGCACTGAATCTTTTAGCACTTTACCTTGGACATCCAGTCTCCAGAACTGTGAGAAATACATTACTTTTTGTTTTTAAATACCTAGTCTATGATATTTTGTTTCCAAAGCCTGAATGAAATAATACAAATACTAAATGAGGGGAAATAGAGTCTATAAAGCACAATAAGCAGATACAGACACAGGAAAGACAGAAAGCTTTACTGAGGTAAGTGATAGAAAACAATGGCACTCCACAATATCTGATTGTCCTTTCTTTCATGGGAATATATGATTAGTCTTGACCAATGAAAAGTGAAAGGAAATTACAATTCACTTTTGGGATGCAGCAATGGAAATTCCAGGTGTGTTTGCCCTGTTTCTCACTGTACAAGGTACTGAAAGTGAAGACCCTAGTGAAGGAAGCAGTGTCAAAAAGAGAGACCACCTACTATACCGAGCCGCTACCTGGAGGAAAGAGTCAATTGCACCTGAAACTGACTTTACAGCCTTGAGAAATAAATTGTGTTCAGCCACTGGGGCTGTGGGGTTGTTGCATAGCCTGATTTATCCTAATTAATATGGGAAATGATTAACTGATAACACACATCTACTATCTTTAAGTCTTAACAATATTTATGAAGTATCAATTTGCTAACTGCATAACATAGTAGGAAAAACCCAACTTCAAACTCTGAAGTAGGCAACGTAACTTAATGGGAAGTCAATTTATGTCACCATAATCATATTAATGTAGATACTATTAGAAATGGTCTGATTTTGTCCACTGACTTCCTAGGGGGAAATCCTGTCAAACAGAAGCTGGATATGGAATGATATTTGCCTCATTCAAGAATTGTTTAGTAGGAAGTGGTAAGTATTAGATCTTTGCAGGCCAACATGAAGGCTAGTTCTGGGAGTGAACAAGGATGATACCAGCACCCTCATAATTAGTAGCTGAGGGAAAAATAAGTGTTTCTCTTATTCTGATGATATTGCATTTTGTAGAAGGTTTCCAAAAGAGTGATCGTGAATAATGTCAGCTTAATGGACAAATCAGACAGATACAAACAGTAGAAGAGGCTTCTCCTGTTCAGCAATAGATTGCCTATTGTGATATGTAAGTTGACCCTTCTTAGAGCCTAAATCTTCTTGATTATTACACCAACCTCATGTCATCAGTGAGCAATATTATAGAAAAAATCATTTATTCCTGTATCTATGGCAGACTTTGGGAAGCATGGAATAAGAGGAAATAGATAATTATTAATGGGTTCGTGGGTGAGTAGGTGGGTAGGAAGAATAACTTCTGCAGTTCTATAGCACAGGTTGACAAAAAAAAAAAACAAAAAAAAAAAAAAAAAAAACTGTATATTTCCAAACAGGGAGTAGTAGAAAATATTTTGTATGTCTCCAACACAAAGAAATTGCAAATGCTTGAAGTCATGGATATGCTAGTTACTGTAATCTGATGATTATACATAATATTTATGTATAACAATGTTATCCTATATCCCATTAATATGTGTAATTATTATGAGTTGATTAAAATATTGGGTAATTTTACTTATGCTATTGAAAACACTGGGATTTTTGTTTGATTCAGCTCTTGTAAAACACTTTTCTTTCTCTATTTTTTATCCCATTCTTCCCTGAACACATTTATTTAATTTGTAAAAAAATTTCCCTCATTGCAGGTCTTCCATAGTAATCACCAAATAATTCGAAACTTCTGTGAAGAAGATTTGTTTGAAAATCCTTTGATTGTGGATACTTATTTAATGATTAAACCATGTTTTGCTCAGCCCTAAGATGCTCTAACTGGGTGGGTAAAGCATGATATATGTTGTCTTTATTCCCAGTAGAAAAAATTGCACATTATGAAGAAATGAAAGATAAGTTGAAACAACGAAAATTATTTTTAAAATCTCTCTAACTCTATATTTAAATGTCACTTAAGTAATGAATTGATTAATTTTATCAAGTATGGCACATTTTCTATGTTGTTATGGAAAATTCTGTTTATTATATTTTCGGTGTCAATAGTTCACCATCAATGGTTAATTCTTGCATGATGCATAGTAAATGTTTTTCCTAATTTTCTTAAGTTCAAGCTATATAACCTAGATTAATATTTCATCTTTAAAAATACATAAAATACTTGTCTTTGCCTTACACTCATAGTCAAGAATACCCCTCATAAGAGCAGCAAAGAAAGATGAACTCATTCAGAGGGAAATTGTTTAGTCTTGGGACTAGCATGTATATGTTATTAGCAACAGACAGATATGACATGCCATTATATTTTGCAATGTTGTCACAATTCAAAACAGGACATCAGACAACACCCCTTACAGTCTGTATGAAATATGCTCTTTTCAGCCAGTCTTGTTACTGAATGATTATATAGAGTTCTTAAACAGAGATTGACAGCCCAAGTATGGACTCTCAACTTGCCAATCCTGGAAAGCTTCACCTTCATCCCCCAAAGTAGATTGCAATAGTTCAACAGCAGAAGGACCCAGGCTCAGGCAGTGTTATGCCAATAAATTGAATATCTAAAACAAAGTGCCATGCTTTATAGCATTTATACATAATTTCTGTATTGTATATATACATTCAGTGGCCAGTTTCAAACTATCAACTAACTTGTAAAATTCTTGATATTTAAGAATCAACATTCATAAAACCAAATGGGACTATTAACAGCATACCACTTCCCTGAGCAGGGGTCTTAAGAGAGGAACCAGGACCCTGTCTGCAATACAAACTTTTTTCTGATCCCACATTGGGAAGTCCTTAGTGGTTATGTACCAACTAAACCTTGACCACCTCCACTTTGTCTTTATTCCCAGTAGAAAGAACTGCACTATGAAGAAATGAAAGATAAGTTGAAATAATGAAAATAGCTTTGTAAGATATTTAAAATAATATATTTTTATGATTATGTTTTGGGAAAAAGAACTATATAAGTTTTTCTTTGGATGGAAGTATGTATAGATCTAAGTGATAGACCCACTTTCCTCCCAAAATATGGTAGAATCAAAATCATAGAGCTACCATCACTCAGGGACCTCTTACTACATTCTGCCTTTGGAATTGTTAACAGATTCTGTAACCAAGACTGGATGAAGTTTAGAATATGGGAAAGAATTTGATGTTACTCTAGAGACATTTAACAACTACCCTATTTAGTCTCTGGATTAGTGAGCAATAGAAAAGTTTATTTCCATTCCCAAAGGGAGACCTAGATTGTAAAATACTTTGCAAACTACAAAGTGGAGGAGCACCATCGATTTTTATTGTCCTTTTCCCCCCTAATCATGATTGTCTCTCCAATTCCTCTTATATTCTTATCCTTATTTTATTATTTTCTTTGCTAACATCAAGCACCCATGAGAGATTGTTGAAATCCCAGCTGTTACATTTCAGTTTCATTTGGTTCCACATATTGCCTATTTGAAGAAAATATCTTGAATCATTCATGCCCCTGAGTTTAGAGCTATTAAATGGGAATTATAATAGCTATTGTTCACATGAGCTGAGAATTATAAAATAGTTGGAGTTATTTAAGTTCCATGTCTAAAATCACTGCCTTTGTGCTTAATTAAATTCAGTTGTTTTCCAACTTTCTAGCCAATTATACTAAAGCTGAGGTTAAAATCTGCTTTATTTGTATTTGATGCCAAGAGACCAAGATATCAACATAGTCAAATTTGAAAGGAAATACATGTAATTTTGCAAAATGTCTCAAATGTGCACATTCCTCAAGAGGAGAGAAAAGAGGATCTGCAATAATGACTTTTGCTTCAAGGAGAACATAAACAAGTTGAAATCCTTTCATGATAACAAAAGTCTCATGAAGAAGGTTGGACTTGGTCCATGCTTTAGGAATTTGCAGATATAAAGAGTAGTTATCTTCTCCTCTGGCTTCGTAGTGTGTAGTTTGAAAATATTTTCTGTCATAGAGACAAAAAGAAAAAAAGTTGGAATGCATAGATTTTCCCTGATGCAGAGAGCCCTAGAAACTCTTTGCTTCTTCTCTTTGTATTTCATACTTTAATTCAATGTTTGCAAACAATCAATGACCAAAACACTGATTTTAATTCACCATTCCCCCAAAACTACCAACTTTGCTTGAATTCTGCAAGTATTTTATTCCCTTGGCACTAAAACTTGCTATTAAGATATATTGTGTAGCCGGGCGCGGTGGTGCACGCCTGTAATCCCAGCACTTTGGGAGGCTGAGGCAAGAGGATCGCGAGTTCAAAGCCAGCCTCAGCAATGCTGAGGCACTTAGCAACTCAGTGAGACCCTGTCTCTAATAAAATCCCAAAAAAGGGCTGGGGATGTGACCCAGTGGTCAAGTGCCCCTGAGTTCAATCCCTGGTACAAAAAAAAAAAAAAAAAAAAAAGATATATTGTGAGGGTTCTGCATGCCTAGATTCATAACACTAAGCAGTTTGATATCACATAGCTGATAGGCTACTCTTTTCTTTCTTTCTCCTAAAATGTCATGAAGTTTTAGGCAGAGAAGCATATGAGGTAATATAATGCATATGCCAATAGGATATTAATTTCTAAAAAATGCATCCCGACCATTTGAGTGTTACAAGAAGGCTTTCTCAGTTAATTCCCCAAAGGGTGTAACAAAAACTAAATGTGTCTGTAAAAAGTAGTTTATAAAACACGTATTACATTATGTTCGGGTGAATGTGGTTTTAGGAGTGTTTCTGAGCACTATGTGGATCCAACACAATCTCTGTATTTGTCATGAAAGTTCCCTCCTCAAAAGAAAACATTTCAAACACTCAGAATTATATCATTTAGGTAGATAGATTGTTGGACTTTTAAAAACTTTATGTCAACAGAGAAAATGTCAGCCCCATTCCTTAGCTCAAACTAACACTGTTTCTCGATGTTCTTATTAATCCATACAATAAAGACACAGGGGCTTAAGTAAAACTTAATGCAGAAGTGGTTGAAAAATGTTGAAACCAAGAGACAAAGCAATTTGACAAGCAATCATGAGCCTGGTAGCTTTTTGCTCTGTTGAATAACACACAATTATTTAACTTTGAGACTTGGAATAATGAAAATTGCAAGTGTTATCCAGTGAAGGGGGGAAAAAAAATGGTGTGGCAATGGTGAAGGTGGGGATGAATAGGTAGGGGACTTAAATTACTACTTCTCTCTGCACAGGTGAGCAACCAGGAGAAGTTCAAAGCCCTAAATTGCATTGACAATGCCTACTAGCAGAGTCCATGGATAAATTACTTTCATATTGACATACTTTTGTAATTACTAATCTAATTTGATTTTCACCATGTTATTCTCTCATAAAACCCACAATTTCCCCTGATTTCACTGATCACTATTTGTCTTCATATTTATAGTTTAAGGATTGTGACTTCCATGTTGAAAAAGCTCCCCAAGGCAGGGCTGACTGTTAAAAATCACTGACTCAAACTGTGCCTGGTGTTTTTCTTACCGCAAATCTACTCTTACGGCTTGTTCTTCTTGATTCGCTATTGTTTTCAATGAAGTTCACCAGAGAAGGATTGACTCTTGACTCCTCTTTTGCCCAAATCCAAAGTCTTTGATTGACTTATGAACTAGCTGTTTTGGAGAGTTAGATGCTGACTCCTGGTCCCAGTAGTAGCTTAGCGAAAAAAGTGGGGTCATGACCCAATATCACTGCTGAGAGATCCTCTATAACTCCCTTATCTGGCAACTTCCCTTAGACATGAGACATACTTAAGCATATGTGGACTAGTGTATACTCTCTCATCTTGTGAAAAAACTAGAGCTTTCTGATAACTCTTCATGAATTTTGAAAGTATAGGACTGGGTGTGGAACCCCCAATATTCTGACAAAGTAATGATGTCCTATCTTTTTGTTTTATATTAATTTTGTTCTGTAGTTAACTACAACATACATGCATTTTAAAATTGCTTCTTCTAAGTACTTATTAAATAATCACTGTGCATGCTGAAATATAATTTTTAACACTCATTTAGTTAATACACCTGTTCACATAAATTTCTGCATATGCTATTTAGAAAATATTGGTCTGCCTTTCTCATAGGTATCAAGGATAATTCTTGAGGTATCCTCATATGCAGCTATGACTTCATAATCAATCAATTAAATGATTATGATAGATGTATACATAGTTTCAGTTTTTTTTTTTTTATTTTTCCTAATTAGTTATATATGACAGTAGAATGCATTTTGACATGTTGTACACAAATGGAGGACAATGTCTCATTCCTCTGGCTGTACATGGTGCAGAGTCACACTGGTAGCATAGTCATACATGTATATAGGGTAATAATGTCCCTCTCATTCCACCATCCTTCCTATTCCATACCTCCTCCCCTCGCCTCACTCTTCTCTGCACAATCCAAAGTTTCTTCATCTCCCCTACATGCCCCCCACCACCACATTATGGATCAGCATCTGCTAATCAGAGAAAACATCCAGACTTTGTTTCTGGGGATTGGCTTATTTTACTTAGCATGATATACTCCAGCTCCATCCATGTACCTGCAAATTTCATAATTTCATTCTTCTTTAAAGCTGAGTAATATTCCATTGTGTATATATGCCACATTTTCTTTATCAATGCATGTATTGAAGAACACCTAGGTTAGTTCCATAGTTGAGCTATTGAGAAATTCAGTTGCTTTAAATATTGGTGTGGCTTCATCACTATAGTATGCTGATTTTAAGTTCTTTGTGTACAAACTAAGGAGTGGGATAGCTGGGTCAAATGGTGGTTCCCTTCCACATTTTCTGAGGAATCTCCATACTGCTTTCCAAAGTGGTTGTACCAATTTGCAGTCCCACCAGCAATATATCAGCTTAGGACCTGCCTTCATTAACAAGATTCTTAAAGCACAAGAAGTCAAGTCAAAAATTAATAAATGGGATGGATTCAAACTAAAAATCTTCTCAGCAAAGGAAATAATCAATAATATGAAGAGAGAGCCTACAGAATGGGTATCTTTACCAAATGCACCTCAGAGAGAACTTTAATCTCCAGGATATATAAAGACAAAAAAACACCAAAAAACAAAACAAAATAAAACCCAAGTAATCCAATCAATAAATGTGCTAAGGAACTAAAAAGACACTTCACAGAAGAAGAAACACAATTAATGAGCAAGTACATGAAAAAAGGTTCAGCATCTCTAGCAATTAGAGGAATGCAAACCAAAACTAAAATTTCATCTTAACTCTAGTAAGAATGGCAATCATCAAGAACACAAGCAACAATAAGTGTTGGCCAGGATGTGGAGAAAAATATACACTTACATTTTTGTTAGTTAGAATACTATACTTTCTTTCCTTTGCAATTATTAATAAATAACTTAATAACCTTTAACAAAATAATGAATATATAATGAATAACTCTGGAAATAAAAATTTACCACACTATATTTATAATTGAGACAAATATTTTTCATTTCATTCCTTCTATATTTTAGAGATTAAAATATGAACTAATCTCATGTAATACATTGAAATTTAAATAGTCTGGAGCATTTTAGAATTAACTGGTATGAAAAGAGAATAAAATCATGGAATTTGCAAGTAAACAGATGAAGTTGGAGAATATAATGCTAAGCGAAATTAGCCAATCCCAAAAATCCAAATGCCAAATGTTTTCTCTGATATAAGGAGGCAGATTCACAGTGGGGTTGGGATGGGGAGCATAGGAGGATTACAGGAACACTAGAAAGGCCAATGGGGCGGGAGAAGATGGGAGTGGACAAAAGGGTAAATAAAAAAAAAAGATGGTCGAATGAGATGGATATCATTATCCTACGTGCATGTATGAAGACATGAATGGTGTGAATATACTTTGTATACAACCAGAGATATGTAAAAATGTGTTCTATAAGTGTAATATGAATTGTAATGCAGTCTGCTGTCATTTATAACAACTTAGAATAAAAGAAAAGAAAAAAAAAATAACTGGTATGTCATTTACTTTTCAGATAAATGTCTCTAAATCATTAAATTATTGTATTATTGATAATAAAATGTACTACATAGTTAGTTTCAAGTCAAATATGTTCTATTACCTCGGAAGAATATTTTAAAATTGATAATAAAGTATAAAATAATGATGTAAAAATAATTCAGCAAAAAATCTACATAGAATATAAAAATAAAAGCTATGCTAAAATCTGCGATTGATTTTATATCATAGAATAAGTATATTTCAATAAGTATTCAGTAGTGTAAAATTCTAGCAAACAGAATCATATTGTTACTTAATTGCAAAGGGTCCCTTTACAGAGTTCCTTGATCCCATTTTGCAGCTTTTACTGATTTGGTTAAGGTAATCTGCCCAGATAGTCAAATTTCAGAGAAGAGTGTATATATGTAGCTTGTGCATTCTTTTAACACATACATTTTCAGCTTATAAAAAATTTAATGTCTCTTCTTTAAAAAAAAGTATGCAAAACACTTTTTCAGAGTTTATTCTCTATTCCATTTCTATGTCTATGTTCAATGCATCAGTGCCATCAAATGATGGCATGATGTCCTGTAATTCAAGCCTCTTTTAAAGTTTGGAGTCATTTGAGTAGGCAGAATAACTTTTCAATTACAACATGCAGCAATGAGTCTATGCATGTAGCCTTTTCCATGATTGAAATATATTTTTAAAAGAATTAGAAAACGATTTTATGTATAGATTTAAAATTCCTTTGTACTAAACATTTATTTAGTTTCATATATGACAGCTTGCTGAAATGCTATTTTTTTTTTTTTTTAATGTAAAAGGCAAGTGCTGTACTGCTGAGCTACAACCTCAGTCTCTCATTTCTTTTTTCTTTTCTTTTCTTTATTTTGGTACCGGCATTGAACTCAGGGGCACTGGACCACTGAGTCCCATCCCCAGACCTATTTTGTATTTTATTTATAGACAAGATCTTACTGAGTTGCTAAGCACCTTGCCATTGCTGAGTCTGGCTTTGAACTCCATTCTTCTTGCCTCAGCCTCCTGAGCTGCTGGGATTACAGGCGTGTGTCACCGCTTTCAGTTTGTTTTTTTTTCTTTTGTTTTTATTTTTTGGTACTGGGGATTGAGACTAGGGGCACTCGACCACTGTGCCACATCCCCAGCCCTTTTTTGTATTTTATTAGAGACAGGGTCTCACTGAGTTGCTAAGTGCCTTGCCATTGATGAGGATGGCTTTGAACCCCTGATCCTCCTGCCTCAGCCTCCCAAGTGCTGGGATTACAGGCATGCACCAACGTGCCTGGCTCATTTTTTTTTTTCTTTTTTAAACAATGATGACAATGGTTTTGATTATGATAATGAAAAAGAAAATGAAGACTTATGAATCTCAAGTCTGAAAGTCACTGCTTCTCTCAGAAAAATTGCCCTCACATCACTGTAGATTGTCAAAACTCAATTTAAAATTTGTACAAGTTCATTTTTTAAATTATTTTTTTCTTTTTTTTGGTACAAGAATTGAATCAGGGCACTCTACCACTGAGCCACATCACTAACCAACCTCTCCTTTTTTCACAAAACTATTTTATTTAAAGATAGGGTCTTGCTGAGTTGCTTAGGGCCTCACTATATTGCTGAGGCTGGCTTTAAACTTGAGATACTCCTGCCTCAGTCTCGCAAGCCACAGACTGGGTGCCACCATGTTTGGCTGCACAACTTCATCTTAATCTTTGCATGAAAGGGTTTCAGTGAATTTTAAGCATTGTCATGTTTTTCTTAAATATCTTGAAATATTTAGTCCTGGAGATGCAATATAATTCGCTTATTCATTCACTCATCTAATTTATTCATAATGCTATCATTCAGATTCATGAAATAATTAAATTCTAATCCACTCTAGGAAAGGAATCTTCATCCTAAGGAGTCCCTTTTCCTCTCCTGATAAGCTTCATAGTGAGTAGGTAAATCAAAAAGTGGAATCTGTCCCACTTATAGGGGGAAACTATTTAAAATGTTGATATCATAAGAGTTGAGAATAGACATTGGTTGTCAGAGGCTGGGAGAATGTTGCAGGGAGGTATGCAGAAACGTTGATACATGAGTTCTGAATTATAGTTAGAAGTAAGAAGTTCTGGTGTGCTATTACACAGTAGCATGACTATGGGTAATGATAGCATACTGTATATTTCAGAAAGCTGGGAGAAAGGATTTTGAATATTTTCACCATAAACAAATGATAAATATTTGAGAAGATATATATGTTCACCCTGATGGAAACACTACACTGTGTGTACATGTACCAAAATATCCCATGGCATCCCTTAAATAAACAAAATTTAACAACTTTACACATCATTTTAAAATTTTCAAAACGGTAGAAAATAAAGTATGAACGGTACTTGAGATAAAGGCACTGTCAGAGAAGTGCACTCAGGAGGAATGATATGATATCATCATTTATGGTAGAAAGAAAGGTGGGTACTGCATATGTCATTCAGCTGGAAAAACACTGTAGGGCACTTCATAAAGAAAGCCCATTACCACCTTCAAATACAGGGAGGTGTTACAGAGCACCCCTTGTCCTGAGCTTTGGAAGCACCTGTTCAACTGGAATATGGAAGGAATGTCACACATGGGAGTAGAGACGAGGAGTGTGAGGTCATACCTCAATGGTCAGGTATGCCCAGATAAGAAAATAGGACAAATCAAAGAGGATCCCTGTTGCATTAACTTATGTGGACTATCAAGGCAAGAAACAAATTACATGGGTATACTGTGCCCATTCCAATTAAAATTGTGTACTGTATTGGATTTCCATTCACAAAAAGTGAGGTTTTTTTAATACTAGTGAACACATGTAGACTCTTTTTCTAAATAAAACTATTTCAATTTTTTTGCAATCTTGGTCAAGTTTTTCATCTAAAATACGTATGCATTTCTCAAGTGAGAATTTATTGCTCTTCCATCCAAAATTTATAGATTGGGCTTTTGTTATTATTTTTGATGAAAATTTTAAAATCACATCCACATTCAGATAAATTTTACTTAAACAAAACAACCTTTCCCCAAGTTTTCTGCCTTCACGATGCTTTACTTCAATTGCAGAAGAAGTAAAAAGTTTATAATGAATTCACATAAATAATGTACCTCCTAGTTTCTACCATTAATATTTTTACTGAACTTTCTTTACCACATAATTGTGCACAACCCTTTCATCTTCTTGTCCATCAAACTACCATTTTTTTTTCTGATGCATCTCACAGTAAGTGGCATCATCAGCATATTTAATTTATTTATTTATTGGTATTGGGGATTGATCCCAGGGCACTTTACCACTAAGATATATCCCAAGAATTTTTCAGTTTTTACTTTGAGAAGGTATAAGGTGCTGAGGGTCTTACTAAGTTGCTGAGGCTGGCCTCAAATTTTCAATTATCCTGCCTCCCAAATCACTAGGATTGGAGGCATCTTCCACCATACCTGACTCTTCAGTATATTTTAACCCTACATACTTAATTTAGCAGCCATATGGTATCAATATTTTAAATTATAATTTCTGATTAATTTCAATGATGTAAATGTAAATAATTTAATTTAAGATGTTTTCTTTTAAATTGTTGTAAAATTAATAATAATGTATAATCAAGAATTGCTTTAAAAATTGCTGTTTTTAGAGGCACAATTTGCATATATTTATTTGGATTACCACAACAATCACACAATACAAAGAAGACCAGAAATCTACAACACACATACCTTTGCTGCAATGGGATTAGAAAAGGCACTTATCAGGTTGGGAACATGTTTAAGTTCTTGACCTTGGACCATTGATTTATTAATAGAACTCTTCTAATTTTTGTAAATATAATTATCTTCAACATATTAAATCACCATGAAATGACATAGAAACATATAAATTATACATTTACATGATTATTGACCTTAATCATTTCATTCAGTGCTGTTTTATTCTGAAGTATTTTAAATTTACATCAGAAATACATTTTGATCAGTACAATGGTACAGCATGAAAGTGTGTGTGTGTGTTTGTGTGTGTGTGTGTGTGTGTATACACACAATGTGGCCAATATTATTCCAAAGATGTAGTATTACTCAGCCTTAAAGAATAATGAAATGATGGCATTTGCTGGTAAATCAATGGAACTGGAAAATATCATGCTAAGTGAAATAAACTAATCCCAAAAAACCAAAGGACAAACATTTTCTCTGATATGTGGATACTAATGCCCAATAAAGGGGGTAGGGCATTGGGTAAAAATACAGTTAATTTGGATTAGGTAGAAGGGAGTGAAGGGAGGGGAGGAGATATGAAGGTAGAAAGGAAAGTAGAATGAATCTGACATTATTACACTATGTACATATATAATTACATAATCGGTGTGATTCTACATCATGTACAACCAGAAGAATGAGAAGTTATACCCACTTATGTGTGACGTGACAATATGCATTCTACTTTCATATATAACTAATTAGAACAAATTTTAAAAATACTTATTTTTATGCATTGGCTATGTGTACTAGATTCAAGGAGAGTAACAGCGATCAGAATGACTAACACTTTAGTCCATTTCATTCATTGGTCTAGATGATTTGTAAATATTGATGTTCTTCCAACTTACATGTAATGTTAATGCTGTTATCATTGGTATTTTACAAACACAGACCCAGGTGCAGGGCAGTGAGCTTGAGATTACATCACTGTCTGAAAGTCACCATACATGTGATGTAGAAGATGTGCTCTGCACAAATCTAAGGCTTGCCATTCACAGTTATGGTCACCATGATATATTTTTCCATTTGTTTGTTCATGAAAACTGTGGATAATTATGTGTTCAGAAATATAAAGGAAACTGAGTTTAAGAAGAGGTGAGAATTCTTAAGTAGCAAAGACATAACAGCAAATAGTTTGGTGAATATTAAACACACCGTCGGGGCTTAAAGCACATACTTTGTGAAAAATCAGACAAATGAAGAAAAGAGGAAATGAATGAACTATGGAAGGATGAATGGTTGACTGGAAAATATATTAGCCAAAAAGGAATTTAACAAAGTAAGTGTGTGTAAGTGGAATGCAAACTGCAAACCTTAAAGAAAATAAAATTAGAAATGTATAAAGATCAATTTGTATTCAAGCTTAATAACAGAAAATTTTACCATAATTCTTTAAAATTTAATCATTACAATATGTTAAATTAATGCACATGCTTTAGGAAATAATTAGTTACAGATCTGAAATTGCAATCATTTAATTATTTCTCAAAGGACCTGAAATAATTGTACTTCCATTTCAACTACTGACTCTCTTGGTAATGCTTGACTTTAAATATAATCAACCATCTAGCCTACCTTTAGAAAAAGTTTAATGAAAACAATGAATGTTCTCTGTGTAAAATGTATTTACTTTATAAAACCAAATATCCCAGAAAGAGGAAACTAAGGACAGTTAAAGCCAAAGTTGAAATATTTTTATTGTTAAACTCTTATCCATTAGCCCAACTTCAATGAGTCAAACACAATTAACTGGTGTGAGGGCTTGGTCCCAATTAGTAATAAGATTCTGGTGTTCGCTCAAAAGTAGTACGTCAGCATTGTGTTAGTGTTGTAAGTTGTCATCTTTTTAATACTTCTGTGTATGTTTTTCATTGAAACAAGCAGTCTTGATGTTCTCTTTCAAAAGAAGAAAAATAAATAGATGTGAAGTTGTACCGGAAATAAGATGGGTTTCGCAAAGGGGAAAAAAAAAAAAAAAGCCTCTTTCAAGAGTTCACATGACACAGTTTCACTTATTCTATGATTTTAATCTAGCAATATCTCTGAAAACCTCAAGTTTTGGAAGCATGGTCCCCAACACAGCAAGTTTCAGAGGTGGGGCTTTAAGGCAATGAGAGCTATAACTTCATCAGTGGCTTAATCCATTGAGCTGAGCAGCTTTCTAGCTTTCTTCTGCTGTGTCCTTCTGCCTTTATGCTCTGCCTCACCTCAGGCCCAGAGCAACGGAGTTGATCAACGATACACATAGAACTCTGAAACACTGAGCCCAAAGCAAGCTTTTTCTCCTCTAAATTATTCTTGTCAGGTATTGTGATCACAACAAAGAAAAGTTGAACAATACAACTTATTATCAATTAACGTAGTACATGTTGATTGAATGATGCTTATGAAAAACATACTCATTGTTCTAGCTTAAAAAAAAATCCCATTTTTTTCTACAGACTCAAATTCTAATACATGTAAATATACTAGTGATAATTTGATTAAATTATACTTACCTTAGATATAACTGTAACATATGACTGATAGAATTCCTTAAAATAAAAATATAAAATATATTTCACATATATTTGCAAATATCAAATATAATACCTATTTCTGGTTATAAACTATCATAATTTTGCATCCCAATTTAAAACAAAGTTGCATTTTCCTTTTCCCGAAGAGAAAGTATTCTGTTAGTAAAAAGAAATCATGCATTTACTTCCTACTTGTTTCTTAATAGTTGACTTAAAATGGGCAAAAGTATATTAACAGATTTTTTATTAACTGTATTAACTATGGAAGAAACTGGAAACTGCATTTAATATAAAAGTAGATACAGAGAAAAAAATAAGGAAGGAAGGAAGGAAGGAGGAAAGAGGCAGGGGGAAAAAAAAGAAGAAAGCAAGGGAGAAACCAAAAATATCAAAGCTTTGCCCAATGACCTGAATACCTTCCATATTAGAAAAGACACAGACTACAAGAAAAAAAAAAATCTTAAAAGTTCTCAGAGATTTGAAATTCAGGGATAACATAAGCTGAAGGGGTTTTAAACTAGGAAAACCATCTTTGATTAAATATATCTAATCGTGCATATATCATGATTTCTAAATACATGCTTTTCTAAAGTCCATAAAATAATATTAGACAAAAAGATAACATTTTATGCTGCTCAGTTGTCTTCATTGAAGGAAGCATCAAGAGTGATGTCAAGTCCTCAGGTGCCAACAATATTCTTTCAAGCAGCTGACCTACTTTTCTCAGGACAAGGCTCCAGTTTTTCCAAATGATTGTCATTTGGATTTCAGAAGAAATGAAAATTCATTTCTGCTTTCTGTTTGTGGTTAGAAACCCAGCTGATAGAAAAATGGGTATTTTTTTTTATTGTTTGCACATCTGCACTTAAAAAATAATGGTATGGTACAAAGATAAAATCAATGAAGAAAAGTTTTAGAAATGTCTTGTTATATTTCATGTGTTTAAACATAACAAAATTAGCATCTCAATGCAATCACTTCTTGGAAAATGAGAAAAAATGTAAATGTTATCCTTCATACAAAATATTAAAAATTTTACCAGGAACTATTACATTGACATTATAGAAAAATGTCCAAGACATAAGTAATCACTGCTGTCTTAGATGCATAAAATAGCGATTTTTTAGGAGAATGTGCCTAAGTATCTTTAAGGAATTGATTCCCATGTCAAGACAATACCACCAGCCAATAATGTTTTCCCAGGGACTCTGGAATCTGAGATGGGAGGATTGCAAGTTTGAGGCCAGCCTCAGCACCTTAGTGAGTCCCCAAGTACCTTAGTGAGTACCTGTCTTAAAATAAAAAGGGCTAGGAGTGTGGCTCAGCATTGAAGCATCACTGGGTTCAATCCCTGTTGCCACACACACAAAAATATTGTCAAAGAGGGGTAAAACACTTAAAGCTTAACTTTATGATTTTTTACATAATAATAGGTTCATTTTATTAAAAATTTTACTCATGTTAAAACCAGAAGGAAATGTCTTCAAGGAATGATAAAATATTTTCTCCGCTAAGCTACAGTTTTTAAATTTGAAAATTCACCTATTTATAAAAATCACTGTGCAACTTTATCATGCCCAAGATCTGTATATTTTCATATTTTTACTGGTGCATTAGAGTCACTCCTATTGATGGGATTTGTTGTTACATATTTGTACATACATACAATATAACAGTATAATTTGGCCAATATCACTCCCCAGCCCTGCCCACTCCTTCCCTACATCCCACCCTTTGGTCCCTTTCCTTTACTGATCTCCCTTTCCCCCAAATCTATATTTTACATTTGGCAGAAAAGCATGTGAAAGGGAACCCAGTGGAGTATATATGTGCATGTGTGTTTGTGTTTGAGAGAGAGAGAGAGAGAGAGAGAGAGAGAGAGAGAGAGAGAGAGTGTGTGTGTGTGTGTAGTGTAAATACAGAACCACATATTTTTATTATGTGGTTTGGGGCAATATCTTTATTTCTTATTTTGTTCAACTGCTACATTTTAGAGTACTGTAGTAACATTTGCGTAAGGCAAGTAATAACAAAATATATAATTATTTTTAAGAATTAAACATTCTAGGTTTTAGTAAAATTGTGGTGAGAACCAACAACTACAGTAAGTATGGAGAGCTACCCTACTATAGGGTAGCTTATGCTTATTGAAAGTTAAATCTTTCAAAGATTCAAGCAAAGAAAGAATATTGGGAATCACATATAATCAGGACAGATAACAATGAATGAGCAAATGATATTTTGTAACTGTAAGAATAATGACAGAAAAAAGAAGATAAATAAATAAACATAAATAAATAAATGGTGGGAAAGAAGCAAGAGAGAAAGAATGAAATCTTATGAAATGGGATGGCCACTGCCACTGCTAGAACCAAGTATAAACAGTGTTTACTTCAAGCTTCTGGGATGTCTCAACTCTCTTTCATGTTGAAGAAAAATTATATGTCCTGCAATGTCATTCCAAGAAAATTTTCCTGTATCTGAATTTACTAAGAGCTCATTATCAAAGCAGGATACACTGACAACTTTTCTGGCTATCAGCAATGATAAATATAGCCTTTCTACATTTCTAAGTTTCACTTTGCTTAGATTTTATTCTGAATGTATTCATCCAATAGTTTAAGGAGTTGAAGAGAATTCCATGAATTAAGAGTGTAATTCTGTCACAGTCAGTAACTGCATAATGGACCAAAGTCTTAAGGCTGTGCTTTTTCTTCTGGATCATAATTCCCTAAAAGAAAAATCCTGTTCCGTTTCTGGACTTCTAGAAGAATTCTGTTTTGTAGAAATACTTTATTACTGTTGCTTCACTTGGGAGCCAGGAAAATTAGAACTGAAAATATAGTTCTCTTAAAAGGATAGCTGGAAATTAAATATTAAATGCACTTAAGGACTTCTGCTGGTTTCTGAAGTGATTGACAAAGTGAAGTCACTTAACATCCCATTTAATGGAACTCTGATGGAATATTGGGGAATAAGTACAGTTCTGCCTTAATATTCCCCTCACATTAGGAACTGATTTAAACTGAACCTTAAACACTCTCTTTAAATGGCAGCTATTTATAACAGAAAAAATATACATTTTCCTCCAGAGTGGCAATGCTTTTCTTCTTAATAATTGTGTCCTACTAAATAATATTTTAAACTCACATGATACTATTAAATAATAGAGACAATATATTTAATATTTGCAAACAGATTTTCATGTAACAAAGAAAAAAAATTGATAAGATTAACAAATGGCTAATTCAAATGCAGAAGGCAACATAAGGAAGCCAAATTAAGGCACACAGAAAAAAAAAAAAAAAAAAAAAAAAGAGAGAGAGAGAGACTAACAGAGATATTCCTGTCCAGTTGTTTGACAAAGGCTAAAAATTAGGTAGAAAATTGAAAGGTCTAATTTTTCAACCAAAAAATATTAAAATGGGCATTGGCATTACTGGTCTCTATATTGACATCATCATAGAAATACAATCCTTTCAGTTAATGCGTTCTGTGGTTTGAATGTGATTGGAATGTGTCCCTCAAAGTTTCATATGCTGCCACACTGGTCCTCAGGTTGGCAGCAGAGGAACCTTTAAGACACAAGGCCTAGTGAAAGGTAATTATGGGACTCCAATTTTATGAAGGGATTAGTGTTAGTCTTCAAAATTGGGTTGGATCTTGAAGAACAGTTAGCTACTGTGAGAATGGGTAATTATAAAAAGAGCAGGCCTGACTCCTAGGCTCCTAAATCTCTCTTGCTTCCTGTTTTGCCATGTGATCTCTCTGTCTTGCACTAGATTTCTATGACTCACCATGAAGCTTTCCGCCATGTTGTATTGGAGCCAGAGCCAAGCAGATGTTGGCACAGTGCTCTTGGATTTCATAAACTTTGAGCTAAATAAACAACTTTCCTTTATAGGTTACTCAGCCTTGGACATTTTATTACAATTCCATCAAATGAACTAATGAAACATATTAGAATACACTGATATTACTTAATGCCTCACAATGAACCAACAAGAATCTTCTATGCAAATTATGATTAGTTTTCCATCTAAAATGTTATAAATAATTCCATGAGGATAGAGTTATTCATTGAAAATGTCATATTTAGTTTTAACTTTGCAAAGTGCCACATTAAAACAAGCCAAAGGAAATAAGTAAACTTATCTTTAATAGGATATTTTCATTTACCAAATGTGGGAAAAAAATTATTTCAACATATAATCAATCATCACAAAATTGTGAATGAAGTATTGTGCATTTTTCATTGTTCTTCTAAATTTTCACAACCTGATGTGTCTTTTATACTTGTAACACGTGTCATTTTAAAATAACTACATTTAAAGTGCTTATTAGCCACATGTGCCTAAAGGTTACTCCATCAGCTGGCATGGCAATAGACATCAAATACATCTCTAGGTTTCCTAAGGATAGAAATTTAATTTGAATTAAGAATAGATAAAATTAAAACCCTCTCAAATATTTAAAATACTTCAGCAATAGAAAAACCAAAATAGAGCAAACAAGATCAATGGGGTCATGTTAAAAGGAGTGAAAAACAAGGATTTCATCTAGGTAAAAAATAGAACTTGGGAAAATATGCAATGACAATGAATGTCTTTTGTAAGTTATGACAGCACATAATTATGTGGGTATAATAATATAATAATAACTTTAGCATCACAATTAACATATTATACATTTGTTACATAAAATAGTCATAATAAATAAATAATAAAGTTTTGGTAATGACAATAAAATGGTGAATAAGCAACGTTTTCCCCCTCTACAGACATGACATCAAATAGACAATGAAGACGTTATGCTAGTGACAAAAGCATATTGTATTTCTGTGTTAAATTAAACTTATTTTGTAAATGAATGGACAATAGATCAAGGTAAATCATGTGGAAATTAAGAAAGAAGCATATTTTATTAAGAAATCTATTCTACAAATATAGTTGTTCAAAATTAGATTTGATAGCCCTACAATTATAACAAAATCCTTCTTGGCTGGAATAGTGAGAGAAATCTGCATGATCCTATATTAGAGAGGACATAAAAGAGATTATTAAATGGAGCGGGAAGGTCCTTGGCATGGTTTCTAAAATTCTTTCAAACCACATGATATTATGAATATTCAAATATTGTGAGATAATTTATTTGCCTTATTTTTACACAGTAAATAGATGATGATTTTAAGTTATTGAATGCAATTAAATATACATAGCATTAATTGATCCTTTGACTTATAAATAGCATATTCTTAGGTATTGCCATTGAAAATTTGAACATACATTGGTAAAGCTGGTTAATATAAAGTTCATAAAAATCCTTGGTTTTCTTTAAAACACTTTCTACCTTGTTTCTATCCATTGGACTGTGTCTTCTTCTATAAATAATCATCTTATTATTTTTATATCAATCCCAAGTTTGGCCAAATGAACAATAAGAGGGTAATAAGGCACCAGAGACTTTTAAACCAAAGCATTTTAAGTATTTTTCTAACAATTTGTTTAAAATATTGTTTAAATTCAGAACATTAGACAACTGATACATTAGTGTAAGTTCAACCATGAATCCTTAAACCAAACAATTACAATCGTTTACATAAATTTCTATTTGAATTCTCAGACCAGGATTCCTATTAAAGTGGATTGTCTGTAACATTCCTTGCAACATTTCCTCAGGGTTTTTGTTTGTTTGTTTGTTTTTTCCTTCTTTCTTACTGTAAAAAGAGTTTGCTTCCTCTCTCTTGTACAAAATGAGGTCTGTGTATTGTTGGCACTAGGCTTACCTGTATCCCCACAAATGCATGCATTGGTAACTTAATCTCCAATAAGTGGTGTTGGGATATGAGGCTTAATGGGAAGTGTTTAGGTCATGAGGGCTACATATTCACAAATGGATCCATGAAGATTATGAAACGGCTTGAAGATATAAGTTCTTTCCCTTTTCCCCTCACAGTGTGATGCCTTCTTCAATGTTATGAAGTAAGAAGCCCCTCACCAAAAGTGGCCCCTCAGTCTTAGACTTTCTGACCTCTGGGACTAGAGCCAAATAAGCTTTTATTGTTTATAACTTATCCAGTCCATCATATTTTGTTACAGCAGCACAAAATTGGCTAGGACAGTTGGCCAGACTTAACATAGTTCTATAATCTAATATCCCTTCTTTAAATTTTGATGCTTCTAAGATTATGTAAAATTAGTCAAGCAATAGATCTAATGGAATATAATAAGCATTTAAAAGTTAAACTATTTACATAATAGTTATTTATGTGAATAAGCAAATAATGTGGCTAACAGCCTACACACAGCTGGAAATGAAAACAAGACAATTAGACAGCAAATGTTCTGACTTAGAATGGTTGGAACAGATTGAGTATATAGCATGTAGAAATATTCCACACAGAACATGAACCCCGGTGGTCACAATATAGGCATCAAAAAGATCATAAACAATACCAAATATAAGCCTGCTATGGAATTAAAAACTCTGGGTAATGACATTGTCTTCTCTATCATAGTTGCATAGAGCATGCTCAATATCAATAGTTAGAAAGACAAATACTATCTTCAAGGAGTAGGTCCCTGAAAATGATGTGAACAGAAGCAATAATATTCAGTGGACTCTAATCTAACCTAATGTGTCACCAATCAAATCCCCTTAGAAACCACTGGAAAACAACAGTTAAGAGTTAGTTATGTAAAAATAAAGTGGTTTTGTTCCATTTGCAAATGAAGAAATTATTTTGTCCTCTTGAAACATTGTATTCAAATTCTTCATCAGTCATAATAAAATTTATAAATGTCTAGAATTTAGATAATGATCTCTTTTTGAAAGGCAATTTTATAATTAAGTAAATGTGAATTTTAAATCAATTATTAAAGTCAGAAATTAGATCTACACCATTTTTCAATTAGCATAGCTATAACAAATGGAAGGTAAATTATACCTTTAAAACTTCTAATTCTTTCTTCTTCTAAATATTCATGAACTTTTGAAATAAATATTAAGATATTAACAAGTCACATTCTTGCATTAGGAATATGTTTTGGAGAAACTGTTACAATGAAGCAGTTAGGGGGATCCTATGCTTTCAAGTGACATCAATGACCCTCATTGTATTATTTCTTGCACCATTCATATCTTCTTCTGTAGTATATACTGGTTGCCTGTTATGGTTTGAATATGAGATGTCCCCAAAAGCTTATATGTGAGAAAATGAAAGAATAGTCAGAGCTGAAATGATTAGATTATTTGCTCTGTGACTTAATCAGTGGATTAATTCACTTGAATAAATTATCTGGGTGGTAACTGTGGTCAGGTAAGGTGTGGCTAGGGGAAGTAGGTCACTAGGGGCATGCTTTTGGGATTTACATTTTGTCACAGGCACCCTGTTCTTATTCTCTCTGCTTCCTGTATGGCATAAACTGAGCAACTTTCCTATGCCAAACCTTTCCCCCATGATATTTTGTTTCATTTTGGGCTTAAACCTATGGAGTCAGCTGACCTTGGACTGAACCTCTGACACTGTGAGCCTAAATAAACTTTTATTCCTTTAACTTGTTCTTGTTGAGTTTTTTTTTTTTTTTTTTTGGTCACAGTGACACAAAGCTGAGTAAACGTTGCCTCATCGTTGCAATATAGTCACTTTACCTCAACATCATGTTTGAATTCTCTCATGGGTTGAACTGTCCTCTCAAAAAAAATATATGTTAGAATCCTAATCCCCTGTTTTAATCTGTTTGGGATTTTATAACAAAATAGTATAACTTGGTCTTCCACACTTTATCTCATGAAGTATATGTAAACTCTTTTTTAATATAGTATGAAAATGATAATCTAGAGACATCTAATACCAAGTACTCTTGAGTACAAATTCTTGTCTTTAACAAAACAAATAATTCTAAAATGACAATAAGAATTGTGTTTTACAGTGAAGATTTTTATAATTGCTTGATTTCTGCTAATATTAATATAGTAAATTCAATGTCATTTCAAAATTAATTTCTTGAGTAGTCACTCCAGTGCTGGAATTACCATTTTTTTGATGAAGGAATCTATTAACCAAAGTCCCCAAATGCATATTTACCAAAGAAAATGTCCCTTGTGATAAGTCTCAATCTGGTCAGAGAAAAAATTTACAATGTGAGACATTAGTAGCATTTTTTAGATATTAAATATTTTTGAGCTTTAAGTTTGCTTATAAATGATGTGTTTGACTTTTCTCCTACTATAAAGAAGTCTAGCTGCTCTCTGGTCTCCTCGTTCATGCTGTGAAGTTGAAGCTGGAAAGTGGCTACCAACCGATGATCACATTTTTTGCCCCCTGCCTTTTATTACTATGTGTAGTAGCCATAGGGCTAGTCATCACCTTGTAGAATGTCAGTGGAAAGGGTGTGTACAACTTTGGGAGCAAAGCTTTCAAGAAGTTTGTGTGGGTATAATCCTTCATGACTTGCCCCCTTCAGCCACCTGATTGCTGAAGAGAGTGAGGCCTGTAGGATGGCACAGCAAAGGAAAAAGAAGAGCCCAGGTACCTGAGTGGCAGCATGGGTGAAAGCAAATTTCTCAGTCTGAACACCTTGCCCAAGACTGAACTATGAGCAGGATATAAACTTCCATTAAGTTGAGCATCTATCTCTTTAGATCTATTTTCATAGCAATAAACCTGCCTTAATTAATGAAGCTTTATTTCACTCATATAAAAAGCTTTATGTGATCAATTTGATGTTTTCTACTTTGCAATTTATATCGCAATAGGGTTGGAGAGTAACATGTTCACTGATGAGAACCTGCAGTGCCTGTCACTTTATGAGTGTTTAATAGATGTTAAATGAACAAAAGAAGTAAGCGTTTTGGGAAAGAATAAGAAAAATATTTAGTTTTTTTCTCACCCATAACCAAACATATAGTTCTCATGCTTTTAGCAAATATCTGGCTTTTGCATCTCAACCCAACTAAAATCCTTCTTCCCATGGGTCCTCAACAGAACATTCCCAGCTGTTTCAGTGCTGCATAGCAAAGGCTTGACAGCTTTTAGAGCAAGAGTCAATATTAGTTAATGATCCATCTGAAATTGCAACTATTTTATTTCATCACAGTGACAACTTGTGTTCCTTCTGCTTCTATTTTCCTTGGAATTAGTGCTGCTGAACATTATTATCCACATGTATTCTCAGAGTTGTGACTATAAATTCTTTTGAGCTATTAATTATTAAATCCCACTTGACACATTGAATTAACTCATAATAAATCTTTTTAAATACCGCATATTTTACACATTTCATTAGGATCCTTGGTAAGAAGTTATACTACTTTCCATTCCATAAACAAGCCATTTTTCTTTACATTGAATGATACATCTAAGTTTGCCATGTCCATTACTTAGCTCTATCAATAATCCAAATTATGTCATTTATTCTATATTTGAGTATACATGGAATTGATTAAGGCGAACCTTCTGAGAGGGAAGACCACTCACATGGACCAAAGTGTGAGCCTGAGAACAGGTGCATATGAGTGTGCTCAATAATAAGCAGCCTGCTTTTTGTTTATTCTGTTCTGAAAAAGCTTGCCTGCCTTCTTTTTTTTTAAAAAAAAATATGTATCCTCATTTGTTATATAGGACAACAGAATGCATTACAATTCGTGTTATACATATAGAGCACAGTTTTTCATCTCTGGTTGTACACAAAGTAGAGTCACACCATTCGTGTCTTCATACATGTACTTAGGGTAATGATGTCCATCTCATTTCACAGTCTTTCCTACCTCCATGCTCCCTCCCTACTCCTCCATCCTGTTTGCTCTATCTAGAGTTCATCTAATCCTCCCATGCCTGCACAACCCTGTTGTGAATCAGCATCCTTATATCAGAGAAAAATTTTGGCATTTTTTTTTTGGGGGGGGGATTGTCTAACTTCACTTAGCATTATATTCTCCGACTCCATCCATTTACCTGCAAATGCCATGATTTCATTCTCTTTTATTGCTGAGTAATATCCCATTGTATATATGTACCACATTTTCTTTATCCATTCATCTACTGAAGGGCATCTATGTTGGTTCCACAGTTTAGCTATTGTGAATTGTGCTGCTGTAAGCATTGATGTGGCTGTGTTCCTGTAGTATGCTATTTTTAAGTCCTTTGGAGTGGGCTAGCTGGGTCAAATGGTGGTTCTATTCCCAGTTTTCCAAGGAATCTCCATACTGATTTCCATATTGGCTGCACCAATTTGCAGTCCCACCAGCAATGTATGAGTGTGCCTTTCTCCCCACATCCTCGCCAACACTTACTGTTGTTTGTATTCTTAATAGCTGCCATTCTGACTGGTGTGAGATGAAACCTTAGAATAGTTTTGATTTGCATTAGTGTAATTACTAGAGATGTTGAACATTTTTTATATATTTGTTGATTGATTGTATATCATGTTCTGAGAAGTGTCTGTTCAGTTCCTTGGCCCATTTACAGATTGGGTTATTTTATTTATTTATTTATTTTTGTTGTTAAGATTTTTGAGTTCTTTATATATCCTAGAGATTGGTGCTCTATCTGATATGATGTGCATGTGGTAAAAATTTTCTCTCATTTTGTAGGCTGTCTATTCACCTCACTGATTGTCTCTTTTTTCTGAGAAAATGCCTGCTCTCTTAATGTTTTTTTTTTTTTTTTTTAATTTTAGATTTTTTAATAGTATACCATATTTATTTAGGGAAATTCAGCATTGTTTGTTTGATTGTTGGTTCTTTTTCTGAAAAGCAATTTCCTACCACAAAAGTTAAAGTAGCGTATAGATGAATAATCTGTACACGTGTTCATCTTATGTGTCATATATGTGTGTGTATATGTGCTTGTTCCTCTTATGTATGTATGTTCATATTGTGTGTATTTGATTCTTCTGTGTTGCTACTGGTTTTTAAAGGAAAATTTGGTATAAGCAAAAACCACAGAACCTTAGAATTAGAAGAAATATAACAGTCCAAATATTTAAAACTTTCAGTGTTGGAGGCTCTTGCACAGATAATATGAAAAACACAAACAAAAAACATATTTGGCAGATAAAGAGTGGCATTGCTCATCTTCCTTTGCAGATGCTGCTAAACCGATGTTGACCTTACTGTATTTCTCTATGATTATTGTCATACTGACTGGTGCATCTCCTTAATGATAGAAGAATCAAATCTGCCAGAGTTGCAGTGAATGAGTTAGAATAGTACAATAATTGTGTAATTCAAACATTTAAAAGTATGGAAATTGTGCTCAGAGTCCTAAAAATTGATATATTCAGTTTAAAGTGATTAGCAGAGGACATTTGTAGGCAGTAAGGTAGTGTTTCTGATAAGGCACATCACAAGGACACGTGGGTTCTACTTTAGAAAGGTGGTAGAAAATATATTTGTGTGGCTATTAAAGCTTTGTGAAATAATATTTAAGGCATTTCAGGTTTTTTGAAAATTTAGATATCCAGAATTTTTATATTTAACCTGTCATTTTTCTTTCACTTGAGCTGAATGAAAATATTTAATTGATTAGATATGCTTTCCCCCATTGTTTTGACAAATTCTTGGTTTAGTTATCATATTAATGGCAGTACTGGCTATGCATTGGTCTGGGAAGCTAACACTTTCAATTTGTTTGGTTGTGACAACAAATGTGTGAGTGAACTTATTTTGAAATCCTTGGAATGCAGACTATTTCATATATTTCAGTCTGTAGGCCAATAAACTCTAAATGGGAATCTCTACGTCCAGTCTCATTGCAGAGGCTCTAAAGATGTGGAAAAAATGTTGAATGTCAAATCCTGAATGTATATGCATTATATTCAGTTAGCATCAAGTTAAAATTGAAAGATTATCAAGAAAATAAAGTTTGGTCTTTCATCATAGATGAAAAGATGGTATTTCACCATCTTCTATTAATTACAAAAGTTTTGATAGGCGAGTAAGATTGTCCTCAAAATATGATCAGATTTGAACCACTGGAGAGGTAGGCCCTAAGACTTCAGGTGATGAAAACCATCTTGGATGAAGGCTTTGAAATGGGGTGGATCACAGCATTTGGGATGTGATGTACTGAGATAATCAGGTCCAAGAGAAATGCAATCTAGACAAGAGTGATGACAGAGAGAAACTAAGTGGTACCATGAACCCTCAAATCCAGAGCACTGACAGGGCTTCAAGTCTGGCTGGAACTGGGAAGTGAGAAAAATGATGAAGCAAAGATGACCAAAAATTAACTCAGAATGGAAGAATGAGATTATTCCAAAGATATTAGGAAATCTAAAAACACGTTTCTTTAAGCTTTAAGAAAGCAAACTGCAGCAAGTTAGGCATTCTGTGTCTAGCTAATAGCATCTCTAAGGCAGTTGTAGAGATATGCAGAATTACTCATTTCTCAATTCCAAGATAAAATAAACAAATTTTTTTCAAAAAAAATTAAAAATAAAACACTAAATTTAATACATTATTTTGGATGTCTGGGAAACTTTGCAACTTTAGAGAATTTCTCACTTTCTCATAATTGTAGAGTGGTTATATGGAACATGTGTTAATGATCATAATATTACCATTGCAAATCAAGTAAAAGTAAGCAACATATTATTTTTTAAACAGCATGAGTCTAAAATTTAAATTCTATAGAATTATAATTTCAGTTCTTGTGACTAAATCAAAACACAAAGTTTTAGAGAAAAAATAGCAATATTTATGCAGCTCAATTTTTCTTTAAAAGATACTTAAAACAAAACAAAACAACAACAACAACAAAAAAAAAACTATAAAAACCTAACTAAACAAAACATCGTTGCCTGAATCCACTTCATGTTAGCTTTCTTCATTGCTCGAGTGTTTTCAGAATGTTGGTTATAACTTCAATTTATAAAAGAAAATATGGGTAACAAAAAAAGAAAATTCTTGGGTGTTATTATACCTAATAAATGACATTCAACACATTGACAAGAAAATATGTTCTTGTACAGAAATCCTGTGATTTAGGTCAATTGTACACTTGGGAAGGGCAATTCCTGCTGATTTTGAGTTTGTTGAAATGCTCCAACCATTTTTCACATGTTTTCTGTTTGCTTTTTTCTTTTAAATTTTTTCCCATTATTTGAAAACCCAATGGAATTGTAATGGAACTGGGAAATGTAATCCATATGTTTTGGAGCTCTTTACAATTAAATCATCAAATAACCATCCAAAACATTTTGACCATTTGAAATAAAAGGTTTATTATCCACATGAGAAAATGATTTAAAATTCACAGGATTACTTTTTGGTTAAACATTTTATTTTCAAATGTTTATTTTCCTTTTTGTCTTGAATGGCATATTAATCAAATACACACTAGTAGTAATGTCTGATTTTAAAATTATCAAGCACCAATTTACTATTATGTAGGCAAAAACTCTTATTCAATAGTCACTCATCTATCACAAACTCATGACCCAAACTTGCAAATACTTTAGAAAACAAACCCATCTCAGGGCAAAGAACTCTCAAATGCCTCAATTTTGTTACCATCCTACTGAAGTCCTTAGAAAAAAGAATCCTTTTAATGAAATAATACCAGTATTTGAAGTTTTGTGGCTTTATTAAAACATCTATTGGATATGTCCTTTATTCCATAATGATTGAATTTGAAGTATATTATTCCATGCTCCACAAAAATACTTTAGAAAAAAAGTTGATTGTTTTGTTTTTGGAGTAGAACCATCTATTCTGAAGGAGCCCTAATTAGGAAGGGCTGTTGCAGCTAGCTGGAAGCCATAAGTTCCACCTGATATGTATGTGACGCACCTGTAGGCACCCGAAAAGCTGAAGGTATATAACCGGGTGAAAGCGGTCCGAGTTAGGAGAACGGAGAAATTCATTCAGTCAGTTGTGCAGTTGCTCGGTCGGTCAGAAGAAGAGTTCGGGTCAGAGAATCAGAGCGGCCAGAACGTAGGCAGAGCGATTACAGAAGAGAAACCAGATAGAAGGAGTAATGGCTGGTCAGAGTTAGGCCGAGGCTCCCGAGGAAGAAAGAAGAAAGAAGCAAGAAGAAAGAAGAAGCTCTAAAAAATAATCTTTCTTAAAGCTAAGCTCTCTCTATTTTTCTTTCTCTCTCTCTACGCTAAGAAGATAAGAAGACAAGAAGACAAGAAGACAAGACAAGAAGCTAAAGCTAAGCTATCTTTCTTTCTCTCTAAGAACAAGAAGACAAGAAGCTAAGCTCTATCTTTCTTTCTCTCTAAGAAAGCTCTCTTTAATCTTTCTCTCTAAAAATCTTTCTTTCCCTCTCTAAGCTCTCTCTAAGAAAGTAGAAGTAAAAGTAGTAATAGCTTTACTCTGCCTCCGAGAGTTTTCCTCCCGGGTTACGGTACCAGGTAGCATACACTATTCCTGTATCTATGATTTGTTTCTGGCTAGGAATGGGCTATTTAGGAAAAATCATCTCAGCTTGTTGGAAGAAGCTACTACTTTGTAATTCATATTCATCACAGACACCACTAGATCTGAGTTATCACACTTTTTTTTTTTTTTTTTTTTTTTTTTTTTTACAGGTAAGATCAGTTGGGCTACATGCACTGAATAAGTCACAACAGGGGTCAGGCTGTTCCAGTAGTCCTCTTTGCCTAACTACATCTTTGAGTATTGGAATTTTTATTTAACATTTTTTTCCTTAAAATAGCTTTTTCTTTTCTTAGCTAAAACTGAAGGAATTTTAACAAATATGTCTGATATTAGAATTTATTTGCTAAGTAACTCTAAATTTGAATGCTGTAGTAAATTAAAAATAGTGGAAGAACATGATGCCATTTGGTATTCCTCAAAGCATGTTTAATTGCTGCACTAGTAGAGAAATTTTAGCTAAACGTTTAAGAAAATATGTTATTATAGAAACATTCTTAAATATAGTATATAGTGTGTTTATTCATTTGTGCAAAACCAATGGCATATTCTTCATTATTATGACTATTATTTGCACTTGAAACAGTTTTAATTACCAAGAAAATGGCACTTTTATAATTCAATTATACTGAGTAGCTGAACTGTTACAATTTTCTCTGTTGGAGGGCACAGACACTTGCTGTGTGACTATGTAATTACACATGTACTGCTACTGTTGTGTAGAGATAACATGGTCTATTTTTGCAAACATAGAATACAGCCTATATGGTTTAGATTCTGAAATCGTGTAATATGAAATCATCTGCAACCCACCCTGAACCTCCACAGAGAAAAATCACATGGGATATATTCACAAGCATTTTATTTAAAAGTACTCTGTGTGTGTGTGTGTGTGATGATGGTGGTGGTGGGTGGGGAAGGCTGAGATAAACTTATGAAGTAGAAATAGCCTTCCCTCAAAATTGATAATGTTATATCCTAGAAAGGGCTTGGACCTGGGGTCTGACAGATGGAACTGCAGGGTTGCCATTTAGGTGAATTATTCAAACATTCTGACACTTATAGCTCTCCAATTCTAAAGCAAAATCAGATGACTGATCTTTTATGTACATTTGTTTGAAAATGTTTAGAACATAGTAGGCTTAAAAGAGGTTATATAGTGTATAACTCCAAATATACGATATTCTGGAAAAGCAACATTAAAGATAGTAAAAAGAATGGTGGTTGCTGGAAGTCTAAGGGGAGAGAGGTATGGAGAGGAGAGCACAGAGGGGTTTTCTGGTAGTGAAACTACTCTGTATGAAAGCATGATGGCAAATACATATCAATATATATTTGTTAAAATCCATAGAATATACAATACCAAGAGTGAACCTTAATGTATGCTATGGACTTGGGGTAAGTAATGATGTGTTAATATAGGTTCATAAAGTTTAACAAATACTAAGATTCCTCTGGTTATGTTAACATATGTTACAACATCCCTGTGGTGTGAGGTGTTGATAATGGAGGAGGCTGTGTATGTGTGATTGGGTGGGGGAATATGGGAGAGTTCTATGCTTTCCATTACATTTTGCAGTGAACTCAAAACTGTTCTAAAAAGTAAAGTGTATTTAAAATGTAGATGTTGGACTGTGGTTTTTAAAACTTTAGTATTTTTACAAGAAGAGTATATTGAATTACATCTTTTGTAAATAAAATTAGCTTAACATTAAAAAATGAAAACCTACGCATTAGCCAAAATGTATTAAACAAGAGTCTTCACAGAACTTGAAGTAATTTTGTACCATGCTGTGAAAACAGGCAAGAACAAACACATTTACTCTTGCACACTTAGATAGTACTCAATATCAAATCAGGTTATGGAGTAAAAGGTATGGACAGAAATGTAGTAAGGGGCAAAGTGCCCTAACATGTCCTGTAGATGTTTACACTGAACATGGCAGACAACATGGACTAAAGAATAAATATCCAGGAAGTCTGCCCCAGTAAGGCTCTAAGCCCCCAAAGATAGGAGAATGGAGGATCTGAGTGGATCCTGTATCCAAGGGAAGCTTCCTGATGGGAAGCTGTCTTTCCTCCAAACTATTGAAATTGAATCCTCACTATAAGATATTAAGACAAGGGAACAAGAGAGACTTTCAAGACTTATTTAGGGTTATTCCCTTAGAAATGGGTTCATCCACCCATGCAATGAGTGGATTAATGGGTTTCCTGGAGAGGTTCTGTTAGAAACGCCAGTGTGGCTAGCTCTCTTGTGTTGTCTCTCACTACATAATGCTCTGTGCCACCTCAAGATTCTGCCAGCAAGAATGTCACAACTAGGGCTGTGCCTTTGACCTTACACCAGAAATGTGAACCAAAATAAGCCATATAGATATATATGGTTTGTGTTTCCTTTTTACAGAAAACAGACACAGATGATGCCTTATTAGAAAGGGGAAATTCAAGGGATGGAATGAGCCCTTATTCTGTTTTGGGCCCCAAGCTCACAGAGACAGCTCTATCGGTGTTCCAAATGGTGGAGAAAATGAGCATCTAGTGGCCAGCCAGTTTCTCTTCTCACCTAATTTCAGAGAAAATGGGGGAAATAGGGAGCCTACATAGAGCCACACACGATCATAAAAATTGTTTACTTTCAACTCCAAAGAACCATATGACACACAATTGTATGTGACAAGTGGATAGGCAATTTTACCAAAGTTCCCAAATTTATAAGACATAAAAATGATGGTATGTGATTCTAATTCAGTTTTGTTGACTCCAAAAGCATGACTTTAACACATTCTAGTTTCTTACTAATTTAAAACTGGGGGAAAAAAAAAGTATGACTCATGAAAGCTGCACCAATAAGATCATACCTGGAAAGGAAAATCTGTGTTGAACAGTTGAATGACTTGAAAGCAACAGAAATAATCAGGATTTATTGAGAACTTATTATGTACTAGGCACTGTTCTAATCATCCTAAATGCATTAGCTACTAGAGATTAATGCAAAGAGCTGAAGCTGCAAGTCTTGTTGGAGAGAGGATATTGAGACCCCAAGAAGATCCCTGAAAGTTAAAATTGTGAAGGACTATCTTTTTTTTTTCTTCACCCTTTTGCCCCCTCCCTTCTCTTCCTCCCCATTGACCATTCTAGTGTTCCTCTAATACTCCTGTGCTCCCAGTCCCAACCCCACTGTGAATCAGACACCTTATATCAGATAAAACATTCAGCATTTGGATTTGTTGGATTGGCTAACTTTACTTAGCATTATATTCTCCAATTTCATCCATTTACCTGTGAATGCCATGATTTTATTCTCTTTTATTGCTGAGTAATACTCCATTGTGTATATACACCACATTTTCTTTATCCATTCATCTACTGAAGGGCCTCTAGGTTGGTTCCACAGTTTAGCTATTGTGAACTGTGCTGCTATAAACATTGATGTGGCTGTGTCACTGTAATATGCTGTTTTTAAGTCCTTTGGGAATAGACCCAGGAGTGGGATGGCTGGGTCATAGGTGGTTCCATTCCAAGTTTTCCAAGGTATCTCCATACTGCTTTCCATATTGGCTGCACCAATTTTCAGTCCCACCAGCAATGTATGGGTGTGCCTTTTTCCCTAATCTTCTCCAACATTTATTGTTGTTTGTGTTCTTAATAGCTGCCATTCTGACTGATTTGAGATGAAATCTTAGAGTGGTTTTGATTTGCATTTCTCTAATAGCCAGAGATGTTGAACATTTTTTTCATGTATTTGTTGATTGATTGCATATCTTCTTCTGAGAAGTGTCTGTTCAGTTCCTTAGCCCATTTATTGATTGGGTTATTTGTTTCTGTGGCATTAAAATTTTTGAGTTCTTTACAATAAAGTTAGAATAAAAAATTAAATAAATTTTTAAAAAAAGAATTGTTAAGGACCAGACAGTATAATGACCATCCTGGTCCCACACTCCAATTATCCAGTAACAACAGGGCCGCAGAATTCTCTGGGATCCTGTGAGGATAGGTAACTTTCCATACCTTCTAATATTCCCAGACTCACCTCCATACAGGTCTTGAGACTACCAAGATTCACATTTCCTATTTCAACCCATACCTGACTCCTATCTCCCAATATTTTCCCATTTTTACCAGCATACTCTCTTATCTTGATTTTTATAATATTGTCCTGAATTTCTTTCCTTCTCTTGTTTGCCTTTCTTTCCCTTACAATGTCCTTGAGGCATACAAATTGGTGAGACTAAACTATTTCTCCCAGAATGTCCTTTCTATATGCCACTGTATAGGGTGGACTACAAGAAAGGTACTGGAGGGTAAGACAGTAGCAGTCATTTTGTAGCAGAAACACAGTCCTCTCAGTTGTTATATCCAATAATAATCTTGATGTTGTTGGGAAGAGATTTCACATATGCTATGAAAATACATATTTGGATGATATATATTAGGGGGGTTATTATTATGGGTAAAACTCAATCATTTGGAAAACTTTTTAAAGAGGATTTGAGCCAGCCTGAGGATGTAGTTCAGTGCTAGTGCACTTTCCCATCATGCACAAGGTCCTGGATTTGATGCCTGGCACCTCAAAAGAAAAAAAAATGCAAATAATAATACATACAAAAATATCAATACTAATAATAAATAAAAATAAAAGAGGACTTATGCCCTTTGTGAGGGAGAAATGGACTCTACCCTATGGAAAACAAAAGCTGACTGAAGGTCACATGGTTCATGAACTCTATTCTTCTTATATTCTGCCTTCCCGTACACAACCATGGCCTATGCCAAGGCTGTAACCTGTTCACTCTTGCACATGTTCTGCCATTCCTGCCCACCCACCTACAGTACTTCAGACTGGCTTTGCCAACCACCATGTTGTGTAGACTTATTCTGTGTAAGAAATCCCTTAGTATGTGAAGTTTAACCTTGACTTTGAGACACCCATTAAATGATTCTCAACTGAACAGCCAGAAAGATCCTTAAGAACCAAATTGAGAATGTTGTCATGCAGTGCTCCCCACACCAAAGAGTCAAAATTAAGTTTCTCCAAAGACCCTTACCATAATTGTTCTTATCAACAGGATATCAGCAATGAGTTCTGCATAGGGTTCCTTCCATGTGGTTTAAAGCTTCCTATTTTCTGTAAGGACCAAGTTTCTCTTTCTTGTAAGATTTAAGTTTTCCCACTAGCTTGATGCTGTGCAAAAGTTGCTATTTGTGGTTACCCTGGTAAAAACTTGTGAAAACCTCTGTCTAGTCTAAGAAAATGGAACATAAAGTACTTTTGTGTAAACTCCCAGAAAGATGTAAACTCCCTCCCACTGAGTGTGAAGTTCAAAGAACCTCCAGCCTTGGGGTCCAGGGATTTTTAGGCACTAGTCCCCTCTGGACTGCTGCAGCTAAAATAAACCTGCTTTCTGATAATTCCTTGGTGTCCTACATCAGTCACATATCCCTACTCAGATTTTTCAGTCTTTCTGTTTCATTCAAATGAAAAGTGAAAGTACTAACAATCTCATACATTGTTTGCTATGACTTTGTCCCTCATCTGCCTCTGTGATTTATTTATCAACCACTCTTGCTTATTCTCTGGGCACTAAGACCTCCCTGCTAATTCTTGAACATATTTGGTTCACTTCTGGTATTTTGGTTTGTCTTCTCCTCTGGCTGGAATGTTCTTATCCTCTTTACTAGTGGGGTTTTTTCAAATCTTTACTCAGTGCCATCTCCTTTTCACTCTCTGTGTTAGTCAGCTTTCTATCACTGTGACAAAATACCTGAGAAAATCAACTTAATGAAAGAAAGGTTTATTCTGGCTTGCAGTTCTAAAGGTTTCAGTTTGTAGTTAGTTAACTTTTAGGACCTGTGATGAGGCAGTACACCATGGTGGAAAGCATATGGTAGAGCAAAGTTGTTCACTTCATTGTATCCTGCAAGCAAAAGACAGAGAGGAAGGGACTATGGTCTCACTATCCCATTCAAGAGTATGCCCTCATGACCTAACATCCTTCTACTAAGCCCTGTCTCCTAAAGGTTCCACCACCTCCTGATACCCCCACAGGCTGGGAAATAAATACTTCCCCACATGGACATTTGGGGGCCCAGATACAAAATATAGCAACCTCCATTTGAATTGAATCCCCAATGTCTGGCGCTCTCTACCACTGTTTTAACTTCAATTCATCATGTACTATTACGTCACATAATATGTTTCTTTATTTTCCTTAGTATTTATTATGAATTTTTCTTATTAGTAGGCTTTAATAAACTTCTTCAGAGAAAGAGAACATGGAGAGGTGGGGTGGGGAGAGAGGAAGAGACTGAATTTGAGAAATTGGCACATTTGATTATGAAGGTTGGTAAGTACAAAATCTGAAGGGTAGACTGGCAACCTGGAGACCCAGTGAAAAGACAATGTTGTGGTTAAAATTCAAAGGCAGTTTGCTAGCAGAATTTCTTCTAGCTTAGTCTTTGCTCATTTCTTTTAATTGCATATTTGTATATTATCTATAGTATAGGCACATTTTATTTGAAGAGATATGTACTAGGTAGCATTTCAAAGATCTCAGTTTTCATGACAGTTTATAATTGCACTTATTTAAATCTAGGCATTCAGAGAAACACCTATGCATGTTCGCCTGAATACGACATTTACTGTAAATGATCATTCGCAGACAATAAGCAATAACATTAGGTGGATGAAATCAGAAACACATTTTGCTGAAAGGCTGAAATTATTTTGCTTGTTTTTTTGCATGGAGTTGCAGGTTATAAAAACATCAGCATAGTCAGTAATAGTCATTTTGAACCATGATGATTTGTTCCAAAGGGATTAAAATATTATTTTTGGCTTCTATGAATGTTAAAGACCTCTCTAATAATTGCAAATAAATTTAGATTTTGGACATTATTCCATTGTGCTTTTCCTACTAAAGTAAAATTTGAAGTAGAATTAAAAATTTCATTATTTATCTTATGTGTTATGCTAGTTCTATAGAACAAGAGTGTTGCCTAGACATATCAACATTTGAAATGAGACTATAAACATGGAAATGCAATTTGAACTGGTCAAATGCAGGTAAACATGCATACTTGGATTAAAACATTACTTGAATCCAACAAGTAGAATTGATGCAGTACAAGGGCATATATTTTCTACATTACAGATTTTGGGGGGAAAATGTAAGAAAAAGAATTTCAGCCAGGCGCAGTGGTGCATGCCTGTAATCCCAGCACTTGGGAGGCTCAGGCAGGAGGATCATGAGTTCAAAGCCAGCCTCAGCAATGCTGAGGCACTTAGCAACTCAGTAAGACCCTGTCTTTAAATAAAATACAAAAAAGGGCTGGGGATGTGGCCCAGTAGTCGAGTGCCTCTGAGTTCAATCCCTGGTACCAAAAAAAAAAAAAAAAAAAAAAAAGATTTGCAAAAGGAAGTCTGGAGTCACTAATAATAATGTTGTTGCTTATTATGAAATGTTTATATGTTGTCATTTGTACAAATATCTCTCTTTCTGAGGTCAAAGAGGAGTGACTGGGAATGAAAAGTGGAAAACAACTCAACCCCATACAAAGAACATGGCTGGATTTTCACTGAAGCAAATGAAAATAATTCTCTCATTCATTCTTTGATGTGTAGTCATGGGCCAAATAGCTCAATCCATAAATGGGTCTCACAGAAAGCAAGCTGAAAGTGTCTTTAGGAAATTCATTCTAATGAATTCAAAACCACATGTGTATTAAACTGTTTAATGTAACAAAGTCCAGTACTTCCTCACATTAACTTTAGTTCTTAATTTTTTCATAGAGAAAGTAAACAAGTGCTTCAGGAATTTCATCTGCTTGACTCATTTTGAATTTCACAGGAAACAAAGTAAGTGAATACTTAATGGAAGTATATATTTCACAAAAGATAATGCGGTTCTTATGATTGCTAGAACATAATCATTGAAATACATGTGTATACTTGCAATAAGTATTTTGACGTCAGTTTAAATCAGTTCCTTTGTGTGGTGGAGGGGGGTGAGGGGATTGAACCTAAGGCCTTGCACAGGCCAGGAAAGCACTCTATCACTGAGCTGCATCCCCAGCCCTTTACCAGTTTTGATATCATTTAAAAACTCAGATTGGATATCACAGATTTCCTATTGCCACCTAAAGTCAGTTAGTTAAACTGTATATTATATTGTACTGTAATTGTATATTTTTTGTTAAAAAGTATATTGTATCAGATGGACATATATGCAAGTCCACCTACATTATTTAAATGTCACCTGGCATAAAAATGAAAAAAAAAAAAATAAATGTAAATAAGATACTTTCAGAGGACAAAAATAAATCTCAAATTTTCCATGTGTTGGGTGGGAATTCTATGAGTGGGGCTTTCATTTGTTGCCTCTCTTATTAATTTTGAGAATGAATTTAACAAAGAATAATGATGGAACTCAATTCCCACGGATAACTGTTTACTCCTTTCCTCTAACATTCTTGGTGGCTGATGGCAAAGATGTAGAGATATATACCAGAGCTCCCATCTAGCCCTTTGTTTATGTACTAGGCCCTGTGTCTGCCTGCTGTGGAAGAGACCAAGGTGTATGGTGAGATGACAAGAATGAAATGCAAGGCAGATGACCTCGTCTCTGAACTTCCTCAAATTCCACCTATCTTAAGGGTCTCACTCAAGTTGGCTTAGAATATTAATATTTGGAAGCAAAAAATTAATATTTAACTCCTAGAGTAGTAAATTACTTATTATCTAGTTCAAAGCAAGAGCTGAAGATATTGAGAAAAAGAATTATGCAACCATTGTTTAAAAAGGAATAAAGAAAATATAATAAGAGACAATCCTATCATTACTTGAAATATTGAAGGTCAAGCTCTTTTTATTTAATATGTTATAGTATTCTACAAATTATCTCTAAAGGGGCCCAATATTTAACAAGGAAGGAAGGAAGTAAGTAGGAAGGGAGGAAGGGAGAAAGAAAAATTAGACACACATGACTAAAATGTCGTATATGAGGTTCTTTAAGATCCCATCTGTTTTATGTAGAGGAAAAACTATAGTTGGTATCATCACTTAAAAGAAATAAATAGATGTTAGTTTATATATTGAATATTATCTACTCATCTGAAATTTCAAATTTTATGTTTAATATATCATTATTGCTGCAGAGACTACATATGAAAATTATGTGTATTTTTTAATTGGCAAATAATAATTGGACATATTTATGGGCTATTAGTAGGGTGAATATAACCATTACCTGGGGTAAAAAAAGAGACTGAATATTGCTTGCAGCTTCAAAGTCTTGTAAGTCCCTTCCAAATTGTCTGTCCTTTCTATTTGCAAAGCTCATGTATCCTTCTATTAGTCAGGGTTCTTCAATGAAACAGAATATACCTATGAGTTTGGCATATACTTATGAGTTGGTGTTGTAATGTTGAAGTCTGAATTTCTTCTTCCTCCGGGTTCCTCAGTCTTTTAAGACCTTCAGTTGTGGGGGTGTATCCACATGTGACGGCAATCTGCTTTACTCCCTGGGTACTGTTTTCAGTGTTAACCATGACTAATAAAAACAACCTTCTTAGCAACATCTAGACTGGTGTTTGACCAAACAACATGGTAGTTTCATCCTAGCCAAATTGACAGAAAATTAACCATCACACCTAGGAAATACCTTAAGTATGTCTGATTCTGGGGATCAAACCTACAGCCTCATGAATGGTGGGTGAGTGCTCTATTACTATGCTAAACCTCCAGCTCCCGATGTTTATTTTCAGGTGGAAAAAGCTGTATAGAATATGCCAGGTTACTCTCTAACCTCTATTTTGATTTCTAAATTTGAGGATCCTACAGTTGCATCTTTGCAAATGTCAAAGATAAATTTGCAGATATCAAAGATAAAGTTGCATGCCTACTTGGCTCAATGAGTAACAGTGTATTAAATCCATAAATAATAATTAGTACATACATCCAGTGTTTACTTTTACAAATTGGCAAAATCTTATGTTCAATGTCAAGTTGAGGAAGAAAATATTCAAATAGCATGCCAATATTATAGTTTTCATTTCTCTAAGACTTCCCTTTTATAAAAGATGTATTGTAGTCTTAATTTTCTACTCTCAATAACACAAATGTAAAATGTACTAAATATAAACATATTTATTTATTCTTGCAGCTGACAATCTGTCTCTTTATCTCATCATAAACTTCACCAAGGTTGTCCATGTTCTTTTTCTTAATTTCCTCATCATTGTTTGGTTCCTCATCTTATTGCTGTTTGGATTTTACTTCTATCATTTCATTTCAGTAAAACATCTGCTGCTAAGGTTAGAGAGGTAAATTCAATGGGTATATTGTAGTTCTCCTAACATGCAACCTCTCAGAAGCCATCAGTACCTTTGATTTTGCCCCATCTTAAACAAATCTACTTGCAGATGTCAAAGATAAAGGTGGCCATATGCCTGGAGGTGAATATTAGAAGTTAATTGTGTCACCTTCCCTCTACAGATAGCAATGGAAGCTGGATTGTGAACGAAATCATCCAGGAAGCTAGTAACAAGTGAGGAAAAAGACAGCTGAAGATTGAAGCTGAGTGACGTCAACACTCAAGGAGAGGGGAATAAGTATAAAATCACCAGAGCATGGTGTGTTAGAAGGAAGAAGGTGTCTTGGAAAATGTGGTGGCCTGCTTCTTTGAAAGCTGATGAAAGGTTAGAAAAGATGAAGCCTTAAATATTTACACTGGGAAGACATCTGGGGGACTGGTAGAGGAGGAAGATTGATTGGAGTTGTTGAAAAGTAATGAAAACATGTGCAATAGTGAATTATTTTCTTCTGTGCAAAATAAGAATCTTTCTGATATTCTTGGCTAATCTCTTTGTTATTCCTCTCTATATCAAACCATATCTTTATTAATTTTTATTTCAATTTTCAAAATACATCCACAAATGAAAATAGATATAAATTTATTTCATTCACTTAATTTACCATTGTATTAATTTGTTCTATAATAATTATCAAGGTCTACCTTTATTTTACTACTATCTAGACAGTGAAAACTCAGCAGTGAACCAATAACAATGGGGCCTCTGCCACACGTAAGACATTCATTTAGCCAAATTGTAACCATAGAGGTTATGTTACCAGGATTTGCTGAGGGAGCAACCATCCAACAAATATCAGTGGCTTGTGACAACAAAGTGGCATTTATTTCTTGTTCAAACTGTGTGTCGGCTGACATCAGCCACAACCCTCAAACATATTTCCATTCTAGGACAAAGAGAGAAAGCAGAAATGACTGCACTGGGAAAATTTGTTAGTAGCTCTTAAAGATTTTTCTCCAGTGCACTGTATATCATGCACATTTGTATTCCAAGCATCTCATATGGTGGGGGCAAAACAGCAAGAGCATGGGATATACAATCTACGCTTCAGGGGCCCTTTATCCCTAAGGCATTAAGAAGCAATGTATAATTTGTTGTAAAGAATGAATAACTGTGTACAATAAAACAATCCAGCATAAATATTTACTTTTGTATTTTATCTACAAAGTTATTCTATAAACATTTAGGAAAAACTGGCTCCACTTTTCTGCATCAACAATAAGGCTATTACACTACCAGTGATTCTTAAAAGTAATGTGGTCATGGGAATCACCATTAGAACTTTAATTACTTTATTGAATATAATTCATTCTATCCATCCTTACTTATGCACTTATTGATATAATTACATATAATTTTTTAATTTTTAATAGAAAAACCCTGTAGTGGAAAAAAAGTTATATTTTTGTATAGCATACTGTGGGGAAAAAAGGACACCTCAGCACCATGGCCCACTTGCTGTTGAGGGAACTTGGCCGGTGGAGAGTGTAACACCCTGATTGGCTCACGCCAGTCCCTGGAACGTGATTGACTCGTGTCCCCTCCCACGGCTTGCTGATCTGAAAGCTCCTTGGCTGAATCACCCTATATATGCTGTGTGACTTCCTCAATAAAAGAGTTCCTGCTTGACTGGTCTCCCTGGTGTCTCTGATTGTCCTCCGCCTGAGGGCTGAGTGTGGGCCACCAGTGGACTCCTGCCTCCTCCCGACTCGGCCTCACCGCTGGGGCATGCTCCCCCAGCCTTCTCCGCTGGCTGGCGAGGGCTGATCCCGGGTCTGGGGGAGCTAAAAACCCCAGCAGCATACAAAGTGAAAACCATTTATTAAGGCATTGTAAAATACTTGTTGAGTTCCTATAATTGGCTACATTACACTATGTGTATTACATTATGGTATATTATGTCTGTGTGCACATGTGTGTGCAACAACTGGACACACACACGCACACACAGAGTAAAAAAAAAAATGGCTAACATAAAAGTGTTTTATGTTTGGCCTCTGTCCTGTGCTTTCCCTCTATATCCCATCTAATATTGAATTCTAATTTCCCTCCAACAGACCTTGTATGTTAGGCACACTATAAGTGATTAACAATAGCAAATGATTAAATAAAACAATTATAACAATATACTTCATTAAAATTGTTAGAAACACTAATCTTGCACTTAGGATCCATTTTAAATAAAATAAGAATTACTTAAACATAAGCACTTGTGATACTGAGACAGTTGATCTTAAAATTGAGATGGCTATTAAGGAACTTTGGGACAGTAGTATATATACAGCCTGATAGGCAAGGGCAAAAGATGATTGACATCTTTGTTGGGACAAAGAGAGACGGCATAAGAGTTCATCAAGCTACTCAGAATGGCACACATAGGAATTTATTTTTTTATTTTCCCTCTAATATTTTAAGGCCAAAGTTGATTGCAGGCAGCTGAAACTGTAAATAAGAAAAGTCCACTGTGCATAGTGTCTAGAAGGCTCTGGCTTTTCTTCCTCCTTCTTGTTCATTTTCTAGAACTTTCCTTGATCTAACAACCTACTGGCACTCTGGGCCTCTTCTAGGTCCTGTATGCATATACTTTGGTGCCGCCTCATTTTCTGTGGAAAGCTTCCCTCACCCATTCATCTTTCCTTTGTTACAAATAGGACTGCTATAACATGTGCTCATGTCACTCTGTGTGTTTCCTGTACAGTGATATCATACTTTGCAACTATATGTACCTTTGCAGTACTATTTTTATTTTATTATTTTATTTTATTTTGCTTAAACAATAGAACTTTATCACTCAGTGTTCTGGAAGCTGGGAAGCTCAAGGTCAATGTGCCTGCTCTAGCCTTTAGTGCACTACCTTCTTGCTGCACTACCTTCTTGCTGTGCATTCATGTGGCACTGCATTCCCATAGAGAAAGCATGGGGGAACTAGGAGAAGAAAGAGAGAGAACACCAATGCTCTAGTGTCTCTTGTTAATAAGGACAGTAGTCACATTTGCTCAGAGACGTACCTTTTAATGCTTGTTCAGCTGTTCATAAAAGATCACTTAGAATGTGATCTCATTGACTGGTACCAGTGGATAACTCTTTGATACTGGTCTGGGTCAAGATAAGTACAAGCAGTTGTCACTTAACAATAAGGATATGTAAAGACAAAGGTCTCAAGTGATTTTGGGGTTGTGCAAACATTATTGAGTATACTTACACAAACTAGGGTGGCTTTTGCAACACTGGGTGATAAAATCTTATGGGACCATTCACCATTATATTTATGTTTTATAATTGGTTGAAATGTTGTTTTGCCTCACATGACTTTACACGTATATAGTAAAATTTTTGAAATATCTGCAGCAATTTGGCATTGTCAGACCATCCCACTTTATGATCAGTGGGATCATTTCTGACCAGGTTATAGAAAAATTAGAATTTGTGAGCTACATACGGTCTAAGTTCTATGCTAGTGATTGCCATAGGACCCCATTGCAGCATATGATATCTAAAAATTTTGAGAAAGTGTACACTTTTGCATGCTTTTGTAATTTTTATTATAATATATTGTTCTTAAAAGCATTTTAAATTTTAGTAACACATGGCTTTTCAAATTATAGCTTAATTTCATTAGTCATATTAAGGAATATGACTTGCATTTTTAATTATTGCCCCAATTGTATAAGGAGAAACAAATTTCAATGGGGGCTTGTTAAAAGGGAGTACACTTTTTCTGAATGTGACAGAAGTTATAGTGATGGTAAAAGACATCATTATGAAGAGCTCAATACCAAAGTCCATATTCATTTTACTTAGAAGTAGGAATCCTGGTATACTGAGATCATTGTGTTGACCATAATTGATGACAATGTGTTAAAATCACAATGTTTCATCTCTGGAGATGTATTGGATAATGAAGGGATGAAACTATCAACACTTAGATGGAATTTACATAAAACACAAATAAATACATTCAAAACCAAGAGTCCTCTGTAAAAAAACAGTATTGAATGGAAAAGTCTACTGAGACGGATACTCAATATTTCACATATAAATATTGGTGCTATGTGGGCTTTTTGTATAATAGCACTTTGGGTTGCTGAGACTACAGAAAACATATAATTGCTAAGATGTTAGTGAAATATGGTATTGAAGATATTTGCTTGGAAATGTAGGATGGATCTGTAGGAAAGTGGTCAATCAAATAACACTTTCCAATGTAACTTTATATTCAGGTGATGAGTGATGATGTAGAAGACCAAATTACAAATGAATTTAAGCTAGTAAAGTCTTTTTTTAATGTCACGACACTAAGGCACAGACACTGCTAATGGCAATTCTTTTAGTTTGACCTAAATTCAACATGATATTGACATGGAAATGTTTTTCTTCATTGTTGACTTAAAATGACTAGGTCTAAACTGTATCAAACAATGGACAATGAGTCAATGAAGTTTGGAGATTAACTTTTGTGTGGGAATAGGTTCTGACCAAAAACATTTGGGAGTAGTTACTCAGATATAGTGCTTACCCCAAAATGCAAATTAACACATTGCTTTATTTTATCACAGAAGTCTTGCTCTGCATAAAATGTCAGTTTAAATAAACAGAGTGCTTACTGGTATGATAACATTTCTGAATTAAGTAAATGCTAATATATTGAATTTGAGATTATTTTATATTTTACTTGATAATATGAAAACTGATCATGAACTTACATTATTTCATGAAGAGGTATGATGTTTATCAAAAGAAAACACTCTGTTGAAAACATTTGCATTTCTTAATAAACACTTAATGTTTTACCAGATGAGAAACATCTTTGATCTAAATTTTTAAGGAGGTTCAGTTATAGCCAGGTTTGTGTGTTTATCTGATAGCCTGTGTGCATTTATCAATATTAGTAACTCTAGGTATACTAGGAATATAACAAATTTTTCAGTTGCAAACAGGATCTAAACACATAAATGCAGCTTAGAGGATTCTGGGAATTAGTTTATTTCAGATTTTGTGACATGTGATTAACAATTATGAAGGAAGTGTCAAAATTCTGAGTGTATAAATGCACCAAACATTTAACAGAAGGTTTATAATTTTGTTTTTCACCAGAAAATGATTTGCAGCTAAAATTTTTATGGATCTGAGAACCATTCCCATTGAAAGTTATTTCAGTTTTAATAATGACAATAAATTGATAGACTTGAAGATGAATTTTGATAATGCAAGATCACTTGCTTTAGTCTTGGATACAAATTTATACGAAGTGAACATGATGAATTTACTTTAGAAACCCTTGTTTTATTTTTAACAGTGTAACTCTAGTACTGGTTAGATCATTAGATTATCATTGAACCAAAACCTAGAAATAGTGAAGTTAGCCATCATCTCAGGGATTGTTGTGAATAAAACCTAAGTTACACATGTTAAAGAGGGAACAAACTGTGTTTGTATTTATCATTTCAAAAATCTTTAAATATTTGTGTAATAATATAAATTCAATTATATAATAACAATATTATTTGGCCTTTAAAAAGAATTTTTGTCATTTGCAATCACATGGAAGGACCTGAAATAAATTATACTAAGTAAAATTTAAGAGACAGAATTAAAACTATACATTATCACTTATTTGTGGAACCTAAAACAATCAAATTCACAAAAGCAGAGACCAGAATGGCGGTTAGCAATGGGTGAAGGGAAGAAGCAACAGAGAGATGTTGACCAAAAGAATAAAGTTGCAGCTAGACTGGAAGAATAAATAAGCATTAAGGCAATGGACATGTTAGCTAGCTTGTCTAAATCATTCCACACTCTGTACATACATCATAACATCAGCATGTACTCCATGATTATATGTCACAAAATAATACAAGCAATAAAAAAGAATAAAAATAATTTTGTATTAATGGAATCCTGAAATGTGTGTTACTTTGAGATTTTTGTCCACTCAAATTAATTCCCCTTTGATTCAGTCAAACAATGGAGTTAGAATTCTAACATGTATTTTTAGGGTAACATAATTCAAATGACAACATTAATCATGGCTACTACTACTATGTAATTTTCTCTTTAGCTTTTGATATTTATATTAGATTGATCTAATAAAACAGTCTGGATTCAATACCTCCTTCTCTGCTTTTTGAAAAAGTGTGTGTATAAATTTCATTTTATTGCTTTAGTCTTAGAGAGAACATAGCACTGAAACTATCTCAGCCTGGAACTTTCTTTACTAGGTAGCAAATCTAATTTCCTTTAATGAAGTATAGGAGTATAGAGATTTATCTGTGTTCTTAATTTTTGACAACTGTATTCTTCAATAAATTTGTCCATGTATTTACTAATCATAAACTTTTTGCATATAATTTTACATAATGTTCTCTACACTATTTTTTTTTTTTAATCTTTTGCAGGATCTAATCCCTTTTATTTTACTGCTATGGTTAAAAAGTGTTAACTAAATTTCTCAACCATGATTCATCTGAACAAAACTTCCCTCCTAGGATTTCTTCACCATTTATTCTCTTACTATATTTTCTGAATACCCAAAGTGCCAGATCAATGCTGGAAAACAAGACACCTTATATGTACTGTCTGCCATCAGAGCGTCTGAAATCTAATGGGCAGTGTGGCTATTAAATAAGAATTTGGAATCAAATATGTCTGGTAAAATAACAAGAGGACAAAATGTTTCAAGAAAACGTCATTCATCTGGAGGGTAAATAGAATTTAATTAAACATGGAGAACAAGAAAGAAATTTCTAGCCAAAAAGAAAGCTAAAGAAAAATTACAAACGTATGATTGAGATAGTGAGGTATACATAGTCCAAATTAAATAAGAAAAATAAAAATAATAAAATCAATATTGCTGGATGTAGGTTACAAAAGGTCAAGAGAGCAATAAGAAATGATACTGGACAGGTACATGTGACCAAACATGGAGTGCCTGTAAGTCACAATGAGATGACATTTTCCTAAATGGAATGGAAAACTATAATAATAGTTTAAGAATAGAGAGCAATAATCAAATTTTCATTTTTCAAAACTCACTTTGGCTTGGACATATAGAATGTAGCAAAAAGAAGCAAGATTGGAAGTAGGGGGGTAAGTTAAGTCAAGTCTGTTTCAATGGTCTGTGATGATGATGGTGGTCTAGCCAATTAAAAACAGTGGAACTATAGAAAAGTTGATGAGTACTAACACAACCTCATGATTGATTAGAATTGCCAAACATGCAGTAAATGGTGACATCTGAATGTCTGGCTTAGGTAATTATAAAGGTGTGGTTGACATATAATTAGATAAGAAACATGGAATGAGAAAGGTCTTTCCAAGGAGAGTGTTATTTTTTAACAAGTTGAATATGAGGAAGCTCAAGGCTGCCAAGAAGAAAAATAGCATAGTGCTGTCAGCTTTCCTATACTCTGTTGGATTGCCATTAGGTAACTTCATACTGGTACCAATGGGTAATACTTAGCTTTACAGGTGCTGAAAATAAAGAAAGTAAACTGGGCTGAGATTTTACTACAATTTTTGGAAATGAGGAATTTAGAGATTGGGTACTGGCATAAAAATAATTGAAAAATGGGTACAACAATCTAAGCTTGATAGGATTAAAAATGAAGAGAAAAGAGGGAGATTCAATAGGATTTAAGCTCAATGGAAGTTGAGATAAGAGTTCCAGTGGGCATACATCAATATGAAATTTTGAAAGAGAGGGAGGGTAGTTGAAACCAGGATGTATTTGTCTGGAAATGACACCATAATCCTGAGCTAGTAAATGGATTTTAAATGATAAGCGAGGAAGAGACAAATATGTAGAGTCAGGGGAACAGCCATGTGAGATTCTTTGAATTTTCTTCCTTGCATTTGTAATTGAATCCACATGTCATCACCTCTATGAGATTACAGGTGACTTCATGTGCACGATTATCATGTATTCTCTTCCCCTCCCTAGTGCATACCTCACTAGCATGCAGCTGTATAGCAAACAAGCTTTATAATTAAATCTTGCATCAATTAATGAGGACAGTAAGATATGCTGATTAATCCCCAAAGCAGATTATAAAATTACTCAATAAAGAGGAAAGGGCAAATATTTTCAAAATAATATCACTAGTAGAGGCTCATAGAATCTCATGAATTATCTCACAGCCAGAAATATTCCAAATCTTTCGACTCCTTGCTATCGTATTGACTTGTCTATTAATTCCATTCACAGGGTTCTGGGGAGGCCTGTGCTTCTACATTGGTGTGATCACCGATCATTAAGTCCTGGAGAAATGCAAGAGTCCTTACTGAAATAGCTTTCTATAAAAATCTTCAGAATTAAGCAGTAGGCAACATTATTAGTACAAGTCTGAGACAACTGAAATGTGAAGTAAATCTTATATATGTATTTTTATTTTCATACTGACTACAGAAAGGGCAGGTGCATTTTCCAAAGCAGCTTCAAATGGGTAAGCCATACTGTCTTTGCTTAATTTTTTTTTTAAACAGCTTTGAGATTATCAAGCAGACTGACTTTTTAATGGGTTTTGCAGCACAATTTACATTTTAAACTTTTGAATTTGCATTTTTATTTCTCTTATGCTGAGCCAGTCAACTAGTTGGAATTTGTAATTTAATGACTCCACAGCAATCCAAAATTCTCTATTCTTAAGTTATTCTTCTTCCCAGGAAAGCTTATGATTAAAAATAAGTCTTAAAATTAAAACTTATATTTCAGAATCAGTGTAAGATGTTTCTAAGCAATATGATCTATCTGTGATCTTTGATAGCACAAAATAGAAAAAAAAATGCTGAGAATGTTATTAATAAAAGATTAAGTTCTTAAGAGTTCTTGCAGATTTAAGGTATGTTCTATATCTATATTTTTAAAATAAATAGAACTTATCTTTTCCATTTAGCATTTTGGACAGAAGGGTAAAGTAGAACAACATTTCACTATGATATCAATTTTTTAAAACAAATAAAAATCACTCATTTATTTGATAATTACCATCTATCTTCAAAGGAATTCCCCAAAAGTAATTCCTTTTCTAAAATTTCCTTTTCTATAATTGCTGTTCAAACCATAATGTTTTATAAGTCCCAGTGGGTTGGTGTGTGGATGGGCAATTGGTAAAGACTGGTCGTGGATTTTTCTTATTTGGGAGACATAATGAGTCTTTTTTATTTGGGGGACACTTTGTATAATCTGTAAGGTGAATCATAATAAGATATATAAGAAGGTTAGGTCAGTCTGGTGAAGGGAAAGAGAGATAAGAAGAGAAATAAATTATATTTTTACTCAATTACTCTTTTTTTAAAAAAATATTTATTTATTTGCTTTAGTTGTACACAATGCATTTGTCTTTATGTGGTGCTGAGGATTGAACCCGGGTCGCGCACATGCTAGGTGACCGCTCTACCGCTGAGCCACAACCCCAGCCCTCATTACTCTTTTGAGTAATTTCTTTTCTGCTTCAAATGTTTATTTTTCATTTAAAATTAATTCCATGAATAATTGTTGATTCCTCTACTATTTACAAGACATTAAAAATAATGTTAAAATTTTTAAAAAAGGAATAATACCAATCACAATCTCCAACTTTAAGTGTTTATGGTTGCTCTCCTTGTGAAAACAACTGAATGAATCATTTAATTTGAGCTGTAGGGTACACTTTCTTATGAATATTTATCAGTCAAAGTTCTGGTAGGATTGAAGATACACACAGAAAATACATGAATACACTGGACATCATTCAACTTGTTTTACTTCATAATTTAGAATGCTTTATTTTTGTATAATGTGAAATTATTTAATGTTGCACTTATTTGCATAACACTGAACAATTTTTCTATGACATTTGTAGGCCATACTTCATTGATTAACCTTCCAGGGCTAAATCAAAAATGTGATTTCAGAGCTATAATTGTAACCTAAAAAGCATAGAAACCAAATATTTACTAAAACTGTAGAATGCTACACCTACTCAATTTACCTTGAAACTATTCACATAATTTCTAGTTCAAAAGCACTAATTACTCATGTTAAAATTGGCCTTTCTTCATTGAGAAATTAATTTTATATGTTAGTGGCATTTCTTAAAATTAACATACTTATAGGCAAGAAAACATGGGTATTTTACAGGAAGTGTTTGCTTGACATGGGTAAGCGTTTTAAAGATCTTGTTGCATTTTCAAGATCTTGTTGAAGAAGGAAATCCCATATTCTCTTCCTCCTTGGAATCAGTGTGCCCCACAGAAGCTCTGACTTGTCCACACTTCCAGGCCATGCAACTTGGCCCCTCTGAGTAACCAGAAGCTGTTCCAAAGTTTTAGCCTGACTATGTAAGGATAAGCCCACATTGCCTTGTCACTAATGCAGTGTAAGCTGCCTGGTACCGTAAACCGGGATAAAAACTCTCGGGGGCAGAGTTAAGCTTTTACTACTTTTACTTCTACTTTCTTAGAGCTTAGAGAGGGAAAGAAAGATTTTTAGAGAGAAAGATTAAAGCGAGCTTTTCTTCTTGTCTTCTTAGCTTAGAGTCTTAGCTTAGAGTAAAGATAGAGCTTAGAGTAAAGATAGAGCTTAGAGTAGAGCTTAGAGTAGAGTAGCTTAGAGTAAAGAAAGATAGAGCTTAGCTTTTCTTCTTAGCTTAGAGTAAAGATAGAGCTTAGCTTAGAGAAAGACTAGAGCTTCTTTCTTCTCTCTTCTTTCTTCCTTCTTCTGTCTTCTGTCTTCTGTCTTCCTCGGGAGCCTCGGCCTTACTCTGACCAGTCCTCTGGAGCCTCGGCCTAACTCTGGCCAGTCATTACTTCTTCTATCTGGTTTCTCTTCTGTAACCGCTCTGCCTACGTTCTGGCCGCTCTGATTCTTCTGACCGACCGAGTGACTGCCCGGCTGACTGAATTCTCCGTTCTCCTAACTCGGACCGCTTTCACCCGGTTATATACCTTCAGGTTTGCGGGTGCCTACAGGTGCGTCACATACATATCAGGTGGAACCCATGGCTTCCAGCTAGCTACAACAGCCCTTCCTAATTAGGGCTCCTTCAATGCAGGGCATGGGGGTGCCCAATTTTCAATGCTGGTGGAGCAGTGGGAGTAGCCTGAACATGGGAAGTCATGACTGTGTCTGTCCCAAAGGACATGGGCGAAGGCACAAGGTGTCCTGAGGAGGTGACATGAGCTGAAGGTACTGAAAAGACTTTGCAAGGTGTATGAATGATGACTACAGCATTTCCATTTTTTTTTGTTGTTGTTTTTTAAAGTCTTAAAATAGTGTTTAGAGTATTAAATAGTTTAAAAGTGTTAAATAGTGAATTTCTACCTATCAATAAGAAAATTAAATTTCCTTCTGTGACCTTAATACTAATGGAAAACTTTCCTATATCAAGACAATGATTTATGAGCCATGAACTTAAACATTTTCGGCCAAATGTGTGATGTCCGCATAGCTTTGACGTTAATTATATGTGTTTTCAGAGGGAAGTTATCAATTGTTCATTATGTAAATATTCATTATAATCCCAAGAAAAACATTCACCTTTTGTGGCAGATTGCATTTTCCACAATTGTCCATCCTTCATGTTAATGTCATATTGATAATTCTTTTATTATGCATGGTGATGTGGTGAGAACTGGTACTTTCTCTACTCCTACTCATTACTGGAGTGTAGACCCTGTGATTGCTTCAGCCAGTAGAACACAGCTGAAAGGATGCCATGAAATTTCTGAGATTTTTGTCATGAAATTGTCAAGCATTTTTAACTTGCTCTCTTGGAATTCTTGCTGTCGGTCACTGTGATAGTAAGAAGTACACGTTTGGCTCCTAATTTGGCTGAAGTATTTTAGAATAGGATAAATAAATTCATTATAAATATGATAAAATGCTTAAGTCCAATTTAAATAGATTAGACTATTCTAAGTGTACTACAATATTTTGTACTTTTTAAATTTTTTAAAAAAATCTTTAAACAGAACTAGGTTGGAGATGATTTGTTTTACAGCAATACTATTACACATCCCTCATTAAAATATAACGTTACATCACTACTTTCTATTAAACTATTTTATTAGTTGTTCCTGACTTTAACAGTATGTAATTGTGGTGTATGCATTTGTTACCCTGAAAGGTTCTAGCTAACTTCCAATGACCACACAGCAAAGAAACATCTGTCTTTGAAAATTATATATATTTCTACTCAGTGTTTAGTTTTACTTCAGTTTTCTTTCTAAATATTTTTAACCTCAACATCATCACATGATTTGATTATACATAACACACCATATGCTATAAAGACACAATCATTGTTGATATTTTGTGAACTAATAGATACAGTAATAAGCAGAAGACTGACACATGTTAAATAGTAAATGAATACCTACATGAGTAAGTGTATGCATGGAGACTTTTAATCTACTTTAGAAATGTAGATAGAATGGTGTGAAAGCAAAGGTATATTATGGTTAGGTTTTTATTTCCAAATGTAGATTTGCTGCTTAGCTGGCTTCTGTTTTTATAAAATTATTTATTTAAGCACTTAAATAATTGATGGTGAAAATGAATGAAACTGTATCATTCTCTCATCTTAATGAAAATTATAGGCATTGACTTATTATAAATGCTTTTGTCACCTAATAAATTACAATAGTGACGATGATGATAATAACAGCTAAAATTTCTTGGATGTTCCCTATGTGCTAGCCGTCATCCCAAATGCTGCTTGGGTGACTAAATTAATATGTTTAGTCATATTAATTAAGATACAATTTACACATAGTCAAATTCTTCTCCTCTGGTTATACAGTTTTATGCAATCTGACAAATGTGTACACTCAAGAAATCATCATGATTAAAACAGAACATTTCCATCACTGAAGAAAAATTCCTTGTTCCACTTCGTGGTCAGTTCTCATTCTCATATCTAGGCCTTAACAAACAATGCTCTATTTTCTGTCCACATAGTTTTGCCTCTTCCAGAATATCATATAAATATTATCATTTTATATGCAGCTTTTTGAGTCTAGTTTACTTCAATTAGCATAATACACTTGTGATTCATCAGTATTTTTGCATTGATGTTTTTATTCCATTGTATAGATATAATGTAATTAGTATATCTGTTCCCTACTGATGGGCCTTTGGGTTTAGTTTTTGGTGATTATGTATAAAACTGGTATAAACATCTGTGTGTAGATATTTGTACAAACATATGTGTGGGTTTTTTTTTTTTTTTTTTTTTTTTTTGCATCTACCTAGGAATCGGATTGCTTGGTATTGTGCTGAATAGATATTTAACTTTGTAAGAAACTGAACATGTTTTCCATAGTTGCTGTGTCATTCTGCATGACCGTCAGCCTTGTATGAGAGTTCTGACTCATATGCAACCTCGACACAGCTTGATGATGCCATTTGCACTTTAAAGACATTCAAACAGGAAATTAGTGATTCCTCATTTTGTTTTTTAGTTTTCATGCCATTAACCATGATCTGAAGTATCATTTTATATATTGATGTGTGTCATACTTTTTTTCCTCTAATATTTTGCTCACTTTTAATTGGGATATTTTAAAAACTATTATTAAATTGCGAATGTTCTTTGTATACTTTCAATATAAGTCCTTTCCTAAATGTATGCCTTAAAATATTTTCTCCTACTCTATGGCCTGTGTTTTGATTTTCTTAACAATGTCTTTCAAATGACAGGAAGTATTTTCTTTTTGTTTTTGTTTTATAATTTTTTTGGAAACAAATCTATCTTATTTTTATTTTATAGTTCTTGTTACCCAATATTGATCCAGACCTAACCCAAGACTGTGAGATTAATCTCCTGTTTTTTCTAGGTATTTCATTGTAGATATTTTACAGTTTATTTCTATATATAATTCAAGTTGTTATTCAAGATTTAGTTTTGCATGTAGATGTGCAGTTTTAGTCACCTTATCTGAAAACATTTGACTTATCCCATTTACTTAAGACTAGCTTTTCTGATTCTGAAATATAGTAGTTTAATTAAAAACCTAGAAGTTCGCATTGTATACGTTGAATATATACATTTCTTATTTGTTGATTATAACTTGATAAAATAGAGGGGGAGAAAAGAAAAAAGAAGAAGGCTATTGTATTGATCTGGAAGCCAACAGCGTCTAGCACATCACTGAATGCAGTGAATGGTTATGGATTCTATGTGTGCATTGCAGTTTATGTTTCTTGATTTATATAAAATGGTTCTCTTTATCCAATGAGAATCTAACAAGAATTCTCTGCTCATGATGCAGGTATTTTCTAAGCCTTCAGAAAAGATCTTTAAGTCAGGAAGAGGAGCCAATATCAAGAAAATGTGTCCATTGAAGTCAAGAAGAATCTTGTCCCTTCAGAAAGAAGTCCAAGGATAGCCACTTGCTGGTCAACCAGTTTGAGCTGCCTTATCAGGGACTCACGGTTGGTCCTAGATGCTAGAAGATTGGACATTTAACTAGAGGAATAGCTAGATCAGTCTTACTGAGTGAGATCCCATGCTGTTGCTCCGTTGGGGGCACAGCGGCTACTCTCATCTCCAGTTTATGGTGCAGCAATGGGATGACGGAGCACAGACGCTGGATGACGTCACTGACTCTAATTAATCCTACATTGTTTGGTTGAATATTCTCCAGTGGGTATTAAAATATCATACAAAAATCTTCTTATTTTGTTCCTATGACTGTGTGTTTATCTATGCGCTTCTTCCTGACCCCTTTTGTGCAGCTCTTACAATCTTTACTTTTCAAGACTTTTATCAAATTCACTAAGCCATTAGCTACTGCTGAAATGTCTGTTTATACCCTTACCAGGGACCATTTCTATTTCCGTGCAACTTTCAGGCAAGGTGCATCATTCGTGAACTTAAATTTGAGCCAAAGGGGAGATGCTGGTATAACAGTGAAGAAGGAAATGGTGTTCTGAGCCATGTGCTATGTGAGTTAGCTTTGCCCTCTGAGATTGCTCATGACTGCTCCTGAATATAATTTCTTTCTTAAATTGCATTGCTGCTAGGCCTTCCTGTCTTTGTGGATGTGTGAATATAACATATACCATCCCAAGATGGACTCTGTTGGCTATTTGGTTCTTGATGTCCTGTAGTCAGGTGCTCTGTTTCTACCAGAGCCTAGTTACATACCAGGAATTATTTTTTGAATACAGGTGTATCAGAGAGTTATTAGTCACATTTCCTGAAGGAGAAATCAGGTAGCTAGGGGAGATTCAGGATGGCAGATTTGAGGAAGGCCACATTTTTATTTGCTCTGTTGTTCAGGGATCAAGCATTGGGAGAACTGCTTCTCAGCAAGGTAGGTGAAAGAGAGATTTCACTAAAATTCAGTAGTGGGCAGTCAGAGTATCTTAGAGACTCAGAAATTTGGGTGGGTTGAACGAAGAACAAGAAAGAGTACATTGGAGCCAAGTTGGTGTGGCAGCGGCAGAGACAGCAGTGCTGGTTTACCACAGAGGGCACAGATAACACCCAGAGACACACAATGGACATATTTGGTATAGAAAACCCTGTAGATCAGAAAGGCAGCCTGAGCTAGCTGATTCAGAGGCTCTACAACAATCTGGTGTTTACAAAGTGCTCTGTATTTCTCAAATGGCAAGCGGAGAACCAAGGCAGTCATCTTAAGGAGGCCACCCTCCACCTTGCTGCTGTGGGAACCCAGGAAATCATAGCAAAACATTGCTATGCTGTCCCAGCAAGCACCTAATGTGTAGCCTAGGACAGGTGCACTTACCAGAATGTGAGTGAAACAGAAAAAAAAAAGATAATGCCCAGGAAGATTCAAGTCAGAAAAACAAAGGGAAGTCCAACTTGCTTGCTCTTTGTGTCTGGCAGCTTGTGTGACCAGATGAAGAGGGTCGGGAATCTGAACAAGCTGGTGTGAAGATGCTCAGGGACTAAGCCTGGGAAGGCTTTGCTGTGGACAGCAGAGTGAGTACACAATTGGTTCCCCTGAGCTACAAATAGAATTCTTGGGAGGTACAGACTCCTAGCAGGGATGTCATCTGTTGGGCCAGAGAAGATATCACCCTCCAAAAAAACCCTTAAGGCCCCATTTTAGACCTAAGTGCCAGCTTCCAGAACTGCTTTCCTAGAACACAGTAGCAACCGCACCCTGGGAGTGTTTGGAACCAGTCTGTGAAGACGAAACTCCCATTGACAGTACTTCCCATTCCATCCCTGGTATGAATCCTGGAAAGGAAATAATTGAGGGCATTTTTATAATGAATCTCCTAAAATATGGAACTAAGTTTTACATTGGGTATTATCTTTCTTATACATACAATTGCAAACTCTAAATTTTAGGATTAGCAAATAAAAATCTTAGCAATATTTGGTGTTTATTAATTTGTCTCCCCACTGGTCAAAATCAACGTCAAACTATATCATTCAAGGCTGTTCAAAGAAAAAGTGTAATACATCTTTGCAAGATTGAATAATTCAGTCAATAACACAAAACCCACTCTTTCTTTTGCTCTTCAAATTTATTATGTTTAATTACTGGCCACCAAAAAAAAAAAAAAAAAAAAAAAAAGTAGTGGCCCAACAGCAGATTGTTCAGTATTTTCAAATAGGAACTGGAAGTGTCAGAAGTAGAATTGAGAGGGTGCAAGGTCAACATATGACTTGTACTTGTAAAGTTGCTTTCCCTAGGGTCCCCACTGATTCATACCTGTCACACAATAAGGGCTCTGCTCAGCTCAACTGTGGCACCAGCCTCTTTTCATTAATAATTTATTTTAAAGTGATTTGTGTGACAGACCAAAAAAAAAAAAAAAAAAAAAGAATTGCAAGAAGTAAAAAACTCAGAAGTCCTTTAGATTAATTTTGGAAACCAATGTGAAGAATACAGCAAGAAGGATTTTTGGCACTTCAATTCCAAGAATGTTAAGTAAGGTAATCTAAGCCAAAAGGTACCTCATGTGCTTAGAAATCTGTGTGTGTGTGTGTGTGTGTGTGTGTGTGTGTGACAGAGCTAACCATTTTTATATTTTCCTTGTAGAGATATTATTATGTAAGATGTGTCTGAGATCATCAGTGGTCACAAGGTAAGTGTGTTGATAAACATCTATTTATATTTTCTATTTGTGTCTTGTTCTTCAAATTATTGATACAGTTCAACACTATTATGTTATTGCTAATAGAAACTAATTTTTTTTTTCTACATTGATATCTTTCAGCTTAACAGCTTCTAGGTTTGTGTGTATAAATGGCAGCTGTTTAACATTCTTGGAATTTCAACTCATGAAGGTCAATATTAACCAATTCCATCTGTCCTAAACTTATTCAAGTTATGCTAGGAGAAGAGATACTTGAAAAAAATCTGATAGTTTAGTTCTCTAGATTTTGTTTTATAAATCCATCTGGTCTTCTACTGTTGATATGATAACTTCATTTTTATTTGTATTTGTGTTTTTCCATTTGTCAGTGAAGGTGATGATGCCAAAAGATATTAGCTATATCCATGCCCTTGCTGTTGGAGCTGTGCATGTCTTGTCAGTGTGAACATGATAGTGAAGACATATTTGTGAAAACATAGGGGAAGAAACTTTGTACCACTTCATTTTTCACAAGGTTCAAAACTTGTAGAATATCCTGAATCTGTCTAACATCTTCCAGGGTTATCGTCATTTGGTGATATTAAGCTTTTACGTGGGGTCAATGGCTGTAGAAATGACATACATATTCATACAACACTATACATAGCAATTTAGATGAATTATGAAGTGATGATGAGCACATGAAATTCTATGGTTCAAAGTTTACTGTAAAATATTCGATAGGAAAGACTTCCCATCATCTGTCATTATCGAGGCTCATGTGTAATGACAGTACTATTACTTCAATTACATAAAAATTTTATTATTCAATATTGTTTTCATATTTATTACCTGATTTGATCCATACAACAATGGAGTGAGGAAGCTAATGTTAATTTTCCTCATCTGTTATAGATGAGGAAACTGAGGTATAGTTTCTTTATATATTCTCCATATCTGTTATTCCTGGATTGCTAAAGACGTAGCACAATTCAATTGAGAAAAAAAAAATACTCTATTCCATCGAAAGATGATAAAATAAACAAGCAAATAAGGTAAGTTTAAATACTAGTAGATATTCTTTTTTTTTTTTTTTGGTACCGGGGATTGAACTCAGGGGCACTCGACCACTGGGCCACATTCCCAGCCCTTTTTGTATTGTATTAGAGACAGGGTCTCACTGAGTTGCTAAGTGCCTCACCATTGCTAAGGCTGTCTTTGAACTTGCGATCCTCCTTCCTCAGCCTCCCAAGTACTGGAATTACAGGCGTGCGCCACCGCACCCAGCAGATATTCTTATAAAAATGAAAACGTTACTAAAATTAATTGTACTCACTGGGGTTCTTTCAAACTGTATGAATAAGGGAGGATATAATGAGAAGAATTTTAAGATCAAGTTGAACTCAATCAAGTAGAAATGACAGCAGACCTTCAAGTGCAACAGTTTTGCAACAGCCCTTAGGAGGCAGTCAGCTGTGTATATTTGAAAACCTGAGAAACAGGCCAGTGCAGCTGTAGTGAGTCATGTAAAAGTGGTACAAAACACATGACCACAGGGGGAGACAGGGTTAGACCTTTCAGAGACTTGGTATATATTTGGTTGTAAATGAAATGGAAAATTATAGGCAAGAAATTATCATAATCCAATATGAATTTTGGAGAAATTCTGTTATTTACTTCTGGACACTTAGATTTTGGAGCATGAAATTAGTCAAGGATCTGTGTTGGCTGTCCATGTAAACACATGGTGGCTCAGACTAGCATGTGGCAATGTCAGGGGAGAGTGGTAGATGGACAGTAAGCATCTTGCAGTAGAAGTGCCAGGAGATTTGCCTATAGATGAAAGTGAAAATGAAGGACAAAGAAGAAAGAAAAATGGCTGCTAAGCTGTTGGATGAAGCTAGTAGATGACGATATCACTGATCGAGGCTGGAGTAAATGGGTGAGAAATTGACAGAGTAAAGTTGATGTACTTACTAGAATTAAGTGAAAAATGTCACTTAGGTTTCTGATGTGCACTTCTGACATTCAGGCCATAGGAGTAGGTTGTTACTAATGTCAATCTCTTTGGTGGATTGCATTTAATGGCATAAGCCTAGATGAACTGATTCAGAAAGAAAGGGTTCAGATAACAAAGGGGACCACAGTACCAGAGCACCACATCATTTGGAGCTTCAGTACAAATACTTTGTAGATAAAATTATGACTGCTTCAATTGTTTCAATTTTCACTAATGGTTGTGTTTCTAGAATATTATATGTAATCTAAATATAACATACATTGATATATCTGCTAATATTTATACCTGCATTTATATAAACAAAATATTAAGTATTTGTATTTAGTGTAAATTTAAATGCTACATAATATAAATGTGCTATCAATGTAACTAAAACATTAACCTGGGATCTGAATTCAGAAACTTTGGGAACCACATTAAGCTGCCCAAGTAATGTGTGTAATACTGAAGGGGTGCATAATATATTTCAAGTTGAAACGAGTGTCCTAGAGATCATCCCCTAAAGAAAGTCTCTCTTCACCCTTTCTTACCCACACATCTAGTTCTTAAATTTTTGTCATGTCCTCACACATGATATGAGGTAGCACCATTTTGTGGGGGGGACTATCTCAGCTCGGCCTTTATAGCCTGTGGAAAATTCTCTATACTACACTCACGCCAATAACGGTCATGTTTCAGGACATAATTTATCGTGGAAAGGCCAGACAGGAGCTCAGGGTAGGATCTCTTTGTCGCAACGTGAATTTCTAACAAACTCAATAAACATCTGAGATTATGAAGGATACAAACAAAATCCCGTTTAATTGTCTCATACCATTCTGCCACAAAAGTTCGAGGTTGACTTGAAGTCAGACAAGGTTAGTCATTTACTGAATGTTTATTTGTGTTCCTTTTTTCTTAAACGCTTGCTATATAGTGAAACTACCTCCTGGGAACAGAATGTCCTCCATTGCTGAAGAGCCCATCTAGCTAAACAAAGACCATGTCATCAATTACCATTTGAAAATGCCTCAGCAAACCTTCTTTGATGTAATCCTTCCTCAAATCCTCTTTGAAACTGGATTTATACAACGGGTAAGTGGGTAAACATCTTGTGAAATCAAATGGATGGAGGGGAAAATGAATTTTGTCATGCATGAAGTTGTTATCTTTAAAGGAATGCCTAAGTGGAATTCTCCCGCAAAATTCTGGGAAATCCAGACAGAGGCCTGTTAAACCAAGAAAATCTGATCCTGTGGCAGGGAGGTTGATGAGGGTTTGTAAGAACCAGCTTAAGGGAAAAAGTAGCAAAAACAGCTCAGTAGATACAGATATGTTCTCTTCACTTGCCCAATTTTACATGATTCTTTTTTTTTTTTTTCTTTTGGTACTGGGAATTGAACTCAGGGGCACTTGACCACTGAGCCACATCCCCAGCCCTATTTTTTATTTTATATACAGACAGGGTCTCAATGAGTTGCATAGTGCCTCGCCGTTGCAGAAACTGGCTTTGAACTTGCGATTTTCCTGTCAGCCTCCCGAGCTGCTGGGATTACAGGTGTGCACCACCACACCTGGCTACACGATTCTTATGACAACCTTCCAATACTCTTTACCTAACCCTGGACTTATCTTCTAATCATTAGGACGAACCTTCAAGTAAAGTGGAATTCTATCAAGCAACTTGATAGACATTCAGGGTTTTTTAATGAAGAATAAATATAATTATGACTTAATTGCAAATTACTTCCAGAGTTGCACACAGCCTATTCATATTATCAACAATAATATTAATAATCCGAGCATTCCTACCCTTTCACATTTTCATTGACACAAGAATGATACTAAAGACCTTGCTTAATAATACAAGTTATTTAAAAGACTCCGGCTCCCTTGATTAGTGTTGAGCTTGAAGTAGAAAATATATAATGAAATTTGCAGCATTTATAGCATTATTGGTTAGCACAGAAAATAAAATAGATTAAGATATGTTCTACATGGCACCCTCATTATTTTATAGTGCTTGGTATATAATAAAATATTAATAAACTGATTCATATGAAGGTGTTAATAACTGGCATCATAAACAACTTTACATAAATTTTATAACTTCACTTTACATAGATTTATAATTTCAAATACATGAAATATAAAATGCATACCTCAGACTTAAGTGTAATGTATTAATGACAGTCCATGAAAAATTCAGGAGAGCAAATAGTGTTTGTAGGCATCACCATATTTCTCTGATGAATCTGATGAACATCCCAGCTTTGCTGACTTTGAACTTAAATTCCCAGACGATGGAACATTGTCCATTGATAGTATAGACACAGGCATCCCTTCCTGTGTTTAAGTCTAGAAGGAAAACTTAAGATCCCCCTTTGCTCATTCCTTCATTGCTCTCTCTGTTTCTCTCTTTCTTAAATTTATTCTTTTTTTGTTTGTTTGTTTTGGGGTAATTGAGAAATTTTAAATGTGAACTTATTTCACATGATTTTAATAGGGATGTTATTAATTGATGTGTGGGTAGGATAATGTAATTGTGGTTATGTAGAAGAATGTCTTATGCCTAGGAGACACAGTGTAAAGTTTCTAGAGGCAAGTTTTGATGTCTACAATATATTTTCAAATGCTTGGAAAAATACACACCCCATCACCATAAATAGAGAGGAAATTTGCCAAATGTGAAAAATTTAACACATTTCAAATTAGATGGATAAAATGTGGATGTGTTTTGTAAGTTCCTGTCCTTTTGTATACATAAAAATTTTTATTATAAAGCATTGGGGGAAAAGGCATAGGCCCTGTAATGGTCAATTTTATGTCTATTTGATTAGACTCTACTATACATTTATTTAATCAAGCACTACTTTAGGTGCTGATATAAAAATATTTTATACATATTATTAGCATATGTAATCAGTTGACCTTAAATTATTATCCTAGGTAATGTATTCTTATCTAATCAGTTGAAAGCTTTCAGACAAGAATTGAGGCTTCCCTGAATAAGAAACTCTGTTTGTGGGCTAAAGCTTCAGTTTGTGCCTTAAAGTTCCACTCTCCCTTGTGTGTAGGGCAAGGCCAGCCCTGTCAACTTGGAACTTGCTTAGCTAGCCTCCACAGTCACAGACTCCAATTACTTGCCATAAATCCTTTAATCTGTAACTTTACTTATTCTGGTCCTATTGTTGAAATCTAACCGATACTTTTCTCCAGAAGCTTTGTTTATTGTTGTGGAGATGTGTAAGTAAACACACACACACACACACACAAACACACACACACTGCAGAAAGATACGTTTTATATTAGAGGTCTTTACAGTTTTCTAGGACAAGCTCAGACAAGGGGCAATTTCAGAGACAGTTGTGTCAATTCTCCAAGGAAGAGATGAGCAATTCACAATCATAAAACCATGTCAAAATCAATAAAACAGTCACGGAATAGATTTTCCAATATATTTAAAACTAAATTAACTGATGAGCATAAAAAGTTCAATGTAGGTATTAGATACAGGAACTGAAAACGTTAATTTGAAGACAGTTAAGACAGTTGCATGACTTCATTGAATACAGTTTTTCAAGGGGATTTTCTTACATTTGAACAGTGAGGATTATGTGTAGGAACTTCTCATTTACTCTTTTTGTGAATGGGTTTACTGTTCAATTAAAGGCAAATGCAGATGATACTTAAATTTTGCATTCCCTAGGCAGATGTATAACTACTTTTCATATAAAATTGTTTTTTCATGCTTCTAGAAAAATCTCAATTTTTTTTTTAGCATGACACATTATCTAAAAAATCAAATTTAATTTCCTCACAAATTCTCTATTGAGATTGCATATCTATGGGTAGGAACTAAATTGTTTAGAAATTCAAGGTGCAATCATTTAAAAATGAAATTATAAATTATATTCAAATATTTCTCACTGTATTCCAATGTAAGCTGCCTGTCACCGAAAACCGGGAGGAAAACTCTCGGAGGCAGAGTAAAGCTTTTACTACTTTTACTTCTCTTAGCTTAGAGCTTCTTTAGCTTAGAGAGAAAGAAAGAGATAGAGCTTAGCTTAGAGAAAGATTATTTTTTAGAGCTTCTTTCTTCTTTCTTCTTTCTTCTGTCTTCTGTCTTCCTCGGGAGCCTCGGCCTAACTCTGACCAGCCCTCGGGAGCCTCGGCCTAACTCTGGCCAGCAATTACTTCTTCTATCTGGTTTCTCTTCTGTAACCGCTCTGCCTAGGTTCTGGCCGCTCTGATTCTCCGACCCGAACTCTTCTTCTGACCGACCGAGCTACTGCCCAACTGACTGAATGAATTCTCCGTTCTCCTAACTCGGACCGCTTTCACCCGGTTATATACCTTCAGCTTTGCGGGTGCCTACAGGTGCGTCACATACATATCAGGTGGAACTTATGGCTTCCAGCTAGCTGCAACAGCCCTTCCTAATTAGGGCTCCTTCATATTCCTCCCTTTTAGTTTAAAAAGGTGCTTTAATTCTATTTTCTATTTTATTTTCTCTATTTTCTTTTATTTTCTTGTCCCTACCTAGCTTTTCACCTTTTATTTTTGAAAGGGTGGATATTTGAGCCCTTTTTGAGGAGGTGCTGCGGCTTTTAAGGAAGCCTACTGCTGAGGAGCAGCTAACGCACTTAGTTAAGCACAATTGCATAAGTGGCTTTGACTTTTTTTTTTTTTTTTTCCTTGTCTTTTCTTTATTTTTATGGCTTTTTTCTTTATGGCTTTCTTGCCAAAGCTCAATGGCTTTTTCTCTGCATGGTTTTTACCATGCTATTTAATTCTCTATTTTCTGTTAAGCTCATGGCTTTTTTCTTTATGGCTTTTTGCTAAAGCTCAAGGCTTTTTCTCTGTATGGCTTTTCTGGCTTATGGCTTTTGGCCGGCTACTATGCTTCAGCTTTTGTCTGGCTACTCTGCTTCAGCTTAATTCTTAACTGGCCTCAACTGAGTCAGAGGCTATGCTCTCTTGTTTCTACTCTTTTTGCTGGTCTCAACTGAGTCTGAGGCTATGCTTTTTCTGCTTTTTCGTTGCTCTCCTCACTATACTTCTACTTAGCTTCTTGTTCTTGTTTCTTAGCTTTTCTTCTCTGCCTGCCGAGCCCCGGACGGACCACCATTTGTAAGCTGCCTGGTACCGAAAACTGGGAGGAAAACTCTCGGAGGCAGAGTAAAGCTTTTACTACTTTTACTTCTACTTTCTTAGAGTTTTGAGAGGGAAAGAAAGATTTTTAGAGAGAAAGATTAAAGAGAGCTTTTCTTCTTGTCTTCTTAGCTTAGAGTCTTAGAGAGAAAGAAAGATAGAGCTTAGCTTAGAGAAAGATTAGAGCTTCTTTCTTCTCTCTTCTTTCTTCCTTCTTCTTTCTTCTGTCTTCTGTCTTCCTCGGGAGCCTCGGCCTAACTCTGACCAGTCATTACTTATTCTATCTGGTTTCTCTTCTGTAACCGCTCTGCCTACGTTCTGGCCGCTCTGATTCTCCGACCCGAACTCTTCTTCTGACCGACCAAGCTACTACGCGACTGACTGAATGAATTCTCCGTTCTCCTAACTCGGACCGCTTTCACCCGGTTATATACCTTCAGCTTTGCGGGTGCCTACAGGTGCGTCACATACATATCAGGTGGAACTTATGGCTTCCAGCTAGCTGCAACAGCCCTTCCTAATTAGGGCTCCTTCATTCCAAAACAACCCAAACAGAAAGACTGGAATAGCAACAAGACATTCTTAACTTTTTTCATCAAATTTGTAGTATAAATCTTATTATTTCTTTTTATGGCCATTTGGGTTTTAATATATGACCTTCCACCTCTTGTTCTAAAACAACTGCTGCTATGGATGTAAATTTTTAATCAATACATGCTTACTTTATTTTAATGATCCACTCATGTGTTGTTTTTGAAGAAAGACTAAACACTCAAATGTATTCTAGTCAAGGAGCTAAAGAAAAATTGAGAAGAAAAAATTATTGGCAAGAAATTTCTTCTGTCTGACCTATGTGCAAAGTCACCCAGAAGTTTGTTTGTATTTACCACTGTTCAATCACAGGAAATTATCATGGAACCCAGAAACTGCTTAAATATCTATTTTTTAAAAAATCAACTATACATGAATATGGAATGCCCAAATAAATTAACATGATGTTGTGGATACTCAGTATAAGCAGAGCAATTTTGGAAAGGAAGGCAATACAAAGAATTATAAAATGAGAAGTACAACCATACCAAATGGACAGATTTATCAATCTGAGTTCAGTTCTCAGGAATAAGACACTTTGGAAATCTGTTCAAGCTTACAGGTTAGATAAATTCACTTTGTTTTCACAACTCCAGATGCTTAGAAAAGGCATTTTCAAAAGAACACTCAAAACCTATCAAAGAACATATGCTCAAAATATCGCTGAACTGAATGAATAGATAATCAATTTAGTAATCTGTGCTTTCAAAACCAACAACAACTTGAAAAATGGGCAAATATTTCTCATGAAGACCAAGATGCATTACTTATTTGTGGGACTTTGCTTGAATAGCAGCAAAAATAAACAACATTTTTGATTCCACAATAATAAACACATGCTAATCACGTGTTTATATTTACATCTACTAAATCTACCTATCTCCCTACATATATCTAGGTGTTTCAGTCAGCTTAATCTTGGCCATCAAAACTAAACTACAATACTCTTATTCTTACAGTTTGTGAAAATCGGATGCATGTTTAGTTATTAAAGAATTCTAAAGAACAGGTACTTCCAAATGATTTTGTCCCCTGTCATGTTCTTCTCGCAAAGTTGGTGAGAGACACACACAGCGTGCTGCAGACCATTACTTTATCTATAAAGAGAAGTCTTCTGGGTGTGAGGCAGAAAGAGTAATTGTTGGTCGGGAATTGTCTGTGTTCCCACCCTTGTGATTAACTCAAACAAGAAGGGATGTGGCAAGAGCAGATCCTGGAAAAGTCAAACTTGAGATAGAAAACGTGTTCTTGTTTTTCTCAACTGATTGTGCGAGAACAGTGCCAAAACAGCCTGCAAGCTGGAAGGGCTGACCAGGAAGGCAGAGCCAGAAACAGCAGGGAAAAAGAGGGAATCTCCATTTTTCAAAGACTTCTTTTTGCTAGTTAGAGCACTCTTCAGCTGTTTTGTTGAGGCTTTTATATGATGAATATACTTGTTTGTTTACAATTATTTTACCTCACTAGAAAAAAATAATTTAAAAAAAATCACTCTATATTTCTAGTTCAATTGAACTAAATTTTAGGGGATACTTTTAATGAATTCATGAGAAGGTAAGACAGTAGGAAATGCCTTCTAGGATGCTGGCCAGCATTCTAGGCCCCTTCCGATACGTGCTGGTACTACCATCTCTCCAGCTGTAATCATGGAAATGCCTCTCTACACTGACAAATGTTCCCTAAGGGGCCAAGTTTCTCTCCCTACCACCAACTGAGGACCTCTGCATTAAGGAGAGAAAGCTACAGCAGTGAGAATGAAAAACAAAATAACGCAAACATAGAAAATGATATCACTATGGAGAAATAGCATTAACAAAGTCAATCTGAGAAGTCAATAAAGAGATGACAGAATAGAAGGGGTGGATTATGGGTTTGGAGAGGGTAAATAAATTCATTATTGAAGACCTCTATTTTATTTCATTTTATTATTATTTTTTTTTTTTTTTCTGAGAGAAGGAAAATGTTGAGCAGCTATTAAAAGTGAGGGAGTGGTTTGATGTTAGTAGATTTTAGGGTTTGATAAATGATATGATTAAAGTTTTGCAAAAATAACTTGCCAAGGAATAATGAGGAGGGAGCAGCTGAGGTTGAATAATAACTTGAAGTGGTGCCAATCAGCAAGCTCATGTAGTATTCCCGAGCAATGTGCTGGCTCAGGGGAATCAATACACAGAAAACAAATAGTGGGGCTGTGCAGACTCTGGGGGTTCAGCAGGTCAGGTGCGACTCTGGAATAAGATGGACGGAAATTAGATACCAAGATAGAGGTAAGTAAGTGATTGATGATTAGGTCCAAGTGTGGGCATCAAGAAGTGAATCAATGAGAAAAATAAACCAGGAAAGAACAAAAAAAAAAAACAGAGGAATATTAACAAATTCAAGTTTGGGTAAATTCCAAAAATATGCTTCATGTTAATTACAAAGTGGGGCAGGTGGGACTCTTAAAAACTGTGGTTATTCAAAGAGTTGGGTGTATTCATACAAGGAAGAGTCCTGCTAACAAACAAGACGTCCAAATAAGCTCAAGCATTAGGGATGTGCTGTTGTTTATCCTGGATGTTTAGATATCTCCCCTTACTAATCATATGTGTTTATATTTACACATATTAAATCTACCTGTCATTACCTACCTGCTCATATCTAGGTGTTTCAGTCAGCTTCGTATCACTATAACGAATACTTGAGATAATCAGCTTATGAAGAGGAAAGGTTTACTTGGGCTCACAGTGATGGTGATTCCAGTCCATGATCAGCTGGTCCAGTTATTTTGGACCTGTGACAAGGTAGCACATCATGACAGGAACATATGACAAAGCAAACCTGCTCCCCTCAAGGCCGTGGAGTGAAAAGGAGAGTGAAGAAGAAGTCACATCCCACAATCCTTTAGGGGCGTGTCCTGTTTTAGTTAGCTTTTGCATCACTGTCCTCAAAATACCCGACAAGAACAACTTAGAGGAGGAGAAGTTTATTTGGGATTCATGGTTTCAGAGTTCTCAGTCCACAGAGGGCCAACTCCACTGCTCTGGGCCTGAGGTGATATAGCATATCCCGTGTGAAGGGCCCAGTAGAGGGAAGCTGCTCAGCTCACGGCAGGGTCGGGAGCACAGAGAGGGAGGGGGAAGTGGCTTCAGGGCAGATGTACTCTTCCAGGGCCCCCAGTGGCCCACCTTCTCTAGCCATGCCCCCCGCCAACACACACCGACAGTTTCCATTCAATGAGCTCATTCAAACTAGGATAGACTGATTAGGTAACATGTCTCATGATCTACTCAATTCACTTCTGAATATTCCTCTACTAATCAGAGGTTTTGGGGGACTACTCATATCCAAATCAAAACACTTTCAAAAATCTAAAGAACTCTCAGCACCACCAGGTTGGCTCCACTGACCTTCCAATATCATCATGCTAAGGAGAAAGACTACTTGCCACATGGACTTTGGGGAACATTTAAGATCCAAACTGTAACACTAGGTAACGGGATAGTTTTGCACACACAATCTCATTATTTCAGCAAATTAAAGTGTCCAGATATTAAATGGTATCTTAATCTCTATTCAAGATAATTGGGCTTCCTGTTCCTCCGTCAGGCAGGATCATCCTCCAGAGGTCTTTTGGCTATCAAAAACTAAATAAATTTAAAAAAAAAATCTAGGGTCTGCTTCACATGTCTTATCACTCAATTCTAACCCTACTGTCAGATGCTATTTCTAATCCCTCATGTTTGTGTGTAAAGAGAGAAGATGCAAACAAAAGCAAAAAACTGTTCCTTCCTGACTGGTACTACTGCATGCAGCCTTCATGCATCCCATGTCTAGCATGTATTTAATGCTGTGGTTTCTCTTGCGGGGTATATGTGGGTTCTTTGAAGGCAGCTTGTTGGTTTCCATCAACTACAACTTTCATGATGTGACCAGTGACAATAGAAATCTGCTTTAGCCTTTGCCACCAGAAGCCTAATGCAGTCTTGCTATAGGAAGCTGTCTTCTGGGTGGAGATCATTTTGAATGACCTCAAGTTAATATTCTTCTGCAGGTTATCACACCCAATCCCTAAGACCCATGTACTTTGACCTGCCTGTTCCCAGTTGGAGGCTGAGTGACTTTCCAGCTGCCGGTCTCCAGCCTGCTGCCAAGAATGCTTTGTCTACCTTCCTCAGGCATGAGTCACCTCCGTGTCTCCCACTGGGCAGAATACATGTCAAGCTTGCTGGGTGTACCTATCAAAACCCCTCTCATGAGACTGGGACACGCCTTGCCTTTCTGGGGAGGGATAGTGAGAATCCCATCATAGTCATCCTCCTCACAAGATTCCGGACCCTTAAATTAAGCCCACTCTTTAGACACTTCATCATCTTTAATCTGAAGAAGAGAACTCTGGGTGAGGAGCCTGAGTATTGTGTAATTAGTTCTCTGATACTATCATGGAAAATTTAATTGTAATGTAATAAATCATAATTCCTATTTTATCATTCATCTCTCACAACTGGAAGCTTCAGCTGAACATCTTGTTTGTATATAGAGGATAAATCCCGTGGGGAGGGTTTATCTGCCCCCAGGACATGATTAGTCTCTATGCTTGGGGACACAGATGTCACTGCAAAGTGATGCAATGACATCACAAAGAGGTATAAATCATAAACAATCTAACAAAACGGTGATCTCTCAAATCCACTCCTGTAGTCTAATTACCAAGAAGGAGTGAAAGGTGTTGATCCAATATTCAGGCTCTGAAAGAAGTCTCTGAGTGAGGTTAGACCCTCAGTTGCACTGCCTGAAGCACATAGACCCACTTGGAGACATCTGGGTCATGTCTCAGGTCCTGTTGCAGAACAATCTCAGAGAAGTTGTCAAAGGGCTTGTTATGGACTGAATTGTGACCCCACCCACAGATTCACATACTGAGACCCTAACCCAAAAGTGATCCTATCTGGACGAAGAGGCCTTGCAGAGGCCATAAAGGCTAACAGAAGTTATGAGTGGGGCCTTACTCTGATAGAACCTGTATCTTAAGAAACATTGGAGATCTCTCTTTCTATCCACATGTGCACACAGGAAATGCCACATGTATGGCATTTTTCAGTGCCACACAGCAATGTACAAGCCAGGAAGACAGCCTGAACCAGACACCAACTGCAAGGGCACCTTTGTCTTGGACTTCTAATCTCCAGAGTGTGAAAGAAAACCCGTGTTGCTTAGTTAGCCAGGCTGTAGTCATTTTTTTTTCTGACAGCCCTTGAAGATTAATTTACAGCTTTTACATTTGTTGTGATAGTTGTTTGCTCACATCGAAAGTATGACACTTGGTAGATAAGGAACTTGCCACTCACAGAAATAAAGTCAATCCCCAACTTTCCCCCCAATACTGTGTCCCATTCTCTTCAACTCTGATAGTATCCTAAAGGGAGATATTGTTAACTCCTACAGACTACAGTCCAATCCACAATCTTTGAGCTGGTAATTTTTCAATCACAGGACTTAATATATATGGATAGGAATAAAATCATAGTTTTCACAGGGTCTTAGGAAGTTGCCTCTTGGAACATCTATGAATTTTAATTTAAAAGCTGTGTGTGTGTGTGTGTGTGTGTGTGTGTGTGTGCGCGTACACACACACATGAATGAATCTCTAGGCATGCACATCAGGAAGTCATGAGGAAACACAAAATACACGGGGCCTTGACTATTTAATTGGTTTAAATTCTGTTGCATTAATTGGACATTTACCTTTCTACCCTCATATAAAGCAAGTTGCTATCACCATGGAATAATAGCCTTCTCCTTTTCAGTGTTTTTATTGTGGATGAACTTGGTGTAAAAATCACATTTGTTTTCTCTAAAGTCAAGAATATTTTAAGAGATGTACAGGACTGAAGAAATCACAAATGACATATTTAAAAAATATTAAATGGGGCACACCTATTTTTCTAAACATTAGTGACATTCAAACTTGGTGAATGGACTGGCATTAACTGTAAATTCTTAGGGGCAAAGTTACCAGCTTCAATACTTACTAAAACTTCTCATTCTATTTGAAATATAAAATCATGTTTGTCAGACATTCTCAGTCAATGCTTTCTGAAATCTAGGCCTAATTTGTTTTTTCTTCCTAGACATTTTAAATTATGACTTGTATTCTAAATTAAGTGAAATATGTTTTTCATCCTTTTTTTCCCCATGATGAATGAATAATTACTTGGAAAAAGCAATTGATCATAATAATTGTCTCATAAACAGGTACTAACCCTAATTGTCCTTCAGAGAATGTAGGAAATATTACAAGGGCTTGACATCTTTATACTTCTATGAATAATAAATAAAAAAAAAGACCTAATTATTTAACTTTGCACAAGAAATTAAATATTTGTAGATTTTGTCCTGTTGGGGAAGTATCATATAAAGATTATTTTAGTGTTAAATTAACCTTCCCATGTAGCTATACTTAAGAAAGAAAGCATACTTTAGTCTTGCTTTAAAAATGTTTTTAAAATAATATTAGTTGATCAATCAAAATTGTACATATTTGTCTTGTACTTGTTTTAGAATATTTGTATATTATAGAATAGCTAATTCAATCTAAAGATATGCTGTCTTACACATTTATCATTTACTTGCAGTGAGACCTTTTAAAATCTACTCTGTTAGCAATTTTTAAAGGATACAATACATTATTAGTAACTATACTCAACATGTTGCACACTAGATCTCTTTGACCTTAATCTTCCTACTTAGCTTAGATTTTGTATCCTTTGACCAACAAGTAGAACATTACTGGTGAAGTCATTTGCAAACATACCTCAGTTTAAATTTTACCCAATTTTATGAATAATACTTACATCACACATAAGGTTAGATGGCAATCATCAGTAATTACATGGTGATCATTCTTAGTGCAGTGATATAATATTTGACTATAAAGATAAGGCATTTATTGTTTTGAAGTCTGCTTTGCCATATATAGCTAATCCAGCTTTCTTTTGGTTATCAGTACATGAGCATGGAATACCTTTTGCCATCTAACAATCTCCCTTTTCTTTGATATATTTAATCATTTACATTTCATATATTATTAAGCTGTTTATATTTGAAGCTAAGTTTTATTATTTACATTATGATTGCTTCTTGTTATTTATTCTAGTTCTTCCTATACGTCTCCCTTTTTTGTAATTTGACTTTAATTGAAATTGTTATGTTTTCAATAATAGTATGGTTATTTTTAGTGACTTCCCTAGGGATTATAATATACATAAACTTTTGATATCCAATTAAAAATCAATATTTTACCACATCATGTGGAATGTAAAATGTTTCCTGAACTTCATGGCCCTTTACCCTCTACTTTTTTATTATGCTGACTTATGTTCTATAGTAACATATTTTAAAAATCCCATATACAATGTTATAATTTGCCTTCAAATGTCAAAGACATTTTTAAAATTCCAAAGGAAAATGATAGTAATATAACACTTACCCAATATTCACCATTTTTGTTACTCTAGGATGCTTCAAGTTTCCCTCTGGTATTGTGCTTTTAACAATTCCTTTAATGGAGGTCTGCTAGCAGTTAGTATTTCTGTTCAGCATTTAATTTTTTTTAAGACAAAGTTATGGAAGGTGATATATTAGCATGATTATGGTAACCATTTTACAATGTATGTATACAGTAAAGCACCCTGTGGTGCATCTTAGATATAAACATTTCTTATTATCATTTGTACCTCAGTGAAAAGGGACAAATATTGCTTTTCCTTCTGGTTTTCAGATTTTTTGATAAGAAATCTTGCTACTTCTCTTGAATGAAAATTGCTATTTAAATTTCAATTGTCTAGAATACAATCCACAATGACTAAGCATATGAAGAAACAGGAAACTCAACTTGAGTAAGGAAAAAAGATCAACATATGCTCTTGACTGTGTAAAACCTGAATAATAGGTGAATGAGAAAGATTGAAAAGAACTTAGGGTAAAGAAATGAAAAACACCTCCTTATCCTTAGTTACTTCTGAGAAAAACCCATACTATCAAGCAAGATAGTATAATGTGTGAGAAGGTTTCCCATACAGTGGTAACATAGGCTGTCATTTGTTATAAATAAAATAACTAACTGTGCTTGAAAATAAAGTGTTTCATTCTATTAAATATATGCAAAATCTCCTAGTCCATAAGATTTACGTTCTGATCAACTTTCATTAAAACCTACCTTCTACTAGTTGTTCAACTTTTATTAGTAATGAACTAGAATAATTATAATATTCATGTTCTTATAGTAAATTTTTTCATTTTTCTGGAGATAGCTTTGCTTTCAATAAAAAAATTAATCTGCTTTTCAGAAAAGAAAAATATTTCCTCTACTATGCTAAGGCTTAACACAACATATGAAAAGAATACCACATATATGATGAAAATAGAATTTTAGTGCTAGAATTACACTAATTTAATTTTATTCATTTCTTTACTGATAATCAGATGAAGTCTTGAGTAAATCATGTGAGTGCACAGTAAATTAATCAGAGAGTTAGATTACTCCTCTGGTTTCCTCTAGCTGAGACTTGACATGGTGGAGTGTTTAGAGGGTTTCAGAAAAGAAATAATGCTTTAACACACTGAACACAGATTAACACTGGATGAATATCAAGTTAATTTTTTTTAAAAAAAAATCACATTTATAGAAACAGATACAGCCATTACATTTTGTTAAAACTCATCTTTAAAAGCCAAGAGAGAAATAGTATAGAGGATAAAGTATATGTTTGAGCCTCTGAGTTCAAATCAAGCTTCTTTTCCTTAGTAGCTAAGTACTTTGTGTGAACTTAAAAGGAGATAAATTGTATTTGCTTTAAGTGAAGAATTGAGCTTGGAAGCTAGTGTTATATCTTATATATATCCAATAACTTTTTTTTCCCTCTGCCTTCCTTGGCTGAAATTTAATTTAATGAGATGCCTTTGGAACTTAGTGATTTTGTAGTCTAATTCACCAATTATGAATGCAATTATTAAAACCAATAAGAACGAATAAATCAAAATAATTCATATTTTATTTAAAAACTTATAGACAACTACCAATGATCATTACATTTCATACTTTCAGCTATCGTATTGTAAAATTTAATAGGCTGGCCAGCACATCAAACACCAAGACTGATGACAAAAAATGACGTGGTTTCCAGTTATTATCTCCAAAGGCGTGTCTCCATGCAGCAGGATGTGGAAATGTTTGCTTAAAGGTGAGAAGCAGGTTTTAAAACAATGAAATGGCAAGAGGAAACTCTATAATGCCTGACACAGCTCCTGGGAAAGGGATGCTTAGACCTGAAATCAGGCTGGGAAGCACCAGGTGAAGTCATGGGCTCAGTCCATGTGTGAGAAAGTTTGCCTCTCCATATTCTCTGGATGATTGATATATTCTGTGTTAATAATGTTTTCCTCGTTTTATATACCACATGCATAGAAATCTTGTAGCTCACATGTATGAAATGATGATGTACTCATTCCTACACATAGCCAAGGCACATGTAGGGCTTATGCAAGACTGGATAGAAAAGGGAAAAGAAAGAAGAAGGAAAGCAGGGGTACTCAGGGTCTGTGGACAGTCAACAGGTCAGCCTATGGGCTTGCGACCTTATTCTGTCCTGGGAAGACAATAGCAATATTAACTATATGAGAAAATGTAAAATGGTTATCACAAGTCATTAACTTGCTTATCTGCATTAATTTTCTTGCCCCATTCCAAGAGCTGGAAGATGTAGCAAAAAAGTTCTGAAGTTTCCTTCTATACTTAATCTTTTTTAACAAAAGACTTGAACCTAATGTTTTCTGAAGTTCCTCTAAAATGATCAGTTCTTCTTAATTTTTTCATGGCATTCTGGGACAATGGGGGGACAGGTTTGTCCTGGGCAGAACTACTGTTTAGGCTGTGATAGTCTTCTGATACCTTCTTTGCCCCACGCCTTGTTGAGTGTAGCATTTTGCTCTAAGTGTCCTCCCAGTCTCCGCTTTGGCTTCTTCCTCTGGGAGAGGCCACATATACTGTTTCTAACACAGCACCAATCTCTTAACTGCCCTCACTGCACCACCTCCCTATAGCATACCAACAGTTAGTTACCTGGGGCAGGAGCAACTTTCAGTTCCACCTACAGGCTTTTGACATCCTCTATATAGTGGTTACGATAAAGAAAGAATGATATTATCAACATGTGTTCTTGCACCATACATAGTAGCTTTATATAAAAGTACAGAAGAAAGTATACTTAAAAAAAAAAAAAAAAAAAAACTCAAACCCAACAAAGAAATGTGACCTCTGGAAATAGCATAAGTCTCTTTAAAACCTCTGGAAGTTGTATACGTTTCTTAAAAACCTTATTAAAACAAGTAAGTATCACTGAAAAAAAATTTAAATATCTGGGAAGAAAGCCTAACTATGTCAAGGGCAAAGTCCCTGTGCTCCTTTGACTCCATCCATTCCTCATTAGTCCCCCTATCATCAGCCCCTGGACACTAAGCACCAGCCTATCTAAAGGAGCTGACTTTAGCAGTGCCACATCCGGCCCCTTCTTGCTTTAGTTGTTAATCTTGATCTTCCTTCTTCCAAATGTCCTTCTTTCTGGAAAACAAAAATAAACAGTACTGAGTCTTAAAACTTGATTTATATTTGACTAGTGTCACAAAATAAGGTTCCTCCTCCTACCATTTCTGGTGCAATATATGGCTCCCAAATTAGGCTGCTATCTCCATTTTTGCTAAATATAGTTCATGCATCAACACCGGTTTCTCTTATTAACAATTTACAGGAACATTTTTAGTTTTAAAGAAAATAATTTTTAACTGAAATTAGTCTTTATTTTGTGATATTACTGGCATGTAAGACATGATAAAAAGGCTTTTTTTTTTTTTTTTTTTTTTTTTTTTTTTTTTTTTTTTTTAATACTGGAAATACTTTCTGCTTGGCCAGTGGGGGAAGCCAGATGAGTGGGACTTCAGGGTCCCCTAGGAAGAGATAACTCCTAGTACACTCATTATTATCCTCGGAAATGTTCTGTTTCCACTTCCTGTATTTCTTGTTTTTTCTTCTTTCAAGATTTGATGACCCAGAGCCAGGTGATACAATCCAAAATCATGCTGTATGAATCTGTCACACAGATTATACCAATGGTACCTGTAAAACTATTCACAGATCCCTTCCAGTTAATTCTCAAAAAGAACTTAAGTATTCATTCCTTTCAGTTTTGATTTCCTCTACAACATGACTCTTAAGCTCTTGCCCTCAAGAAGCAGAGTCTCTCTTTCTTTTGGGTTGGTGTGATAACTTGTTTTCATCACTTGAAAGCAGCAAAAAAAAACCCTGTTGATGTGCAGGTTTCAAATCAGGCCTCAAGAGGCCTTGTACTATCCCACTTGCTCTCTTGGGACTTCTGCCTCCCCCATGTAAGCATGCCTGGGTAGCCCACTGCAGGATGAGATGCCAGGCAGCCCAAAGGCAAATCATTCTGTTGCCAACCTGCTAAATCTGCAGATGAATGAGTGAAACTATCAGCCCAGAAGAAGCACCTCCCTGCACCCAGACCTCATTGCTGACCCACAAAATCATTAAGTAAAAACGATGGTGTTTTAAGACATTGGATTTTTGATTAGTTTGATATGTTAGTGAATTTTGTGTTCTTGAGCTGTTGCATTTTGTGGTAACTTAAACAATATAACCCCAATACCTCTTCAAACCCACAAAATAATTGTCAAATGTTTAAACATTATAATCATGTTATTTTACTGTTTTCTCTAGGCCTATATTCCTAGTCTCAGTCTTCTCACTTCTTCTCTTGCAATATATTTTAAATTCATACACTGTGCATGTTTTTTTTTTTCTCAAATAGATTTTTGTGACTCTGTAGTTCCATATTTTGTGTGTGCTATGCTCTGATATAATACTGTCACCCATCTGTTCTTTGAGTAAACTCATAAATTTCTCTAGATCTAGTTCTGATTTTTTTGAGTCAATGAAGATTTTTTCCTAGTCTCCCTAAGAAAGAAAACACTTCCCTTTCTGTGTCCACAAGAATTTTCATGCATCTCTCATCTACAGCACTTAACAAATGATGTCGCATGTTTTACATCCCTACCACCTATCCTGGTGGTCAACAGGGCTGCAGTCAGCTGGATCATTATTCAACATAATTTGCTCCCTAATTTCTAACTGGCCTCTTAGGAGGGAGATACACTTGCTTCCCACCTTAGCCAGTACCACCATGTCAACTCTGCCCCAGGTCTTAGGAGGCACCTTGCTTCTGCTTGCCATTTAAGGAGCTTCTATTTAAAGAGCTACTATGCTTTGCTTTCTATTCTGAGTATGATCCAATAAGGGAAGATGTTTTGCCTTTTTTCTACCAGTGCACAGAATTATGTGATGCCAGGTTGTGACTTATGAATTAAAAATGCAAATGTAAATAGAGTTGGCTTACTGCAGAAACATAAGGGAGAATTTCCGTTAGCTCTTTCCTTTTCTAAGTTGTAGCTGAACGTTCATACCGCACTGCAAACATTTGAGCTTACAAAACAGGGATAGAATTGGCACATTTATGAAAATGCTGCCATCCTACTGCATTTTTATTAAGTCTTTCTTGATGAAAATATTTTTCTTGGAGAAACAAGATAGGTATGTTTTAGTGAATCACAGTAACAAAAAGAAAATATTGAAATATCTTTTCATAGGTTCAAAAATTAGACCGTTACGAGCAAAATGTAAATTTTCATGTATATGTAAGTTTATGTGACAGCACAAAGTCAGTACTTTGAAATGTACATTTTACAATCCACTCGAAGAAAACACAAAACTTTTTTCTCCCCCTTTGGTAAATTATCTCGTTTCTGCCAAAGGATTTCTAACCTGCACAACCATGGCACATGTCCTTTGCTACGCAAGGCTAAGTGTGACTTCCGTTCTGCTTCTAAATTTGCTCAAAGTTTATTATGATCTACATGAACCATACAGAGAACACAGTCTACACCCATTCTAGCAATTCATTGATTCACCAAAGAGAGAAACAAGACGAGATAAATAAGTAGTAGTACACACTGATGTAAATAAGTTAATGGATGTTAAGTAAGAGTTAACATTTTACTTGCAAAATGATAGGAAATAGACCATCAGAGTGTCTCTGAAACGTAAGAATAAACTAATAATAAGAGGACTACACATTCAGTCATTGTTGTAAATGTGTCATTTCAATACTCAGGAAGAAAGTACTAAGAAAAGTCCAGGAAAACTATTTATGGCTTCAGTTATCTGTATACTGATGGAAAAAAAAAAAAAAAAAAACTCTGTAATAAGTCTAGTAAACAGGAACTTGAAATATAAACACAATAAAGTAGTTTTATGCATTAACTGGTTATTATGAGCCAGGATACAAGTGGTATCAACTCATTTAATCTCACGTCTATTAGTTAGGCATACTATACATAGTACAGAGAAGCATTCTGGCACAAAAATCACAGAGTTGACTGGAAGCCAGATCAGAATTCAAACCCAAGCCAACAGGCATCTGAGTCCCTTTTCTCAACTTCTCATCAGTACCTTCTTACCTATTCTTGAAGGTAACTGGGATCTCACACAAGCACCTAGAATATTCTTGCAATCCTGACTCGAAAAATATGTGGATTTTAGAGATCCAGTTCTGTTCAGTGAGCTCATAGATCCAATCTATCTACTTCAAGTTCAGAAAGGGAAGAAACCCTAATGAAAGGTGTTAGTTGGACAGAGGGACAAACAAGCATGCAGCGATTTGTAGGGACCTATAATTTAGAGACTGAATGCTAGGTTTGATATTTATCCAGGCAGTATTTTTTTTTTTTAACTTGAAAAATGCCATCCTTGCCGATGAAGCCACAGAGTAAGTTATAATTATGGATGCTTTCAATTTCAAAAGCTGAGGAAGGAGCTCACAAATTGAATACAAAATTGAAGTTTTATTGTATATTCCAAAGAAACAAATCCACTTGCAATGAGGAGAGTTAGAACTACATTTTTTAAAATGTGCATGACAATGAAAACTAGCATAGCAGAGAAATTTGTGTTAGCAAAAAAAGAAGATACAAAATTGGTGTTTGGGGGATTTTAAAAAATAATTCTTGAATTAACTGGAACTGATATGTAACAGTTTGGGGGGAAACCTTCACCTTTCATGACCTCACTCATGCTTATAGCAGTATTAAACCTAAGCCTCTCTTCCTCATGTGTTACCTTCCTTGCTTATGACCTTAACTTTATTTTTATAGAATATATATTTTGAAATTATTGCATGGCACAATAGCTCTTTCTCCTTCATTTTGTTGAGCTCTTCAACAGCAGTAGATGGATTAAGCTTATCACACCATGCTAATACTTGGCACAGCGCCTGGTATGCAACCAGCAATTTTCAAGAAATTATTTTATTATAAGTAGCAGCAGATAGGCTGATCTGTCACATGTCGTCTAGGGCTGAAAATGTACAATTTTAGGTGCCTAGAGTATTAAAAACTCCTCTACCCCATCAATATGTCTACCTAGTATTCCTTAAAACTTTTTAAAACTCATAATGAATTTGTAAAAACAAAACCGAATATTTAGTGCTTATAGTTTAAACGGTGTATGTCTGTCTTCTGTGGAGATAGGTGGGTAATGAATGCAAAGATTCCTGGCTGTTCATGATCCCATGAGCTGCAATAAGCAAACATCTAGGCAGTCAGGCAGAATGGGAAATAGGCTAAGAAGATCAGAAGCATCTAATTTGACTCAATCACTACTACAGTAGTAGTATTCAGGAAGAACTGAGGTGGAAAATTATAGGTAACCAAGGCTTCTTTATGAGGCAATTATATTCATCCTGGCATAATTGTTTGGGTGCCTAAACAAAGAGTGTAACTAAGGAACAACCAAAAAACAAATCCTAGAAGTAGAGAATGCCAAAGATAAAAAGGAAACAAAAAAATTTTGAAAAGCCCTGTGACAGACCATAATATGTAAGAATGGAATGCCAAGAGTTAGATATAGATTGGGAAGGCTATTTTAGGCATTTGGAAGACACTAAATCAAGATCCTGGATTCACAGTCACAAAACAATGTTAACCAAACAGGTAAGAAACCACTTTGAATGGCAATGTTGCAAAAGACAGGTTTCAAAAGTGAGAGTTTTCTATTTAGAAGATGAATATGGCAACAGTGTTCAGGAAGGATTCAGGGAGAGTAGATGCTCAAGTCAGAGGGGAGGGTTCCCTGACTTGAAGTTCAGCATGCTTGAATCTTGGTAAAGAGATGTATAAGTAAGGAAGAAATCCTTGGAAATATTTGGGGGTAATAGAAGTACATTTTATAAAATTCATATAAACATTTAACCCAGAGGATGCTAGCATACAAATTGCATATGGTGATCCTCTGTTGCACATAAAATGGTGTGATAATTCAGAAACAGACATAAAACCAGCCATACCATCAAGGAGAAGCTTCACAAAACAGTGACAATTTAGTTAAAATCTGAAGGAAATAGAAAGAATGCTAAAACCAAGAGAATATGTTGGAAGAATTTCCAAGAAGGAAGTCAAAGCATGAACCCTTCTTCTAGGATCCATAATTATCCACTCTGGTTTTGGCATTAAGCAGTAGGACTCAAGACTGATTGAAACTATGTGCTCATACAGATTAGTTGTGGGAGGAAAGTTGGGGTAGATAAAAAGTTTGAACATTAATAACATGAGAATGCTATACTTAGTTTTAAATACAATGTGGATGGCCCTAGGGGACTTTGCAGGCTCTTAAAAATATTAAAAAAAAAGACATTCCAAATAAGTGTTCGAGAAATATTTATGTATACTTGTGTAATAATGGACTAAGGTTCCACATAGGACTGGGATAAGACAATTATATTGATCTGTTTGTAAGGTTTGGAATGTCTGGACAAGAAAAATGTCCACGGAGTAGATGAAAGGACAAATCCATGGAAAACAGGCTCTTGGTGACTCCTGAGAGAAAAGGAGAGGAATGAGCTGAAGATAGCTGTGGGAGTGGCGGTGGTGAAGGGTAAGCAGGGGGAGTAATCTGGAGAGGAAGTGAGGTCAGTGGGCACACATTCTGTGTTTGATGGTGACAGGATATTGGAGTACATTTCTTGGCAGCTGACGAAGGTATGAAAACTAAAGAGTTAGTGAGTAGTTGGAGCTAGAGGGTTATGCCTCAGTAACTTTGATACAAGAAAGCTACATTTATGAGATTGATTTATTTAAAAGAACTGAACAAAGACTGAACTGAACAAGGAGATGACACTCGGTAGTTGATTATCATTACAGACCAGGAAGGAGAAAAGTCAATAAAGAAATTGAAGATGGTGATGAGGAGGATGCAACTAAATATAATATAATATGATATAATATATATTATATATTCATGGCCAGCCACGGCGCCGCGGGATCAGAGGCAGAGTGAAGCTTTTACTATAACTTTCTTTTACTACTTTTACTTCTATTTCTTATTATAGAGGGAAAGAAAGATATTAGCTTATTTATATAGAGCTTAGCATATATATAGCTTCTTTCTTCTCTCTTCTTTCTTCCTTCTTCTGTCTTCTGTCTTCCTCAGGAGTCTCGGCCTAACTCTGACCATATTATATCTGGTTTCTCTTCTGTAACCGCTCTGCCTACGTTCTGACACTATGATTCTTCTGATGACTGCCCGGCTGACTGAATTCTCCGTTCTCCTAACTCGGACCGCTTTCATTATATATATATACAGGTATACATATCAGGTTGGCAGAGTAATTTCCTTCAATATCTGAGGTTACAACAACTGTGATGACAGTTTTGCATTTGATGCACACTACCCCATCTTTGGACACAAAAGTAAATTCTATAGATGTCAGTAACTGACAAAGCAGAGTCTCAGGTATCAAGAGAGGGCAGATTTTCAGGAAGAGTGTGGTTATACCCTACTAAAACACAAAACAAAACGGGTTAAGAAGATTCCTAATGTCTGACTGAAATAGATAGGTCCAGTAAACTGGAAAGCTTCCTACAGGGATGCAATTACTTTTAAAAAGGGCTCTATGCTGTTCAATGAGAGATGGGAAGCAAAAATGGCACAAGAATTCATGTGGAAGAAAGATGCTTGTATACCAAAACAGATATGGCATCACTATGATTATTTAAAAGACAGCAGAGGATTCCCTACTTACTGACCTCTAACAAGTGTAATTCTATTCATGTGTGTTCTATAGTGTCCTAACTAGATTCAATTTGTTGATAACATAGCTTTTCCCCCTAAATAAATAGTGTGAATAGTAAGAATTGTCTTTCATTCATTAAGACTTATAATAGCCAAGGGGCTACATTATCTTTCATACCAACAGTACTTCAGCATGACATGCTTTCTAAGTTAACTAAATTGAGATCTGGACTATTAAGTGATTTTCCTATGTGGCTTAACCGTGGGTGCCAAAAAGAGGTTTCTAGACCAGAGCTGCATGGTTTCCTGGTGTTTCCCACTTCCACGACTTCTTCCAAGATTTTTTATCTACCTATCTGCTCCTAAATATAGAAATAAAATGTTTATGATCTAAACCAACAAAGACTTTGTGTATATTTGCATTTTAACAGTTTGGTCATTAACCTGAAATGTTGAGGAACTGGTCTTAAAATATTTGGCAACTTGAAGGTTTTGCTCCCTAAAAGTTTTTTCATGTTAATAAAATTGCCAAAGGCCATGATTAATACCGTTCTTCTTATGAAAACTTCAGTTCTATAGAAAATAAGTGAGGAATGTCCCCAACATGGGTTGTGCTCTGAAATGATAGGAAGATGTCAGCTTAAGATGAGAAGAGATGGGCCACCATTATAATAAACCATCTGCTGACAGATGAATTGTTTTTATGTTGTTATAATGCCTACGGAATTTCCATATGAGGTCATTTTTAATTGATGCCACCCATTATCTCGCTTGATCCACCTTTTTCTCAAGGTATGCTATGCTGAGGTTTTGTTTTTGTTAACCCGCCCATGCGTGGTTGGCCTATACAAACACACACATACCCTGCCTGGGGTTTTGCCAACATAAATACCAATGATATTCACGCTATGGGAAGATGAGCAACTGGGTTAATAGTTAATGTGAAGGTTAATTAATGTCCAAATGCAAGCTTCTATTACTCAGCTAAATATTAGGTAAAAAATGACAATGTTTTAGATATATAGTATCTATAAGTTTAGAGTCAAATATATGAGTCTATTTTGTCCCCCACCAAATGTAACACATGCATAGGAAGCAGGGAAAGACATGGCACCATTGTGGATGGTCAGAAATCTCATAGGCCCTTAGGAAGCTTCTCTTGCAGTGTTCACTTACTTTAAAAGAACATCAAAGAATTATATTAACATAATATATTTTCACACATATACATAAAATAAACATACCTAATGAAAATGAAAAAGTTAACTATGAGTGAATAATATTCATGCAGCTATGCAACAGGGATTTTTAAATTACTATTATTATTATTTTAAATTATTATTATCAGTTTTACTCAAAAAATCAAAAGACACATACACAAAATACTTTAGTATAAAAACTTAGTAGAGCTCTTCTTTTCCTGTCTCGATCCCTTTAATTTCTTTCATCTGTCTAATTGCTCTGGCCAGAGTTTCCAGTACTATGATAAATAGCAGTGGTGAAAGGGGGCATCCCTGTCTTGTTCCAGTTTTTAGAGGGAATGCTTTCAATTTTTCTCCATTTAAGATAATGTTAGCTCGGGGCCTTGCATAAATAGCTTTTATAATGTTGAGATATGTTCCTGATATTCCTAGTTTTTCCAGTGTTTTGAACATAAAGGGGTGTTGTATTTTGTCAAATGCTTTTTCTGCGTCTACTGAGATGATCATATGATTTTTGCCTTTGAAGAGCTCAAATTAGCACTAATTGCTGATGACATGATAATCTACCTAGAAGACCCAAAAAACTCTACCAGAAAACTTTTACAACTAGTAAATGAATTTGGCAAAGTTGCAGGACACAAAATCAATACACATAAGTCAAAGGCATTTTTGTACATCAGCAACAAAGACGCTGAAAGGGAAATGATGAAAACTACCCCATTTACAATAGCATCAAAAAAAAATAAAATACCTGGGAATCAACCTAACGAAAGAGGTGAAAGACCTCTATAACAAAAATTATAGAACACTAAAGAAAGAAATCATAGATTAACTCAGAAGATGGAAAGACCTACCTTGCTCTTGGATAGGTAGAATTAATATTGTCAAAATGTCCATACTACCAAAAGCATTATACAGATTTAATGCAATTCCAATCAAAATCCCAATGTCATTCTTCAAAGAAATAGAAATAGCAGTCATGAAATTCATCTGGAAAAATAAGAGACCCAGAATAGCCAAAGCAATCATGAGCAAGAAAAGTGAAGCAGGGGGCATCACCATACAGGACCTTAAATTATACTATAGAGCAATAGTAACAAAAAAAGCATGGTATTAGCACCAAAACAGACTGGTGGACCAATGGTACAGAATTGAGGACACAGAGACTAATACATATAATTTCAGCTATCTTATATTAGACAAAGGCGCCAAAAATGTACAGTGGAGAAAGGATAGCCTCTTCAACAAATGGTGTTGGGAAAACTGGAAATCCATATGCAACAAATTGAAATTAAATCCTTATCTCTCACCATGCACAAAACTCAATTCAAAGTGGATCAAGGACCTAGGAATTAGACCAGAGACAATACGCCTAATAGAAGAAAAAGTAAGCTCCAATTTCCAACATGTCGGATTAGGCCCCAAGTTCCTTAATAAGAATCCTGTAGCGCAAGAATTACTACCAAGAATTAATGAATGGGATAGATTTAAACTAAAAAGCTTCTTCTCAGCAAAAGAAACAATCAGTGAGGTGAATAGAGAGCCAACTAATTGGGAACAAATATTTAGTACATGCACATCAGACAGAGCACTAATTTCTAGAATATATAAAGAACTCAAAAAACTTTACACCAAAAAAACAAATAACCCAATCAATAAATGGGCTAAGGAATTGAGAAGACACCTCTCAGAGAAGATACATGATTAATTAACAAATAACCAAAAAAAACAAATAACCCAATCAATAAATGGGCTAAGGAATTGAGAAGATACCTCTCAGAAGAAGATACATGATTAATTAACAAATACATGAAAAAATGTTCAAGATCGCTGGCAATTAGAGAAATGCAAATCAAAACTACTCTAAGATTTCACTTCACTCCAGTCAGAATGGCAGCTATCAAGAACACAAGCAACAATAAATGTTGGAGAGGATGTGGGGAAAAAGGCACACTCATACATTGCTGGTGGGAATGCAAAATGGTGCAACCGTTATGGAAAGCAGTATGGAGATTTCTTGGAAAACTGGGAATGGAACCACCCTATGACCCAGCCATCCCACTCCTGGGTCTATTCCCAAAGGACTTAAAAACAGCATATTACAGTGACACAGCTATCTCAATGTTTGTAGCTGCGCAATTCACAATAGCTAGGTTGTGGAACCAACCTAGATGTCCCTCAGTAAATGTGTGGATTAAGAAAATGTGGTATATATGCACAATGGAATTTTACTCAGCAATAAAAGAAAATAAATTAATGGCATTTGCAGGTAAATGGATGAAGTTGGAAGACATAATGCTAAGTGAAGTTAGCCAGTCTCAAAAATCCAAGTACCAAATGTTTTCTCTGATATAAGGAGGCTAGTTCATAGTATTGTTGGATGGGGGGGTACATAGGAGGACTAGAGGAACACTAGAATGGTCAAAGGGAAGGGAGGGTAAGGGGGGGAGCAAGGGGAGGGAGGGGGAGAAAAGGAAAAAAAAGAAAAAAAAAAAAAAAAAGAAAAGGTGGTTGAATGAGACGGATATCATTTTCCTAAATGCATGATTGAAGACCTGAATTGTACGAATATACTTTGTATACAAGGGGGGAGGGAAAGGGAGAAAAGGAAAAAGAAAGAAAAGGTGTTTGAATGAGATGGATATCATTTTCCTAAATGCATGATTGAAGACCTGAATTGTACAAATATACTCTGTATACAAACAATTGTATGTAAAAAGATGCTAAATACATGCATTATGAGTTGTACATATTAAAAAAAAAAAAAAAAAAAAAAAAAAAAAGAAAGTAAAACCACAGAGGAGGAGTGGAGGAATTACTGTATCTCCAGTATTTTTCTCGCTTCTGCTCTAAGGATTTCTATTTTAAAAGTGTATCAAGTTCATTTTAAAAATATCTTACAGCATTTTAATTATGTTTCCCTAAAATAAATAAACCAAACTACTTAATAACTTAGCAGTCCAGTTGTAGAAACAAACAGGAGATTCCACAGTGAATTTAAAGAGATGTGGTCAAAGCAATAATAGCAACTGTCATTGTAAATTAAGCCAAATCAGAGATGGAATTTAAATATAACTAGAATCGGTGATTTTCATACTGGGATATGTTAGTTTCTATATTCATCTTATAGAAATATATCTATTTGTACTTGGCAAGTCCCAATGACAAATAATCAGACATGAGGAAAACTCAACCATCCTTGAACCTACATTGAGATTAGGTAAAGAAATTGGGATCAGGACATGAAATGATTTTAAGGCAAATGTGCTATTCAAAAGTAATGAGACTTTCATTCATGGGTGTGTATGTGTGCTCCTTGTTTTAGTTTTTCATATTCTAAACCATTTTTTCTACTTATACATTCTTGAAATACCCTGTTATCAAAGTTACTTCAGGTGGATTTGATATTTATAAACACACAGAAGTCATTTTGGAGCCCAGTGTATTGAATAAAATCATCTTGTAGCATGTACATTTTTATATAATTGCTAAAAAAAAGGACACACTTTAAAAATGTATTCTTATAAGTAAAGGTACTTTGTGATCTGACAAAATTTCTATCCCTGTAAACATTAATTTTTTTCAATTTTTTAGGGGGCAAGAAGACATCGATCATAAAAAGAGATACGTTTATGGGAATAAAAACCCACAAAGCATTAAAAAAATATTATTTAATAATAAAAAAAAGCATGATACTACATAATTCACTGGACAGATTGATGGATATCAGCCTCTATTGTTCTCCTTCTGACAAATATGTGATTTTGTTATTTAAAAATAAAGATAATTATTTGAAAGAAAAAAAAAATACTTAGTAGAACCACATGAAGAGAAGGGTGAGCTTCATACTTAGGGAATATTTGAAGTCAAGTAAAAATCTAAGAAAGAGCCCCGTGAAATTAGAGCAGAGGTAAGAGGTGGGCAAATCATACACATGGGAATGAATATGAAATATGTTCAAAAAGTATAAACAATTATAACTACAAAGTGGCCCATAATTTGCAGGCACATTTACAGGAGCCAAACAAATTGAGATGCCTTGTTTCCATTTTTGTTCTAGATTTTCCTTCAACAACCCTTCCCCCACCTCTGGTTACCCTTAGGTGACATTTCAGTGCATGCACATTTACTTCTGAATCCCTTGTCCCTGGCCACAAGAATTTTATCTGGAGTCATTCTCTTCAAGGATAATTAGAAAAAGGCGGAACTAAGAGATGCAGAGGGAAACAGAGACAAAAACAGCAGGAGGAGAGACTCTGCCAAAGAGGCTGCAACAGAGATTAAAAATCCCTGTGCTCACAAGCCCTTCCTAGGAAAGTAGCTAGGACATTTGTAAAAGGAATTGATGGTACCAGGCCACAGCACTCTCCTTGCACAAGGCACCTCAGAAGAGAAAGTTAAACACTCCATCCCTAGGAACAGCCAGCATGTTAACCAATACCTCCTTTACTGTGGAAGACCAAATGGGTTAAGAACAGTTCCATGCTGCTTTTATCTGTCTTAAGTTTTCAAATTGCATCATGTCTCGCGTGAAATAAAAAATCAAAGTCATAATTAGAAAGACACTAAATATTTGGATGGATCATCGGACTCTGGGAAAAAGGAAGTGATTCTTAGCATAGAATATGCAAACTGTCTGCTACAGAACAGATTTCATAAACATCTCATTTCAACCACTGAAGGACAAAACAGTGAGATGAAATTAATTGTAAAATATCAATCAGTGACTATACAAGATGCATAAAATAATGTTTATACTCTTTGTATTTAATATATCATCTATGTCTATTTTTTTTTTCATGAGTACTGCAGATTTTAAAGCAAACCTTCATTAAAGAGGTCCATGTAAACCCTATGTACCCATTACTCTCAGTGCTGTAAGACAAGAGTACCAAACTGGATGCCTTTCCGCTACAATCAGGGGGCTTAAGCAATTGATACAATGTCTCTTCACTTTAATGTGATAGAGCACAATGGGAATTGTAATAATTTTGAAATCACATGCCCTCCTCCCTTTTTAATTCAATTTTCTTAGGTCATTTAGTAAATGTAAGAAATGGATCAGTGGGCCACGGGGAGCTTTCTGTCGGCAAGGTTTGACCTCTCAATGTTCAAAGTCCCTCAACTGCATGGCGTTCTACCTCAGGCACTTTGAGTATCCTTGTGGCTGGGAAAATGTACTAAAATAAAAATACAAACAAACCTGAATCTTGATTTTAAGGAAATATGTGATTTCCCCAACTTGAGGCTTTCCAATTTAATTTCTGATGTTACTTCTTTTTGTGCATACTTTTGCTAGGGAGTATTTGAGATGTGTCCATACTCCAAGAGGAAGCTCATGACAATGACAGCCACTCTGTATGGCTTTATCAAAATTAATATAAGGGATTAGAGCTATTGCACTCCAAAGTTAAAAATATGCAAACATGCCAATATAAAAAAATAAAAACAAATAATTAACAAACATCCACACCCGTGTTCATACAGATACACATACATTCACATATGTAAATATACAAACACATATGCACATAACAAATTCAAAACACGCAAACACACAAACATGTATATGCACATAAATGGGCACACACACACATACACATACAGAAACACTTTTGAGCCTTCTGTCCAGCCATCTTAAAGGTATAAAGGCCTGTGTGAGAGAATTTCATACTCTCTAGTGAGGGTGGAGCTGTTTTTTTTAAATATGGGTCAGAGTCTGCCCAGACCTCATTTCACATTGCTGGCCCAAGTTACATCCTAACTTCCCCACCCCTCATGTTGAACTTGAAGTAACTGAAAAGCAGCAATTGCTGCTTTGTGCCTGTCCTCAAATGGGTACGTGTTTACTCCTGGTTATTACGTATCACACTGGACAGATTTCATCTCTCCTTGTTCCACTTTCACTTTGGATGGCATGAATATTTATGTGTAGATGGCTTTTTTTTTTTTTTTTTTTTAAATTGGGGATATAGATGTTCCTTCTGATCCTCAGCTATGGTGGCATAAACATGGATATATTACTTTGCCCTATCATATTTTATTAGTTATGAAAATTAGATAGGTTTCATAATATCCTCAATGTACTTAAATATGACCAAAAAAGGGTTAGGTTTAAATGTAGAGTTTTAGTGATAACAAATAAAAGCTGATTTTAGTAGTCATCAGAGTGTATAGCCTGTTGATTTTAGAAAATTCTGAGATTATTATAAATCTTTTAGCTTAGTTTTCTACTATATAAGCAGAAAGCAAACTATAAATTAAAATGTTTAAAGAATCTTGAAATTGTTCTGTGGTACAGAGAGTTCTAGGATGGCTTCTGAGAATTCATTTCTTTGTTGTACACACCCTGTCTCCTCCTCTTACTTATGGTAGTGACCTATTAATATGATGGATGTACCAGGCTTGTTGGCATATGCCTGTAACCCCAGAGGCTTGGGAGTCTGAGGCAGGAGGGTCATGAGTTCAAAGCCAACCTCCGCAAAAGCAAGAAGCTGAGCAACTCAGTGAGACTCTGTCCCTAAATAAAATACAAAATAGGGCTGGGGGTGTGGCTCAGTGGTTGAGTGCCCCTGAGTTCAATACCCAGTAACAAAATAAAAAATAAAAAAATAAAAAACAATAAAAGACGGATGCCACCACCATAGTTAGATCATGTTAAATGATACATTAAAGAGGTTTTGCACATGAAATTTTGGTCCTACCTCCATTGTTTGAGATAATCCCAAGGAGACAATCCTGGTAGTCCTAATCAAGCAAACCCAAAGTGAGTCTGGAGGTTAGAGACTTTTGTTGGTCTTGAAGATACAAGCCACCATGCATTATGTAACTACAAGAAAATTCAATTTGCCAATAATCACATGAGCTTGGAAGAGTATCTTGAATCCCAGATATAAATATAGCTCCAGTGGACATTTGATTCAACCTTGTAAGACCCAAAGTGGTGGATCCAGTTAGACCATGTTCAAATTCCTGACTACAGAAACTGGAAGTCAAAATATATTTGAATTTTTAATCTACTAAATTTGGGATAATTTGTTACACAGCACATGAAAATGAATATAGTTTTGCTGATGCAGTACCTTAAAAACCTTTAAAAATAAAATAATACAAGATAAATCATTGTAAAGATCTTTGTACTCCTTATATTAATAACATTATCAACTCAATTCTTGCCATGCACATAGGAGGACTGTCAAAACATATACTTATAACAGTGTAATAGATTGACTTATAATTTTCTCATTTTTCCCCTCTTGGTGTTCTTGCCAAGAAATTCGACTTATATTTCCTCCCACTGAGAGGTGAAGTATATTTGTTGTTCAGGGCATATGACTTGATCTGGCCTGTGGAGTACTGTGGAATCGATGGAATGATAGTTCTGTGTGTCTGTTTGGTCTCTTGGGACTCCACCGAGTCCTGAAAAGAACCCAAACTAACTCTCTGTGGTATAAATTATACAGAAAAGTCCAATGTTCTTAATTAGGAAACTCATTTTAAGCCACTCTGCCACCTGACCACAGCATTTAAACAAACTAGGTTGAGAATATTTTAGACTGGCTAGATCACTAGGATTATCAATCCATTGATTGGTAAAGAAACAATGAATTATTTGTTTTAAGCTATTACATTTTGGGGGAAATTATTCATCACTAATATGTTGGTAATAGATAACAAATTCATATGTTAATGTGTGTGATAAAAGCAAACATCATGATTGTGTATAAAATCCATTACTTTTCACTGTAAAGTATAAATACATGATTTTAAAGGTAGAAATGTTAGTGAGGAAAAATATATCAGTAAGCATATGTATTTTGTAGCATATAGCTTCTCTCTTAGATTGTCACTGGCTTTACATTACCAAAGAGAACTGTGCTGCATTTTGCTTGAGCAAGTGGATTAATTTAGATATTTATATTATTAGATATTTAAATAGGTATTTAAATTCTCTAGTTCCTACAGTAATTTGACATTTTTCTTATAAATAGAAAAATAATAACTATGTGTACCCATGTTTTCTAAACTTGAGAGTACATAGCAGAAATTTCTGCTAAGCAGATGTTTTCTTGTTTGCATGTAAAATGGGTCTGTTAACATTTTGTAATCCAGCATTTCGTGTTTTCCAAATAGACTTGTTCAAGTGATTTGACTAAAATTTGCTAATTTGCCAAGATAAATATTTTTCTGAGTGCCAAAAGTTTCAGTCTTCCTGTGACTGATTCTTGCTGTCACTCCTTCAGTTTAAGCACGAATGTCAGGGACCTGAAATGTTTGCAATTCTCCTTCTCTTTCTCAGATGGTTCAGAATTACAGCTTTACTCTAGGGTTGAATGTGATCATTTCAATCATTTTTCCATTCCCCAAAGAGACTATTATTCTTTTATAAAGTGCCTATTAGGGAAGACACTGGGAATTCAGAACAATTTTATTTTCTGCTTATCTTCCAAGGGCCATGAGATCAGGATCCAGATGTTCTGACTCAACCCAGGGCAGGATTGTTCCCTGGCAAAGGAAAGTTGAAATTCTGCATGTAGAAGAGGAGGGATGGGGTTGCATGTGTCTGAAAGACAGATACATGAGCATAGCCATTTCAAACATATTTACTCAGGCAGAGAACATGAAGTAACTTTAAAAGACTTATGTCCTCTTATTCTAACCACTGTTAATGCAGTTGAAAAATAAGCAAAGATTACATCACAAAGTGAAATAAATGTACCCAGGTCATTAAGAAAATAGGTTACCTTATTTCATGCATTTGGGAAGGTTCCTTAGAGGAATAGCAGACTCTGATTTTAAAAGTGTCATTCCCCTTTCTATGAGTCATCCTTGGCCTCTCTTCTTTGCTCATTTTCATGTTCCTGAGGCTCCTTCTTTCTGTTTCTGTGATTTCCACCCTCTGTCTTTCAACCAAATGAAACTGGCTGGAAACAGTCCTGTTTAATCCATTTTTACTTCTTTTCTTTGTTCCTCCACATTTCCAACTACATTTGCGTAAGTTGAGAAAATATTCTGAGAAGAAAACCAAAAGTCAGTTTATGTTTTAAATTTTTTAACAATTAATAAAATGATTATGAAAACTTTTAGCACGTTTTCCAATTAATTTCTTCATGTCTTCTTTGCTCATTCCATCGTCTTGTATCATAGTTCATCGCACCATTCAGGATTTTACCCAAATGCCGTGTCAGGAAGTTAAGACTGCTCAACATATTGCCCAAAGCACACTTTGATTTCAATCACATTGTTTTCCCCCCAGAAAATACTTCACTGTAATTTCAATCACTAATGCTGAAAATAATGTGATTTCAATGACCTTTGAGGAAAGTAATTTGACACATACATATGTAAAAGTATACCACACTACTTATGAAGCAATTTAAAATATGAGCAGTTTAATATGTAAATGAGACACTGAGTAATGGACACAACAAATAATTGTACTGGTACATTCTGCAGCCATCAGCTTATTTGGACATTTGCCAGTCACCCTAGAAATGCCAAGGTTTAAAGTCCAAGTTAGTGTGGGGGCACACTGTGCCCTCTTGTTTATTCGAAGACAAGAAATAGCCTATTGATTCTGACCCTTTCTTCAACTAAGGGTCATTAAAATGAAAATGTCAAAACTGTAGAACATGAGGCCAGGTGGGTCAAACTCATCTGGCTTTCACACTGGAAATTTCCATGGAAGAATGATTACCGCTATCAAAGATGTCCATGCCAATCAGCAGAAGATCCCTGGTGATATTAACACCCCCCCCACATATATGTAATATACTCTAGAGGCAATATTAGAGTTTACAAATAATACCAATGATGATCTATTTCAAATTAAAATTAAACCTCTGGCCCTGACAAAGTCATATTTCTTCAGACTTGGAATGATCCTCTTCAGACTTAGTGATCATCTAGCTTCCTTACCATAATCTGGGGAAGATTTTTTATGTTTTTAGAAGGTACTCATCCTGTCTATGCTTGTTCAGTCTTTAAAGTCAACTAGACATGGCTTTATATATTAGCTGTTCTTCTCCCCAGCCCTGGGATCTGGGGAAACCTTCTAAACCTGTTTTACTCATCTAAATGAGGGAAATATGAACCACTTCATGAGTTTGCAGGGAATCTGTATGGTAATATATAAATTTCCATTGTAGTTGCTTAATAAATGCAAGTTTCTTTATTCGTTCCTGCCACTTCTGGAAAGCCCATTAATGTACTAATTAGCTTGTTCTGCCATTGAACTGGAATAGTTGTTGGGACATTCTTCCTTAACTTAACCGGCCTTTCTGCTATTCTCATCTGTGCTTCTCAGTTGTGGCTTTGAGCTTCCCAGAAGTAGTTTCTGACTTCTTCATAAGTCAGGAGGAGTTTGCTGAAGTTGGTAGAATATCCCTGTTCTTATCCAGAATATGTATTCCTAGCTCCCTTAACAACTGCTCAGTTGATATAATTTCTATAAATTTAGCTGTCCAAACTTGCCCTACTCCACAGAACTAATGAGGGAATAAATCAATGTCCTCCTCCCTAAACCATCCATAGTCATGACTCAGAATTCCTAGACATTATATTTCTATTCATTTATGATGCATTAGACACTTTTCATTTAGATCATATTTTCAATCACCTAAAACAATAAAAACTTTCATGGGAGAACCCACTGGATTGCATTATGCAACTTCCTTATCAGAATCACAAAAATCCAAATACTAGTTCGAACTCTGGCTCTGAGCAGATGATGATCACTCATGTGATTAAAGCATCCTCTGGGTCAACAGAATGGGATATTTATACCAAGTAAAGGAATGTGTAATTAATTGTTCACATTTTATCACAATATGCAGTAAAATAATTTGCATTTCATCAGACATCTTTCTTTCAAAAGTGTTTAACTACCTTTTATTTTTCTTAGGTCTAGAGTGAAAGGGGCAATGTTGCTAGCTAGTCCACTAAAGAAAAAATTAGAGAAATAAAAGAGAGGGGACATTATGTCATTTTATGTATATTCACATGCAAAGTTGCTAAGTAGAAACTCCTCTGACGTTACTTTCCTATTAATATCAAGTGTACCTGGGTTTTGTAGAGGTTATCAGTTCTGACTAGTTTTTGGCTAAATAGTAAGTATGGTATTAAAAGTGGAATTAACTAAAACTCAATGTGTATGCTATTATTAAAAGCAAATGGTAATACTTGTTTTTAAAATAGAGCATTAAATTTCTGAGGCAATATGTTTATATAATTAAATATAATATAAATAAAAGTTTATGGAGTACAGAGGCAGGCATATATCTTTTTAAAGCACAATTTTTAATAAAAATAACATCTCTGGAAGTTGAATTTTTTTAAAAATGGGCTTACACTAAGTGTACTTCATCTGTTCTTTACATTCAGTATCCAGGAGCCGTAGTGTGATATTTCTTAGAGTTTGAAATAAAGATTAAGATGGGTTTGACCAAACTTGACTGTTTCAAATACAAATAAAGACATCCAATGATGAATCACACTCTAGGAAACAAAACTAAACAAACCCAACAATAGAAGATTTATTTGTCTATCTGATCTTAAAATAGTTAACACCATCTTTAAAAAATTATAAATAAGAGCTATTGTCTGCTATGCCTTACTGCCCCATTATTTCCCTTATCAGCTTAATCCTCTGATGTTCCTCACTAGGACATTCAGTGGCATTCTGTTCTTTATTCCAATTTCATCTGGACAAGTGTGTGCCCTCCCTATCTTTCTACCACTGCAGTGTCTGTCCACATGGTTTGGATGCTGCTGGTTACACTGTCTGTTTGAGATAGTGTAGCCTTCATCCACACATCACAGCTCATCTACGTGGTCACAACCATTGTTCCAGGAAGGACATAACACCCAACGTAATGCAATGAGACTCAATTGCTAGACGTTAAGGAACAGTTGGAAAAAATACACTAGTCCATTCTAAAGAGGCAAGACATTGAAGTGTTAGCCTAAAAGCTTTAGAGGCATCTCATGATTCCAGCTGTCCTGGTGAATTCTACCTTTTGCTGTTTTCATTTTGTTTCTTAAGATGGTTTGAGTTGAATATTCTATAACTTGTAACATAAAGAGGTTTAAGTACATATTACTTCAACTTGGGATTACTTGTACCAGAGATGCTAACTGAAAAATATGGTAGCATTTCTGTTTCCACCTGAAGCTGCTGCCGCCTGCAGCAACAATACCACGGGAAAGAATTCGGAGGCAGACTGGAAACGAGTAGGTTCTTTATTCTGCTATCTCTTCTGACTTCTCTCTCCAACTCCAACAACAACCCCCACACAACTCCAACCCTACCTGCTTAAATACTCTTCACCTTAACAAGTATACATGTGTCACAAGCTCAACTACAGGTGTGTCACACAGTGTTCACGGGCACAGAAAGATTCTTAATAGATTACAATAAGGTCGGGAGAAAACAATTAAATGTCTCCTCTATTGCTCTCAGCCAGCCGCCATCTTAGCTACCTCCTCATTAAGGCTCTTACACATTTCTATAAACTCAACTCATGCCCAAAAGTCTGGGTCCCAGAGGCATGACCCTGGTTCCTCCAGATTGGCAATTCTTTCCACCATGTATTTACTTATTTTGTGGGACTGGCTCTCTACACTGGACCCTTCTTCTGTGTGTTAATTTACTATATTTCTTTGTTTTTCTCTTCATTTCTGTTAATATTTGCTTTATGTACTTAGGTGTCCCATTGTTGGATTATGATTTCATGTGCTTACCCATCTATCATTATATAATGATCTTTTATCTCTCTTGACAGGTTTTGATGAAAGTCTCTTTGTCTCATCATACAAGTATAACTGCCCCCACTGGAGCATCTCTTTATCCTTCTTTATTTTCATCCGTGTGTGTGTGTGTGTGTGTGTGTGTGTGTGTGTGTGTGACCTTAAAGCAACAGTGACCTCTTGGAGGCAACAACTAGTTAAGTAATGCTTTTTTGTCCATTTAGCCACTCCCTATCTTTTTACTGGAAAATATAATTTGTTTACTTTTTAAAAAGTTATTTTTAAGTAAAGACATAATACTGGAATTTGGGTAATTGATTTAAGACTCTTACAGTTTTTGTTTGGTTTTTCCATTCTTCTCTTGTGTCTTACTGTATAATTTGGTGATTTGTTTTAGTGGTACATTTTGATTCCTTTCTCTTTATCTTTTGTTTATCTACCACAGATTTTTTTTTTCATTGTGGTTTCCATGAGGCTTACATAAAACATAGTTACAGCAGTTACTTTGAAGTTATGATAAATTAACTTTGACTATATGCAAAAACATCTTTTGACTTGTTCTAGATTTTATATGATTGATGCAATAATTTAAGCCTTTATTATATTTTATATCCATTAACAAGTTATAGTGGTTAGAGTTACTTTAATATTTTAGCCTTTTAACTTTTATACTAGAGTTAAAAGTGATTTATACACTACCTTACAACACTGGAGTATTCTTTTCTTTACAGTGAGTTTCATACTTTCACATGTTTTTATATTGTTAATATTCTTTCATTCCAACTCAAGAAATTCCCTTAATATTTACTATATGGCAGTTGTGGAGATGAGGAACTCCTGTGGATTTTGTTTTTTCTGGAAAATCATTCTATCTCCTTCATTTCTGAAAGATAGCTTTCCCTGGCATACTATTATTTATTGGAAATTTTCCTTTCTTTCAGCACTTGGGATATATTATTTCACTCTTGTCTATGCAGTTTCTATGAAGAAACCCATCAGCAATCTTATTGAGGTATCCTTACATCCGATGAGTTCCTTTTCTCTGGCTGCTTTCAAATTTCTACTTGTCTTTTGACAATTTGATTGTAATGTATCTCAATGAAGATCTCTTTATGTTCAACATATTTGGAATTATTTGGGTTTCATGGATACAGATGTCATGGTTTAGATATGAGGTATCCTTCAAAAGCTCATGTGCGAGTCAATGTAGAGGCAAAATGATTAGATTATGAGAGTTTTTAATCTAATCAGTGGGTTAATCCACTGATATGTATTGAGTGGGTGGTAACTGTAAGCAGGCAGGGTGTGGCTGGAAGAAATAGGTTACTAGGGGCATCTTTTGGGGATTTGTACTTTGTCCCTGGTCAACAGGACTCTCTCAGCTTCCTGGCTGTCATGTCCTGAGTTGCTTTCCTCTGCCATGCCCTTCTACCTGATGTTTCTGCCCATCTCAGGCCAAAGCCATAGAATAGTCTGAGTATAGTCTGAACCTATGAAACTACAAGCCAAAATAAATGTTTTCTCCTCCAAGTTGTTCTTAACAGGTCTTTTGGTCACAGCAGCACAAGCTGACTAAAACACTAGGCTTTTTTGTTTTGTTTTGTTTTTGTTTTTGTTTTTCCTTCTCCAGATTTGGGAAGTTTCCTGTCATTATTTCTTTAAATAATATTTCTTTTCACTTTCTCTTTCTCTGTTCTTTCTGGAACTTCCATAGTACATATATTGTTAGCTCTATAGTGACTTAAAACTCCTGTAGTCTCTCTCATTTCTCATTTATGTTCCTTTGGCTAGGTAACTGCAAATGACCTGTCTTTAAGCTCACTGATTGTCTCTGATTGATTGACTTTTAAAGCTCTCTATGGAATTTTTAGATCAGTCATTATGTTCTTCAGCCCAGAATTTATGCTTTGTTCTTTTTATTGTTTCTAAGTCTTTGTTAAACTTTTTGTTCATATGATTCAATTTGGTTGTTTTTCTGTCTTTTTTTATACTTCATTGATTTCTTTAAAAGGATTATTTTTAGTGCTTTGCCAAGCAGTTCATATATCCTTATTTCATCAAAATCAATTATTCTTTCTTCATTTTGTTTCTTTGCTAATGATATGTTCCCTTGACTATATAAAATCCTTTTTGCTTTGCGTTGGTGCCTATGAAGAAGAATATGAAGAATTGGGCATCTCTTCTAGTCTTTAGAGACTGACTTCCGCATGGAAATCTCTTTACCCATCAGCCTGTCCAGATACTCTGGGAAGACTGACTGGTTAGGGTCCATGGATATGCTTAGATTTAGACTTAAACCTGAATTAAGTAGTGTGACTATTTTCAAGAACATATGAAAATTTATTCATCCACTATATAAATTTTAATTAAGTAATTGTCTTATTATGGTCCATAATGGTAGATAATAATAATATGTGTCATATTTCCCATTGCAACTAATCCACATATTTAAAATATCTTCCAATGTAAAAATACTTTAAGGTTTATGGCCTACTTTTAATAACTTCATGCATCTATTCATTCTTTTTTTTTAAATAATAGATACCCAAAAGGGGTCAGGAGTCCCAGCCTTATTTTACCAAAGATGAAAAATAGACATCCAAATTGGTTATGTGGTTTACCCAAGTCCTGCAAATATGCAGAAGGTCAGTGCTCTTTAAGATTTACTAAGCTGACCCAGCCCTCACATAGCATTTGTCAAACTTTGATCCAAAACATTTTTGGCATGTCTTCTAAGAATAAACTTTGGGGAAAAAATAAAAATATATTGGAATAATGATATATTCAGCTTTTTCTTTTTCAGAAAACTTAGTATGTGAAGGAAATGAGTTATAATGTCAGAATTAAATGTATTTTTTATTTGATTATATATTAAACCATGGTAATTGTGATAACTTACATGTAGAGATATATAAACATTTAAAATTTTCTAAAGGCAGGGAAGATGGGGCCTTTAATAATACATTTGTGTTGTGAAAGACAAACTCATGTGCTCCAAATGAACAGCACATCAAATTTAAGTAACTCTGAAGAAAAAGTACTTAGAGAAGACTTTGACAATAGAAGTATATTTCTTACTTTACTTTTCTAAATGTAATTTATAAAGCAACACTAAAGTACATACATATTACAGAAATATATGGTAACTTTTAAATCTCTTCAAAAGTAACAATTGACAAACTCCTTGTCAGGTGCAATCTGGAGCCAACTGAGTTTGCTCCTACGTAGTAGATTGATAACTTTGTGGAGTAAAAGAGAAACTGAACAGTAATGTATTAAAGCTCATATTTCAGAGTAAATGGAGATTTTGTAATCTGTGCCATTTTCTTTCTGTGTCAGGATATAAATATTTTTACATAATATTGCAATTCAGACTATCACAATATGTATTTATGATGTGTGAACAGGATAATTAACTGGTTTTGCAAAAGACTTGGAGTAGTTTTTCAACAACCTGTGCATAATAAAATGAGAACAGCGTAATAAACAAGTAGATAGGGAGCAAATATAAGTATAGATTATAGATAGCACAAGGGTTTAAAAATCATGAAGAGCTTTGTGGTGAGCAACATATTTAACTAAATAAATTATAAGTAAATAAAGCCTAATGAACGCCTTTAAATACTTAAAAATGTTTAAAATAAATTAATAAAGTCTAATATAGTTGTTTTCTAGAGGCTGTTTAATGAGAATAACTAACTTTTAGGGAATCATTATGGATATTGATTTATGTCATATGAGGTCCTTCATATGTAAATAATGTTATGTTAATATGTTAATGATCCATCATTGTCATGCTAAATGATACTTTTAAAGTGATATATCCTTCACCTTTGTGAAAGGACAGGTGGACGTCAGGTTCTACTTTTTGATGTACTGAAATTCTCTCTCTCTCTCTCTCTCTCTCTCTCTCTCTTTTTCTCTCTCTCTCTCTCTCTCCTCCTCTCTCAATGGAAATGGAAAAGTTGGATGAGAAGTCCTTTAGAAATATTAGGAATTTGTAGCAACTTTGTTCCATAAATAAATGCTAACTTGGAGGATTTTGATTGGGTCCATTTTTCCATTAAATAAAACATTTTTTCCTAAGAAAATTTATTGGTCATTTTAGGTTTTAAGAAAGTGCCATATTTGAAGACTCTCTCATATTTCCACTTCTTGAAGTTGACCATATTTTCATGGGTTACATATTTTTCTCTTTCTCTGTCCTTCAAAATAGCAGTACTGTAAAGAAGGATGTACAGTGCCTTGGGTTATCAAGACTCAGAATTTAGCCCAGTAGGCTTAGATGCAGGCTGTGTAGAACAGAGCCCCAAGCCAATATCTTTTAGGTGAGTAAGGCACACACCATTCAGCATGCGATAAAAGGAGCCATTTCAGTGTCCAACTGCAAGATCTCAAAGCAATCAAAAATTCTGAGTCTGCCTACAGTCACACACTTTTATGGATCCCTGTATAAATATTCATATACTTAATTTATTTTTATTTTTAATTGATAAATACAAACTGTATATACTTGTGTTATATAACATCATGCTTTAATATAAGTCTAGGCTCTGAAATGACTAGATGAAGCTAGTTAATATATTTCATTTGCAGTTATCATTTTTTGATAATGGTAACATTTAAGATATACTTTTAGTAATTTTCAAGTATCTGTTTTTATCAATTGTTATCACTAATATACAACAGTGAAATTGATTTCCTGAACCTATTTTTTCTACCTAACTGAAAACTTTAAAATCATTTTTTTTCTATCTTGTTCTCTCTGATTGAAGTGAAAGAATGCCCCCCCACACTTGGATTTTGAATAATGATGACATACTAATTTGAGAGCTGTTTTGCAAGTTCTTGAGAACATATTGCTCAAGAAAGCAACAACAAAGTTCCCTGGTGTCTTATGTCCTAACCAATGGAATGATACACTTGGGAGGATGGGAAAGAGGTAAAACTTTATTTGGGGCTTCTGGTCATGCAATTTTGCTTTGTACTGGCCATTCTCTAGCAGATTAGACTGTCCATTCTTATTATGTCTTCTGCATACTCAGGAAATTATAGGAAAGTCAGGAAAAACATATATTTTTTTAACATCAGCAGATCTTTTACTCCTCCAAAAAGAATGAGAAACTTTGCACTAGAGCAAGATGAAGTGAGGGAGGAATTTGTTTTGCCTTCCACTTTGGGGAGAATTGGTGGAGTGCACACATTTGAAGGACACATGATCTCTTTCTCAGCAATCACTTGTTAAAGTTGTTGATGTCAATCAACAAAGTCAACTTTCCAGTTGTCTGGAAATAGCAAGAAAATGTTCTGTGACTATCTTCTGGGTGCAATGAATCAGTTTTACCTCAAAATGCTTTCTGGCTTAGCCCAGGATACAGTGCTGAGTGTACACATATGCATACCCACATAGAGTCTGTGGGTCTCAAAAACAGCATTGTGTTTATGTCCCTCCAGTTATCTCAGAAGCACTAAGACTTACATGAGCCTGATTATATACTCTAAAATTTTCCTTTATATAGGGATAAAGTGCATATGCTTTTTATCTTTTTATGATAGCTTTCACTCTTAAGTGACTTAGTTTTATTTTTGTATTTCTGTTAACTTTATTGGGTGCTTGGTGCCCCATTATCATGTTTCATTACTTAAAGCACCCACCTTCCTCCCACCAATTTAAACCTTTCAAGTATTTATTGACAGTTTCCATAGTTCCATCTCATGCTTGCATAGCAAGTAACATATGTAAAATTCTTTTAATTTCTCCTTACAAAATCAATCCTGAATTACCTTATTTGTTCTTAGTAGTGCTCTCTGAACTTTACCAGCTTCATTTGGCAGAACTATGGGGGAAAAACAAACAAACAAACAAACAAAAAAAACAAACAAACAAACAAAAAAAACCGGATCCAGTCTGTCTGTTGGTAGCAAAGTGTTTGCCTTACCATTTCTCTTGGCAAAAGCAGGCCTCCTCCAGGCTACAAAACAGCCCCATGCGTGTTCTATCTTCCCTGCTTTTTGCCAGCCTGCAAATTCCAGATGCTGTCAGCTGGTAAGCTTGAGCTGTAGGACAGCATGGTGCAAGCTTTGTGTCTGATTCAGGGCCCACGTAATGTTGAGACAGTGTAGGCTCACAAGGGACCCAACCAACACTCCTGGTTGTTTTCACTTCCTGACTTAAGATGTCTCAACCTAATTCGATCATTTTAACATCGGTGGAGGTGGTTGGAAAAATTCTTTATCAGAGCCTTAAAAATAAAATCATTGCCAAGACGTTTTCTTTTCCATTGCACATTTCCAGAGCGCTGATTTTCCTGGTGAAATGTTTTTGCAAGTGCCATGTTCCCAGATTTACCAGGATTAAGGGAAGATGATTACTCAGGGGAGGAGAAGCCAAACTACACATAGATAATTTCACACCATGACCTTCTGGTTAATTTTCTCAAAGAGGAATGATGTTATGGATCATGGGTTTGAAATTAACTATCAAATTGTTCGTGTATGTTTGGTTCCTCTTTTTAAAAAAGCTTTTAAAAAACAAGAGGAGGCCAGGTGCGGTGGTGCACACCTGTTATCCCAGTGACTTGGGAGGCTGAGACAGGAGCATCTCAAGATCAAAGCCAGCCTCATCAACAGTGAGGCACTAAGCAACTCAGTGAGATTCTGTCCCTAATAAAATAGAAAATAGGGCTGGGGATGTGTCTCAGTTATCAAATACCCCTCAGTTCAATCCCTGGTATAGAAGAAGAGGAAGAGGAAGAGGAAGAAGAAGAAGAAGAAAAACCTAAGAGAAGAAATCACAGACATTTTAAAGTGAATATTCACTCTTGCTATTTAGCCAAAGTATCAGAACTGAAAACAGATGGGGGCACACGGAATGTTAAGTGATACATTTAAGATACTACAGTCATGGGTAACTTAATAATGGGGACATGATCCAAGAAATGTTATTAGGTGATTTGGTCAGTCTGCAAGCTTCAGAGGATAAGCTTATGCAAATTTGGTCATCACTAAAGAATATAATCTCATGAGATCATTGCCATATACATGGTTTGTCATTGACCAAAATGTTATGTGTTGAATGGCCATATTTGCTCATGTTAGAGTTTAGGTTTGGAAAAGAGTGTCTGATTTGTGTGCTTTGGGGACTCATGGGTCATGCACCTGTTACCTTTCCACATCATTATTCCTTGGTTTGAGGTGCTAAAAAAATATACACATATGTGTGTCTAAATTCATCTCTCTGCCTTATTTGGTGTTTTTGTTTCATTTTCATTTTGTTGTTTTGTTTTAGTTCTCTTGTAATTCATTAGCACAGCCATAGTGGCTTAAAACACAGGTTTAAAGTCCAGCTCAAGTCTCTGCATAAAAATTAAAGTGTTCCTCTCCTGGGCAGTGGGGAAATAACTCACCTTTGGCTGATTTGCTTTCTTGTGATATAAGTCTAAGGTTCCCTCTGTTGTTGTAAACTGGGGACTGGCCTTGTCTTCAAGTCCTCTTCCCTGTTCCTATTTGTAGCTATCTAAAATTTAATCCAGGAAAGGCATGTTGAAGTTGCACCTTTCTCACACTTGGCTCTCTGACTTTCCCTTCTGTTTCCTCTTTCACAAAGTCCATCTGATACAAGCTGGGAGAAAGGCTCTGCTTTTAAGCATTCATGTGATCAGATGGGATCTCTTGGATAATTCTAGATTATTTCCCCATTTTAACACACAGGTTCTAGGAATTAGGGCATGAATATTTGGGGTCAGTTATTACTTAGCGTGATGCACTATTTCACGTTCTCCTTCCTTCCTCTACCCCCCTTCTTTCTCACATGTATCAAGAAGTGGAAAGAAGATAAGATGTTGGGTCAGGAAAACATCAAAATTTCTTCCCCTACAAGCTGTTCACTAATATAACCCCAACTGGAAATATGATCTTGAGAATTTTCTTCATTATTCCAAAATTTTGTTTCATTTCTTCATTCTATAGTTACCTTATCAAGTGATTGTGAAATTGAGATGGTTGTGTGAATATGTCCAGTGCTAGGCCTGGTTGAATGGGAAGGGATGCTAAATTTTTAATCCAAATTTGCTCCAGAGAAACCATTGTGCATCCTGTGTCTTATCAAAACTTACTTCATGGCAGTTACCCCAGGTCACTGAAACCAAGCCAGGGCTGTCATTCAGAGGGAGGGGTGTTGGGAAGAGAGATAAGAACACAGGGGAGGTACCACCAAGGGAAGGAAGCTGGACACTGTCCTCTGTGAGCCCAGCATGTGGGAAACAGCTGGGCGCTTAATTTAACCTTTATCATCCCTGGCACTGAAAAAAGCACATCGAGTTTACAAAGAAAGATTCCCAAATGCTCAAAAACATTAGAATTGGAGCACAGCATTAATTATTATTCAGCTCACTCCCTCTGCTAAAAGCCATTCAACTCTCATGCGCTAAATAGGAGGGTCTTGGAAATCTTAGATACTCTTTAGGAGAAAGCAAAATAAAACACAAAACAAAATTAACTACATCCTCTTGAAATGAAGGAGTAAAGAAGTGCATTTTAATAGGATAAAAATCCATTTGTCGACCTGCCGATGTACACTGGATCCAGACCCAGGCCTAGGACCGCCTCTGCCAGCCTACCTGCACGAGAACCCAGGCCCAGGTTAGGCCCGTGTCTGCCACACTGACCAGCAAATCCACCTCAGAGATCAGACCCCAGCCCAGGACTGTCCCCACTATCTGTAGACCTATGCAGGATCCAGGCCCAGGCTTAGGACTGATCTGTGCTGACCTGCACAGGAGCCCAGGCCCAGGGTAAGCCTGGGTCCACCCCTCTGACCAGCAGACCCATGCCAGAACTCAAACCACAGACCAGGACCACCCCCTCCACTGGTGCAGGTGCCCAGGCCCAGGGAAGGCCCAAGTCTACCCCCGGCCCACCTGGGAGCCGAGGCTTAACCCACCTCCATCTGGGAGCACGGCAGCCATTGCCATAGTCCTCCCCACACAGTAGCCTCAACCTTGTGACAATAGACAGGGCCTACAAGTAGCTGCATCTCAAAACAGGCATCCCAGAGTCAGTGTAGGTACCACCTTTTCAGCCTCATTTCTGAAAGAGGTTGCATCCATCTTGGGGCACCTCCACTACTATCTTGAGTTACCTCTGCTATTGCCACTACCACCTTTAGTTGCAGTAACATCCATCGCAGTTCACTGGCAGAGTCTGGAAACCCAACACCAAGGTGAGGTACAGATACTCTGCACAGATACTATAAGATTACAGGGTAGAAACTGTAATACCTCAGATCCTCACTAATAGAAAGAAAGACACATCGACAATATGAAAAAAACAAGGGAAGACATGCCCCAAACAAACCAAAATCCTACAATAGTAAAATCCATGGACAGCACTGTTGAGGAAATGTCAGAGAAGGAGTTTGGAATATACATAATTAAAATAATCTGTGAATTAAAGAATGACCTAAATGAGCAAATACAGGAAAAATTGATCACTCCAGCAAAGAGAAAAGAGAGAAAATACAAGCAAGTATTGATTGCACCAAAAGAGATAAGGGAGCAAATACAGATAACAAAAGATTAGTTTAGTTCAAGAAAGAGATAGGGATTTAAAAAAACAGAAATCCTTGAAATGACGGAAACAGTAGAACAAAAAATAAACAACAACAAAAAAAAAAAAAACCTCAATTAAAAGCATTGCCAACAGACTAGATCACTTGGAAGACAGAAGTCAGAAAATTAAGACAAAATATATAATCTGGAAAATAAAGTTGACTACACTGTGAAGATGGCAAGAAACCATGAACAGAGCATCCAAAAATTATGGGATAGCATCAAAAGACCAAATCTAAGAGTTATTGGGATAGATTTAAGCCAAAGGAATGTCACGATCTCTTCAATGAGATAATATCAGAAAATGTCCAAACATGAAAAATGAATTGGAAAATCAAATACAAGAGACTTTCAGGATACCAAATATACAAAACTATAACAGATCTACACCAAGTCACATTTTAATGAAAATGCCTAGCATACAGAATAAGGATAGAATCTTATGGGCCGCAAGAGAGAAGAATCAGCTCACATATTAGGGGTAGACCAATTCTTATTTCAGAAGATTTTTCAACACAGACCCTCAAAGCTAGGAGATCCTGGAACAACATATGCCAACCTCTGAAAGAACATGGATGCCAACCAAGAATCTTATATCCACCTAAATTAAGCTTCAGATTTGATGACAAAATGAAAACATTTCATGATAAACAAAAGTTAAAAGAATTTACAGTAAGAAACCCAGCAGTACGGAGCATCCTCAGCAAAATATTCTGGGAGGAGGAAACAAAAAATAACAGTGAAAATCAGCAAAGGGAGGAACTGCATTAAAGGAAAGGCCAATCGAAGGAAAAACCAAGTCAAATTATAAACCAAAAAATAAAACAAAATGTCCAGGAATACAAACCATATTTCAATAACAACCCTGAATGTGAATAGCCTAAACTTATCAATTAAAAGACACAGACTTACAGATTAGATTAAAAAAAAAAAAAAAGACCCAACAACAAGTTGCCTTTAAGAGACTCATCTCACAGGAAAAGACATCCACAGACTGAAGGTGAAAGGCTGGGAAAAAACATACCACTCCCATGGACCACATAAACAAACAGGGGTTTCCATCCTCAGATAAAGTGGACTTCAAACCAAAGCTAGTGAAAAGGGATAAAGAAGGACATTTTATACTGCTTAAGGGATTCATACATCAACAAGACATAACAATCATAAATATCTATGCCCAAAACAATGGGGCATCTATCTAAGTCAAACAAACCCTTCTCAAATACAAAAACCAAAATAGAAAACAACACAATAATACTGGGTGACTTTAATACACCTCTCTCACCACTGGATAGATCTTCCAAAAAAAAAAAAACAACAAATAAACTATAGAATTCAATAATACAATCAAGTGTTTGGACTTACCAGAAATACATAGAATATTCCATCCATCAAGGAGTGAATACATTTTCTTTTCAACAGCACATGGATTCTTCTCCAAAATAGACCATATGTTATGCCACAAAGCAAGTATTAGCAAATTAAAAAAAAATAGAAATACTGTCCTGCATTCTATCAGACCATAATGGAATGAAATTAGAAATCAATGATAAAATTAAAAAGAAAATCTACCCCAATACCTGGAGACTAAACCATACACTATTGAATGATGCATGGATAACAGAAGACATCAGGGAGAAGACAAATAAAATTCTTAGAGGAAAATGAGAACTCTGATACAACTTATCAAATTCTCTGGGACACTATGAAAGCAGTTCATTGCATGGAGTTCATTCATTAAAGGAAGAAGAAGTCAACAAGTAAATGATCTGACATTATAGCTCAAAGCCATAGAAAAAGAAGAACAAACCAACACCAAAAGTAGAAGACAGGAAATAATTAAAATCAGGGTGGAAATCAATGAAATTGAAAATAAACAATTCAAAAAATTGACAAAACAAAAAATAAATAAAATTGACAAACCCTTAGCCACTCTTATGAAAAGAAGATGGGAGAAAATTCAAATTACTAAAATTTGTGATGAAAAAGGAAATATAACGACAGACACTATTGAAATACAGAAGACAATTAGAAACTATTTTGAAAATTTACACTGCAGTATAATAGAAAACCTCGAAGACACTGACAAATTTCTAGAGGCATATGATCAACCCAAACTGAGTCAAGAGGACATACACAATTTAAACAGATCAATTTTAAGCAAGAAAATAGAAGACACCATCAAAAGTCTACCAACCAAGAAAAGCCTGGGACCAGACAGATTCACAGCTGAGTTCTACAAGAACTACAAGGAAGAATTAATACCAATACTCCTCAAATTATTCCATGAAATAGAAAAGGAATGAACCCTTCCAAACTTATTCTATAAAACTATTATCATCTTGATACAAAAACAAAGCAGAATTTGCCTAGCATGTGTGAGGAACTAGGTTTGATCCTCAGCACCACGTTTAAATAAATAAATAAATTAATTTAAAAAATGGCAGAGACACATCAAGGAAAGAAAATTTCAGACCAATATCCCTGATGAACATTGATGAAAATATTTTCAATAAAATTCTGGCAAATAACATACAAAAACATATTTAAATATAGTGTCTGTTCAAGTGGGTTTCATCTCAGGGATGCAAGGTTGGTTCAACATATGGAAATCAATAAATATTATTCATCACATCAATAGATATAAATATAAGCATCATATGATTATATCAATTGATGCAGAGGAAGCATTTGACAAAATGCACCCTTTCATGTTCAAACCACTAGAAAAACTAGGGACAGTAGGAACATACCACAATATTGTAAAAGCTTATTCTAAACCTAAGGCAACATAATTCTAAGTGGAGAAAAATTGAAAGAAGTTCCTGTAAAAACTGGAACAAGACAGGAATGCCCTCTTCCACCACTTCAAGTCAACATAGTCCTTGAAACTCTTGTAATAGCAATTAGACAGATGCAATAAATTGAAGGGATACACATAGGAAAAGAAGAACTCAAACTATCAATATTTGCTGACAACATGATTCTATAATTAGAAGATGCAAAAAATTCCACCAGAAAACTTCTAGAATTAATAAATGAATTTAGCAAAGTAACAGGATATAAAATCAATACCCATAAATCAAATGTATCTCTATATATCAGTGATGAATCCTCTGAAAGAGATATTAGAAAAAACTACCCCCATTCACAATAGCAAAAAAAAAAAAAAAAGAAAAAAAGAAAAAGAAAAGATAAAATACTTGGGAATCAACTTAACAAAAGAAGTGAAAGACTCTACAACAAAAAGTACAGAACACTAAAAAAAAAAAAAAAAAAAAAAAGAAAAGAAAAGAAATTGAAGAGGGCCTTAGAATATGGGAAGATCTCCCATGCTCTTGGATAGGCAAACTTAATATTGTCTAAATGGCATTACTACCCAAAGTGCTATATAGATTCAATGTGATTCCAACTAAAATCCAAACTTCATTTCTTATAGAAATACAAAAAGCAATCATTAAATTCATTTGGAAAAATAAGAGACCTAGAATAACAAAGCAATCCTTAGTAAGAAGAGTGAAGCAGGAGGCATCACAATACCAGGCCTTAAATTATGCTACAAAGCTATAGTAACAAAAATGGCATGGTATTGACACCAAAATAGACATGTAGAACAATGGTACAGAATAGAAGACACAGAGACAAACCCACAAAAATACAGCTATCTCTTATTAGATAAGGGCACCAAAAACATACATTGAAGAAAAGATAGCCTCTTCAACAAATGATGCTGGGAGAACTGGAAATCCATATGCAACAAAATGAAAATAAACTCCTATCTCTCACCATGCAAAAAACTCAACACAAAGGCAATCAAGGACCTATGAATTAGTCTAGAAAGTTTGCACCTAATAAAGGAAAATGTAGGCCCAAATCTTCATCATGTCAGATTGGACCCCAACTTCTTTAACAAGACTCCTAAAGTGCAAGAAATAAAATCAAGAATTAATAAATCGGATAGACTCAAACTAAAATGCTTCTTCTCAGTAAAAGAAACAATCAATGAGGTGAACAGAGACCCTAGATTTTGGGAGCAAATTTTTGCCACAAGCACATCAGACAGAGCACTAATTTTCAGGGTATATAAAGAACTCAAAACTCTTTTAACTACAAAAAAACAAATAACCCAATCAAGAAATGGGCTAAGGAGCTGAACAGACACTTCTCAGAAGAAGATACACATTTGATCAACAAGTACATGAAAAAATGTTGAATATCTCTAGTAATTAGAGTAATGCAAATCAAAACTATTCTAATATTTCATCTCATGCCAGTCAAAATGGCAGTTATCAAAAATAAAGACAACAATAAATGTTGGCAAGGATGTGGGGGAAAAGACACACTCAGACATTGTTGATGGCAGTGCAAACTGGTGCAACCAATCTGGAAAGCAGTATGGAGATTCCATAGAAAACTTGGAATGGAACCACCATTTCACCCAGCTATCCCACTCGTTGGTCTATACACAAAGGACTTAAAAATCAGCATACTATAGTAACACAACCACATCAATGTTCATAGCAGCTCGATTCACAATAGCTAAAATGTGGAAACAACCTAGATGCCCTTCAGTAGATGAATGAATGGATGAAAAAACTGTGATATATATACACAATGGAATATTACACAGCATTAAAAGGGAATAAAATTATGGCATTTGCAGGTAAATGGATGGAGTTGGAGAATATAATGCTAAGCAAAGTAAGCCAACCCCCCCCCCCAAAAGGCTGAATATCCTCTCTGATAAATGGATGCTGATCTGTAAAGGGGAGGGGGACTGTGGTAAAAATGAAGGAACTTTGATTGGGAAAAGGGGAGTGGGGAGGTTGCATGGGGGCAGGAAAGATGATGGAATGAGATGTACATAATTACCCTAGGTATATGTAAGACTGCACATATGGTGCAACACTACATCATGTACAGCCAGAGAAATGATAAGTTGTACTACAATTGTGTACAATGAATCAAAATGCATTCTGCTCTCATATATACCTAATTAAAATAAATAAATTAATTTTAAAAATCCATTTTTTTTTCTCCTACTATTGCTTACAGGTGAAAGAGAAAACCACTTGAGTAAATACAGTGTGTTCCTTAAAATACCAAGAGAATGGTGGAGATCCTTTAAAGCTGGTAGCCCACGTTCTTGGTAGTTGTTGTTATAAAAACTTGCCCACATGGATATATCTCACCACCTTTTAAAACTGCAGAGTTTATTGAATTATAAATGAACCTGCATGTCTATAAAGCTCTGGTGGGACCCTATGGACACAGGACCAGATATGATTCTTGATTTCACTTCAACTTTCTTCAGTGTCAGTCACAGGTGAACACTCATTCAATTGGGAAAGCCAATCTTTCATTTGAAAGCCACAGAAATAGCCAGTGGAGGAGATCCTTAGGATTAAGAGTGTGCACTAATGATATTTTTGTTTTCTAAAATTATATTAGATATTCCAAAGGAAGGTTTTGGTTTTATTCCAAAAAAGTTTCTTAGCTTATACAAAATAGGTTTACTCTGAAATCTTAAGAACAAAAATACAACATTCAGATCACAATAAAATAAGATATATGAAACCAACACAGTGAAACAGAAAAACAGCACCTTAATTACATAAGCCATTGGTAATCTGTATTCATCCCAGTCACATGATATTATAAGATATTTATGTTAACTTTAAATTTTTTAAAAACAAATTTTGGTAAAGAACATTTAACTAAAGACCATCTAATTAAATGTCTTCAAACATTGTATACTGAACTTATTTATCACCATTTCTATCTAAACATTTATAAAATAACAGTTTTTTTTCCTGTTTTTGTTTTTTGTGTGTGTGTGAATCACATATGTGTGATTACTTTATTTTTCCTTTCATAAATATACTGAATGCTATTTTCTTTTAGTAACTGTTTTTGCCACATCACAACACTTTTGAAAACTAGTGTATTCATCTCTAATTAATCTTTCAGTGATAGTGTTTACAATGTTTATTTTTCTTTTAACATATGGGCTAATTGGAGGACCATACTATTTTTTTTAATGCTTTTATTAGTGCATTCTGGTCATACATGATTGTGGCATTCATTTTGACATAATCACGAATGCATAAAATACAATTTGCTCCATTTTCATCCCCAGTATTTCCTCTTTCCTGTTCTTCCTCCCTTCCCCTATTTCCTTTACTAGGGAAGATCATGTTATTTAAATGAGATTATAAAGATTATAACTGTTTATCCATTCCTCTATCCATCCATTAATGCATCCACTAATCTTCCATCAGTTCCATTTATGTCAAGCAATTATACCTGTGTTTTATTTTTCACTTCTAGTCTGACTCTGTTTTATGCAGAAAAAAATGAAATTCAACTATCAATATCTGAGAGGCGGGCTGGAGTTGTGATTCAGTGGTAGAGTACTTACTTAGTATGTGTGGGGCACTGGGTTCAATTCTTAGCACCGCATATAAAAAAATGAATAAAATAAAGTTCCATCAACAACTAAAAAACAATTTAAAAAATAACTCAGAGGATTCTGGTGATTCTTCTATTGTCATTATGGATTTTTGACTTGAGATATTTCTAAGCTGTGTTATTCCACTCATTGTGTTTTGGGCTCATTTTATCTTCTACATGGTTTCTACACTTTATCACCATAAAATGTCATTATTCTTTCATGAAAAACTTTTTATTAAATTAGTTTTTTCTTAGATACTAATGTTGTCTAGCCTCATATTTTCACTTATATTTGCTTTGTATAACTGACTATCCTTTAATTTTCAACATTTATTTTTAATTACCTTCTAATTATCTTTCATTTTTAAGTGGATATTTTAAATCTGATTTGATGTTTCTTAGAACAGTAGAATCCATTACATTTACATTAATGATGAAAACATTTGTTAGATTAATATTTTCTTATTATTTAAAATCCAAGAATACTTAAGATGGTTTTGCTTTTCACAATTTTCTCACTGTTGATGGTAGAATTTATAAATTGTGGTCCTTACTTTAATTATATTGGGCATTACTAGTTTTTGCATTCACAATGTAAATTCATATTCAACTAATATTTCTTCACTAGTATTATAAAACAAATTATTTTTATTGGCTTTCTCCTCTTTTAGCATCAACTGTCAATAACTGTAGAAATAATTCAGACTTTCTTTTCCAGACAATGATTAATCTATAAATAATGCTTCTTTTCATTTGTACACTTACATATTAAAATAGAATGCAATTTTACTTATTTTGAAGTTCATAATCACTTTGATTTTATTCATCAATATTCATCCTTACTTTCTGCTAAAGAAAACTCCTACTACAACTAATTTTTCCCTATTTTGAAATTTTTAAGATAATTTAATTTTCTTTTGTGTGGATTAATTTTACAAGTAATATTGCATTTATCGTTAGTTTATATATATATATAAAATTTGGAAAGTTATTTTGTCAGTCAAAATACATACAAAATGCAATAAGTACTTTGCTAATGAATTCTGACTTCAACTCTGGTAAAAGAAAAATTTGCAAACACAATTCTCTTTCCTTATTAAATAGGAGCCTGACAATTTTTTTTTAATCTTTGGAGATAAAAACAGTTATAAGGTTATATAAAATGTATTATTATTATTATGCTTCCCTGAATTTATTTTTTTCTAAAAGCTTGTATCTGTCTTCAATTCAGGAAAATAGAATAGTAGGCCATATACTGCCATATAGTTGATTTCTAGTTTTCATCACGTAGTTTGTGTTGCTTTTCTTGGGTCTCCTATTTTTCCACATGAAGTTTCTCACCATAAATACCAGTAGGTCCTCAAGTATAAATAGTGTTGAGGTGGCAAGAATCAATAAGTGAGATGGTTTCCAATTACAAAGCTTCTGCACAACAAAATGAACAACTAAGAGCATGAAGAGAAAACCTACAGAATGGGAGAAGATCTTTGCCAGCTACTCTTCCAAGAGGGGATTAATATCCAGAATATATATAAAGAACTCAAACAAATTAACACCAAAAGCAAACAAACAAAACAAATAAAAATAGCCCTTTCAATAAATAGGCAAATGGAATAACAGACATTTCTCAAAAGAAGATATGAAAATGACCAACACATATATGAAAAAAGTTCAACATCTGTAGCAATCAGGGAAATGCAAATCAAAACTAAACAGAGATTTCATCTCACTCCAGTTCAAACGGCAATCATCAAGAATACAAGTAATAAATGCTGGTGAGGATGTAGGGTAAATGGTACACTCTTGCACTATAAGTAGGACTGAAAATTAATACAACCACTTTGGGAAGCCGTAGGGAGACTGCTTAAAAGAATAGGAATGGAACCACCATATGGCCCAGCTATTCCACTCCATGGTATTTATCCAAAAGAACTAAAAACACCATACCATAGTAACGCACGTATACAAATTTTTTACAGCAGTGTAATTTACAACAGTCAAGTTATGGAACCAGCCTAGGTGCCTGTCAACAGATGAATGGATAAAAATATGTGGCATATATTCACGATGAAGTTTTACTGAGCCATAAAGAAGAGTGAAAATTATGTCATTTGCTAGTAAATGGGTGAAACTGAAGAACATCATGCTAAGTAGAACAAACCAGACTAAGAAAGTAAGGGTTGAATATTTCCTCTTTCTCATATGCAGAAACTAAAGAGAAACAAGGAAGTAAAACACGGGAATCATATGAAAAGAGAGAAGAGAATAGTAGAATAGAGTAAGGGGACAGCAGGGAGCGGGGGCCCGGGGGGGGGGGGGAGAGAAGTGATGGGAAACAGGAAGGAACTATGGAATGAAACTGACCCAACTATACTATGTTATATATGAACACATCACAATGAAATTCACTTTTATATGTAACTATAATTTACCAATTAAAAACCAATAAATAAATAAAAGACCAATAGACTAGAGGAAGGGGTTCAGAGGGAGGAAGTTGGGGAGCAGAAGAAGAAACACTGTGGATTGCAATGGAACAAATTATGTTACATGGATATATGAATAGGTTAAAATAAACCCAATATTGTGTATAGCTGTAATGCACTAATAGAATCACTAAAAATAGTGCCGAAGTCGAGAAACTCTTTTTTTAGATTTTAGTAGATACACATTTTATAAGATTATTCCTTTGTCCCAAGTATAGGTGGAAGTGATAGTGAATGCACTGAATAGTTCAAATTCATCATCGATATTAAATAAATAACCTTAAGAGCTACCAGGGATACGTCTTAACAATAACCAAAGTCTTAAATAGAACCTACCACAATTTCCTATGCAGTTATAATTAAACATAAACATATAAAAGCATATTCACACATACACAATGCATAAATGGTATGCATATATACACATGTGTATATTTATTTATCAATCGGTACAACAATGAGTATATGCCATTGTAAAATATTTTCTTCAAATATTGGGCCATTTTAGGAAAATAAGTCTCAAGAAATTGGAAGAAAATATTTACCTCAGGCCCCCAAATTGAATTTTTACTTTAGCTCTAGTGACTAGATATCGTGCTTCACAAAACTCTTCAGCATTAGTAAGAAGGATAGTTGATTCAACCTAAATTCAATATGTATAAATTTCTTAACATAGAGCTATGTATATTTATCCTATTTTCATCCACTGACAACTTTATATTTCATATTCTTTACTACAGAAAAATGCATGTGATGAATATGGTACACAATAGAACTGAGTCATTTCTACCACAGTCCTTGAATGAAGGCAAATTTGCCCTTATGTTTCTCTGTTAGTGAATATCAGGGTCATTTGTGAGGAATGTTTGATAACTTTTGCCAATTTGTGTTATTTTCTCCATGCATTCATTCAACAAATATTTACTGAGTGCCTATGATACTTGTCAGTATTACATCGACTAGTTCTTAATTTTCTTTAAAATACTTTAGAGCATGGTATTTGTGTTCTTCTGTTCAAATAACATTGTATTTGCCTCAGATTGAGCCTTTTATGCAAGATTTTTGACAGGGCACCAAGATCTGAACAAATGGACAGAAAGATGCTAGACTTATGTTGCATCTGCTTGCCAATTAATGTTCATGATATGACAGGACTTTTATTTGTAATATATACGTTGTTATTGGAATTGTGTTGATGGAGGAAAACAGCTCCTATATAGACACCTCTAGTTGCTGGAAGTTTTAGATATTTAACCAAAGACAATGAATAAGTAACCTGGCTATGTAATTTCACTACAGTCAGAATTAGAGATGAATGAAAGATATTTTAATATAAACTATTCATTCAAACTAAAATTTACTAGATAAATTCTTTCTGTTTATGGTATTTTATGAATAGCAGCAAGGATGGAATAAAACACACATATTTGTTCTTTTTTGATAAAAAAAAAATGCAATGAGTAGTTTGTAAACTGAAGAAGTTCTTACAATTAGAGATAAAGCCACTGTGGGTCAATAAAATGAGTTGAGTTGATTCTGACTTGAATACCTATCACTATCCCAAAGATGAGGTCAATTATATTCTCATGGACTTGAGGTTGAATCTCATTGCACTGTACAATTCCTAAGACCTTTGGTCTTCCCCCAAGTACTCTGGGAGAAGAGAAAAAACAAAGGCAAACAACAGGTGTATAATTTTACACGTGTTACACATGATCTTTCATTTCCCCTTACTTTTCACATTCATTTTTTTCCAGGCAGATCTAACAAATTTCTTGCCAAAAATAAATAAACTGCAGTCACCAGTGGTCATCTGAAGGCTGCATATTCCAGGTAGTTGGGATTTTCTTCATCATCCACATTCTAATTCTAATAGGCTTTTTCTAAGGCATGCAAGATGATAAAATTGGAAATTTTGTTACTTGGGTATATAAATATGCATACAAAAATAAAGCGTCCCTTTGATTTTTTGCTGAGAACAGACCAGAAACAGACAGCAAGGACTAATATATCAGAGCAAATTAACTTAAAGGTAAGATATTACTGTGGCATGGTTATATGTATATATGTATGTGTACTTGTATGTACATGTTTGTGCATACACACATACATACATATACATATATGCATTTGTTCCAATAGTGGTGATGGTTAATTTTATGTGTCCACTTCACTAGACTCAGAAGTGTCCAGAGAACTGGCAAAACATTTCTGGGGATGTGTGTGTGAGGGTATTTCTGTGAAAGATTGGCATTTGAATCAGTGGACTCAGTAAAGAAGATGTACCTCCACTGGTGTGGGTGGGAATCATCCTATATATCTAGAGCCCACTTGAATAGCAAAAGGGACCAGAAGAGGCAATTTTTCTCTCTTCTTGATCTGGGCTGTATATCTTCTACTTTCTTTGGTTATCTGAGCTTCTGGTTCTTATCCTTTACACTCCAGGGCTTACACCTGATATGTGATTTGGGTCTTGAGGTGGGAGTTACATCCTTGGCTCCCCTGGTTCTCAGGTCTTTGAACTTGGACTGAAAGATACCACCAGCTTTCTCAGTTTTCCAGCTTACAGACAATAGATCATGGGCTTTTTGGCCTCCATAATTGTATGAGCCAATTCCAGTAACAGCTCTCTTTCCACATTTCTCTCTCTCTCTCTCTCTCTCTCTCTCTCTATATATATATATATATATATATATACACATATATATGTATGTATATGTATATATGTGTATATATACATATATATACATACAATTTTTTTCTATCAGATATCTTTTTGTATATATATATATATTCATCCTATGAATTCTGTTTCTCTGGAGAACTGTAATAAAATGTGTTTACCTCAAGCTTGCTCCATATTTATTCACTTTGCATTGTTCATGTTGAACAGAGCTTTTTAACTCTCATGTGGAAGAATTTCAAGGAACTTAATGATTTACAAAAATGCATTGTGCTGACATTACAGTGGCCAAACTATTACCCAGTTCTCATAGATTCAATGCCAAGAAAATCTCACTGGTGTGATTAGAAATGAAAGGAAATTGTTAGGATCACTGAATAGTTTAAGAACGATAGGCCTGCTGGATTTGCATTGCCCTGATAGTCATATTTCCATAATTAGGTCAGTATGTGCTTTTAAAAGAAACTTAGGAAAGTCAAACAGAATAAAGCAAAATAGAGGCTGGAAGGGAGCTGGCTTGTGCACAGCATCAGCTCACATGACTTTTATGTTCCTCTACAAAGTAAGTCAGTGTTTGAATAAGCTGGAGGAAATACTGTCAAGTAAGTGCTCTAAAATGAGGAATCTAGACATTCAATTGTTTATGCCATCTTTGAAGGGATTCATCTGGGATCCCTGTCTGAAGACACACAGAGAAGTGAAAAACTTAAGAATTTCATAAGAATCAAATCCACAAATGGAAAAATACAGTTTTGATTTGCCTTAATGCTTGTTTGTAAGCAACACACACTTAACGACCAAGAACAAAGTATAAAACACAGGGGTTCCACAGTGATAGGAATAAAACAAGGGGTCAGCAACTACCTAGAATCAATAACTAAACATTAAGGAATCCAGAAGGTTCTCTCTCTCCATCTTTCATCTCTCCTTTCTGTCTGCACTTTGTTCTCTCTGTGGAAAAGACTCTTTTTCTCTCCATAACTTGGAAAACATAATTTCTAATTTTGATTACCTTTGTATTTATGTTCCAGTATTCATTGCCTTTTGTTCTTTCTAAAATAAAAGAATCGTCCTATTCCTACCTCAGGGCCACCTTCCTCCTTACATAGTTTCTTCCATCTAAGATCCTCTATTTAAAAACTTTACTTCTGCAATGAACTCTTCTTGCTCATCCAGAATCTGGTATTTTTTTTTTTTTAATTTGGATCATTTCTAACATCAGACAAACAATTTTTAATCTTCAGTACATTAAGAATAATATTAATAAACAAAGACAAAAACAATGAAACAAATTTTCTAGGTTCCACACCAGTCTTTATCTACTACTTCACACTAATACTTATAGCAAATACATCAAAAACCAGAAACAATATTTAACTGCTTCCACTTCAATTTTACTTAAATTGTCCAGCCAGCCTTTTATATGCCACTGAAAACGTTATTTTCAAAATTTTCACAAATTCTAATCTTAACAACCCAAACTTTTAATCCTTGTGCTGGTTTAGATATCAGGTGTCCTCCAAAAATTCATGAGTGAGACAATACAAGAAAGTTTAGAAATGAAACGATTGGATTATGAGTATTGGGCCTAATCAGTGTATTAATCTCCTGATAAGGATTAACTGGGTAGTAACTGTAGGCAGGTAAATTGTGGCTGGAGGAAGTGGGTCCTCAGGGGTTTGCCCTTTGAGTTAATCCTTTGTCAATGGTGAAGGGAGGTCTCTCCATCTGCTTCCTGGTGCTATAAACTTGGCTGCTTTCCTCCACCACACTCTCCTACCATGATGTCCTACCTCACCTCATGTCCAGAGTAATGGAGCTGACCACATATGGACTGAGATCTCTGAAACCATGAGCACCATATAAACTTTTTCTCCTTCAAAATTGTTCTTTTCAGGTCTTTTGGTTGCAGCAGTGAAAAAGTCGACTTAAACAATCCCCATTTCATCCAAATTCCCAAAGGTTTTTTTTTTTTTTTTTTTTTTTTTTTTTTTTTTTTTTTTTAGCAGTTATCACTTCCTTCTTCTTGAAAACCTTTTGTATTTGGCTTTCAACAAATCTAACCATACTTGCTTCTTTTTCTCAAGCTTCTTAGCAAGATTCTCTTCCTTTTTGTTATCCCCAAAGATGGGGTGCTTTAGCACACACAACTGGGCTTTTTTTTTTCTTCATATGAAAATAGTTCCTATTTGATTTTGTAGAGATTTATAATTTTAATTTGTGAAAATATAAAACCAAAAATTTAATACCTGAAAAACATTTTTACTTTGAAAAACACAAAACTCATTATTTCAGCTGTCTAATATGTGTAGTTGACATTTTAACCTTAACATTTTCACAAAAAAAATGTCTCATTTTCTTTCCTAAACCTGCTGTGTTCTCCTTCTTTCCCATGTCAGTGAAAAGCTTTCCTAGTCCCTAAGTTACTAAAGCCGTATAATTCTGTTCAGGCTTTTTCTGGTTCCACACATCCAACCCATCGCCATGTCTTATTGAACTATCTTCAAAATATCTCAAACTTCCACCATTCACACATCTCTCAGCTATCTACTTGGTCTTAGTGGCCAGCATCTTTTACCTGGATAATTGTAACAACTCTTCATATGATTTGACTAACTTTCTACAAATCTGTTGTCTACACGGCAACATAAACTAATGTTATAAAATTGTACTTCACCTCACATCACTTTAAAGTTTGAAAACTGTACCATCTTCTTCTTCCCCTAGTTACTCCTATCGTATCACCCTCATTCATTTCTACATAGTTCTCATTTCACTCACTGCGTGCTTTTTGTTTGTTTGACTCCTCCTTCCCCATATCTTCCATAGCTCTATAAACTCCAGGAGGCCAATGGATTGTCTTCTATAAGGGTTTCTAAATTTAATATGAAATAGATATTCAGAAATATTTTTGAATGATGTTTAAAGAAGGAAAAAATTAGAGAAGAACTTATTTTGAATGTTTATAATGGCGATATAAATTGCTTGTTTAAAAGTGGATTTGAATTTTGAAAAAGCAAGAACTAAACACATTTTGTAATCATCTTGCTGGATAGCTAGAAGATCAAGATGATAAATGACATTGATTATATTGAGATTAATAGGTTTTTGAAGAAATGTGTATTTAAAATTATTATGAATGAAAGTCTATTTCAGAAATAATTTCATATAGAAAAATGATTTGGGAATAAATGCTTATATAGATATAAAGATGATATAATGAAAGTAATTTGACTAGTTACTTTTAGTTCTTGGCAGATGCTTGGAAATTTTACCTGAAATATAAAGTATTCAGTACTTGATTAGAAATGAAATGACCATATGACCAAGCAACACCAGTCCCCGGTATTTATCCAGAAGAATTATGCTTATACTAGCACAATTCACAATAACCAAGTTATAGAACCAGTGTTGGTGTTCACTGACAGACAAATAGATAAAGAAAATGTGGTATATGTTCAAAGTGGAATTTTATTCAGCCATAAAGAAGAAAAAATTCATAGGCATTTGTAGAAAAATGGATGAAATTTGAGAGCATTATGTTAAGCGAAATGAGCCAGGTTTCAAAGAGTCATACTATTTTTTTTTTTTTCATATGTGAAAGCTAGGGAGGGTAAAGGAAAAATAAGAGGTGGGGAATCCATGAAATTACAAGGGAGATTGGTAGAGCAGAAGAAGAGGGCCAGGGTGATGAAAGAGGGGAGGAGAAGAGGAGCAACTAGGAAATGAAATCAACCAAATTATGTTATATGTATAAATATGTTCCAATAAATGAATTATTATAATGTACCAACAAAAGCAGGAATAAGCAAAGGTTTCTTTATAGTATAACTTCTTAACAACAAAAATGAAAGAGTGTATTTCTTCTCTTTTTTATAATTTTCTTATTTTGTTTTCACCTTATTTCAGTTAAGTTTTGAGCTTTATTACTCTCTTCAAAAAAAACACTTTGCCTGGTCATGAATGACACCAAAGTTGCCAAATTCAATGACTATTCCACTTCCTCCTTTTCCAATCAGTGATTTTGAAAGAGTTAATCACCATTTAGAAGAAATCACCAATTTCAAATTCTTTAAACGTTTTTACACTGACAAGTCCCATATGTATTCCCCCCAGTTTCTGTTTCTACCATGACTGTAAAAATTAATGCCTCTGACATTATTTCATTGATATTTCATAATCATTACAATCTAGACTGTCTAAAATCCAATTCATGATTTTAGCAATCACCAGAAAGAAAAAATAAAAGAATAAAAATAAGCAAATGAAATTCTATAATGTTTCAGTGTTCCTGCAATAATCAGTGTTCTGAAAACAGAATCAATAGAATAGATGGATGGATGGATTTGATAGATGACTGACAGATAGATAGACAGATATTACCAAAAATTGACTCAGATGATTATGGACTCTAAGAAGTTTCAATCTGCAACCAATAAGCCGGAGGCCCATAAGAGCCAATGGCATAGGTACAGCCTGAATCCAAAGGCATAAGTATCAGGAGAGTAGTATTAATTCCAGTCTAGGCCCAACAAAAGGCAATTTTTCAGTTTGAATCATAAGGAAAAACAAAACAATAATTTTCCAGATCTAGTAGTCTGAAAAGAAAACTATGAAAACTTCCTTTTTTTCTATTTAGGTTTTCAATTAATTGATTGAGGTATATTCATGTTAGGGAGAACAATCTGCTTTACTCATTCTAATGTTACTCAGTTGCTCAAAGGCTAACTCAATAGAGATAGATACCTACCCTCATAGACAGGGTCTGAACAGCATTTGGCCAAATGTCTAGTCACCCAAGGCTAGTCATATACTATTAAAAAATAATAAAAGGGGTTTATTAGGGTGCCATGTGGAAGGGTAGGAAGGGAAGGGAAGAGGGGTAGGGAATGGGAAAGGGGCAGGACAAGAAGAGAGCAGTTTCAGTCCGGAGCAGGCTTAAATAGCGAACTGGTGGTCAAAGGGACCCCTGGAGCGAGTCCTTGTCACCAGAGGCTGTCGGAGGTCAAGAGGGGGCGGTGAGGGCACCTGAGGGCCAGTTCCACTGGCCAGCCTGAGGCATCTTGGAGGTGTAGTCTTTTCTCAAGGTACCTGGGGGTTGTGGCCTCCTACCTGGGAGGTGTTGCCTCCCTGCCCGGAATCTAACATTCCCCCCTTTTTGTTTTCTTAGGAAGCAAGGTGTCGTGTTTTTATCTGGCTGCTTCCAGCTGAAATGGGGCAATGTGGGGTGCTATGAGGGGAGGAGATGCAGGTAGGCAGGTCAGGCTTGAGGGTGGAAAAATTCCCAGGAGGTAGGCGTGGAAAAGATGAATCTCTCCAGGTATGAGATGAATGAAGTTTCCTTGAAGCCATAGATCAGTGAGGGTGTCAAACCAGGCTTCTGCAGAAAGTCACTGAAGGAGTTAGCCAGCTATCCTCTCGAAGAGCATGTAGAAATTGTAGGCCTTGAGAGTTTACGGGTAACACTATTATGAAAGCAACAAAGGGAAACAAGGTGAGATGGATTATCATCTGTAGGCCTGTGTTCCACCAGGTGGGACTTACAGTGAAGAGGCCAATGGAAAGTGCGAGGCACATCATAATGAGCATAGGGTGGCAGGTTAGGGGCCCTCGGAGCAGGCTGACAAAAAGTCTTAAGTCATCTCTGGTTGGAAAGTCATCTGTTTTTTTTTTTTTTTTTTTTTTCAACAGTTGATAATCCATGAGGAAAAGCTGGTTAAAGGTTCAAACAGAAAAGATTATTTTGAGTCGGTATCAGGGACGTGAGAGAAACAAATTTTTAGGGCATCGGTGGTAATGGGAGAGCAAGTATACTGAGGTAGTTGTTTGTCATCCTTTTGTGGATCTTCAGTTGATTGGGCAGCTGGTTTCAGTCTAGAAATATGAATCCAAGAAGTCAAGTTCCCTGAGGTTTCACGAAGCTTAGCAGCTGTGGGTGTGCACAACACAACCTGGAATGGGCCTGTCCACTTTGGGACAAGGAAGACTGATCCCGTGTCCTGGGGAGGGGAGAAATATACCCAAGAACCGGGTGTTGATGGAAATGAAGCAGTGAGTCTACTTGGGCCAGGCAGGGTGTAATCTTGGCACGACCATAGCTAATGTCTGATGATGGATAAGAGAGGAGAAGATAGATCTTTGGGCAAGGGTCCTTAAATTGGGAAAATTTGGGGTGGAAGAGCCTGAAGAGGGCGAGGGGAAGTAGCTTGACCCAGTCCAAGTGAAGCTCCAGGGAGAGTTTAGTCAGGATATTCTTAAGAGTTCTGTTAGTCCTCTCTACCTTCCCTGAAGACGTGGGGTGATATGGGATGTGAAAATACCAAGGAATATTAAGGGAAGTAGATATATTCTGGGTGACTGGTGCAATGAGCACAACTGAATTGGTTTTGATCGGAGGAGGAAGAAAGCTTGGGTATAAAAGAATCTCTGCCCATTCTTTCGACCACTAGTAGAAGTTGAAAAATGATATCTAAGGGACTTTAGAGGGGGGTCAGCCGGGATGGATTAAGAAGTTTTGAACAGGAGGCTAATACGATATTCTGAAAAGTGTTCTTTTCAAAATAAGTATTAGAGTGAGATCCAAGTCTGTGACTCAGTCGTCACCAGAGTCAGGCAGACATGGGGTCTGAGAGGACCGGAGGACAAAGGGCCACCTTGCGCAGGGATTTTCATCTCCCATCCCGGACGAGAAGGAGAGACCCAAGTCCAGAGTGGGACAAAGGGCCGGAAAGGAACCTTTTTAACCGACTCCAGCAGAGAGGCAAATGTTGCCGGAACACTAATGACACCAAATCCAATGATGCTGCGGTTGAAAAGATGAGCGGAGGCTGAGTCAGGCGATTCCAGGAGGTTTATGCCCTTAGAATAGGATGGAAAAGAGAATGGAGATAGGAGAGGATTGATTGTACGGAAGAGGATGTGGGGGCCTGGGTAGTAGATTGGACTGAAGCCAGAAGAGAAGGAGAAGATAGTGCTTCTTCCTTTGCTGCCCTATCAGCCTTCATGTTCCCCTGAACTATGGGAGCGTCTCCACTTCGGTGTGAAGGACAATGGGAGATCCCTTTAGTGTCTGGCAAATTCGTCCTGAAGTGACGAGAAGTCATCTGTGATTTTACAGTTGATAATCCTGAGGAGAAACTGGTTAAAGGTTTGGTTAGAGATTTTACTTAGTTGTTCCAGTAGAAATTTTATGACACAGGGAAGGAAGGCATAGGATGGGAGAACTCCAACTAGAGGTCCCAATATTGGGAGAGCCTAGCTGATGAAGGAGTTTTATGAACATGTCCCAATGGAATTGTCGTGCCAGTTGTAATTTTCCCTTTCTAACTGTTCTTGTAACTGTTTAACCTTTGTCAATGACGAGTTCTGCTTCCCTGAATGCTGAAGTTTGAACACTAGAGAAGAACGCTGAGGCAAGCATACAAAGCAGGGTCTATCTAAAACGGGTAACAAGAGGGCCTTTGCTGCTATCTCCTTCCTGCATACTGTGACCAAGCCTGTACTATGACCAGGCCCAGTGGAATGGCCAAAAGGTGGGAAGCAGGTGGGCTGAATAGGGGGAGGGCAGGATGGTGCATCCCAGGACACATGAATTAACAACTGTATAGCTCCCTGTAGGGAGGAGCAATTCCTGGGACAGGTTACCTTGGCAACAGGTTGGGGCAGGTTGTTGATAAGGGTGGAAGAAGGGCTCTGAGGGAATCAGCATTTCAATCCCTCAGGAGACAGTCTCCCAATTTCCCAAAATTGGCTCACTCAAATTGGCTTTCGACATGACTTGATTTATCTATATATGCTGAGTGCCTATGAGATTCTGGCTTCATTTCCCTTCTAATTTTAGGAACTCTTTACTACTGTAAGGGAGTGGGACGATGACCAAATCTGGCTTCTTCGAGCTGAAAGGGGGCGATGTGATGGGGCAAGTAGTTGGAGTTCCCTCTTTAGAAGTCAGGTCAAATTGAAGCCTGGGGAAGGTTGTAAAGTCAACAGGGATGGGAGCTTCTGGGAGAGAAACAAAAAACATGAGTATTGAATAAATGTTACAGCATTTGGAACATGTCAATGTATACCATGAGGATGATAATTTAAATCTTTAACCTGCACAGAGTTATCAGGAATGTAAACACAACAAATATTTAATGTTACAAATATCTATCCAGATGAGATGGTAGTTAAGCTACTTAATGTCATCTGATCTTATAAAATCTTTCTATTGGTATGACCTCTGTGTCTAGTAAAGAACGCTTTATTTCTATTACTTAGGGCTAGATAATCATACTACTGAATATTAAGCCTACCTGTGTAGGTTAGGAAGATCTGCAGGCCTTAAACTGACTAAAAACTTTTGACTTGGCAGTCACTTAATAGTTAAACTGTTCCTTTTCATAGTTATCAGGCATTCCTGCCTATGGATCTCTTTTGTAGCCTCCAGTCTTACCAATTCTTGGGGCTAATACAAGTGTATATCTGCAGTTACCTCTATTTATTAATGCCCAGGAATGGTTGTGTATCTGTTTCAACTGTTTTGATAGGTGTTTAAGATGAAGTAGGTCAAACTGACTTTTGCTTTTATCTGTTGCTAAGAGTCAGCTGATTTCTGATGGGAATACCTCTTGGGAGAACTTGAGAGCAGCTTTTCTGTTATGCTTGTGCCTTCTGCAAGGATGGGCCCAGGTCTTGCTTGACCTTGTGGCTTCTCTTGGAAGCCTGTCTCTCCCTTTTTTAAGGACCCTCCTTCTAGCAAGTGCACTGATTGGCTTTCTTTTCTCCATAGGTCTCATTTATCTCCCTTATCAGAAGATCATGTGGCCCTGAGATGCAAAGCTCTTTAGAGAAGTTCCCTGTTCCCTGAATTGAGACTGACTCTGAGGCAAGAGCCAAATATTGGTTTTCTTGGCCCTTTTAATTTAACTTGAAGTCTTGATCTTAAACATCCAGCAAGTTAATCTCACCAATCTTAAATTGAGAGCACTGGGTTTTAATGCATATAAACTTACAATCATTCATTTACCTTTATATTAGTTGGGGTCTGTCTTTCCTATCTGTCCTGTGAGTGATGGCTTAAATTAACTCAGGTTGTGTTCTTGGAAGTGATACCTTTGTAAAACATTGACAGGAAATATTAGACAGTTAAATTAACAAGAGTAAAAGCACATTTAACCATCTTGGATTCTGACTGAGTTATATACTATAATCCCTGTTTTTTAACAACAAGAATCACTCTTTTGGCCATACATTCTGGCATGTAGTTAAGGTGGAAGACCAGAGCCTTATCTCAGGTAAGGTAGGGTTCTTTATAAATCTTAGGTCAGGTGTTTTAGTTCTGAAGTTGCTCTCTGCTTCTTAAATAAAATTTTACAGAGTTTACATATATCGTTGCTCGAGTTCCCATGAACATTACATTTAGAACAAATTAAAGAAAGGCTGAGAGTATTTAACATTTTGTGGAAAAGTAGCAAAATGCTTTTACAATATACAACTACATCGATGTTTCCACAAGTCAAGTTTAGCTCCTAAAGAAACAACATAATATTCTGAAATAACAGTTGTTGATCAACCACAGCTATACAATTCTCAATTCCTTTTAAGATTACTTGCTCAAAAGAAACAAAATTTAATAAACACGTTATGGATAAATTAATCTTTTAAGAAATCTTTGTCCTCGTAGGAGAAAAAGGCCAGTAATTAGGAAAGGGACAGTTTACTCCTTTTTTTTTTTTTTTTCCCCCTTTTGGGCCTCAGAGTAATCTGTCTCCTACTAAGTTTGCAGGTTTGTCCCAGGACTTACATTTCAATGTAAGTCCTGGCTGAAGTCTGGAAGGGGGTGGGGAGAGGACCGCTATCTGAAGAGAAACTTCATACCCAAAGCGGTTTCCCCCTCTCCCACCCCATTGGATTATTTGTTGCAGTTTCTGAAAGTTTACAGCCTTTTGAAACAAAGGAAGAGGTGGGTGAGGGCGCGGGGCTGCACGCAGTGCAGACTCGCAGACCGAGACTGAGGCTCCCAGATGCAGGCGGGGCTGCGGGACGCTGAGCACGGCTAACCGAGGAAGCACACGGGTGCGTGGACTGACTGATTTCCCGTTCTGAACGGGAACAAACTGATGAACTGAGGTCGTGCTCGGGCGCGTGCACTGACTGATTTCCCTGTTGTGAATGGAAACTCTGTATCCCGTGTGAACGGGAAAGAGAGAGCAAAGGCCTGAAGGGATTTGGGGGAGGGAAAAGCTTCCCGTGATGGAGAACCGGGCGAGGCTGCCCAGGCTCTCTGCACCGCGTAGCTGGCAGCAGGGGCGGTAGCAGAAAAGAGACAGACCTGCGCAGGATTGCGGATAAGTGGGACCAGAGTTCTCCTAACATATAAATTAGATACTTTTGCTTCCTTTCATAACGTTTCATTAAACTTACATAATATTAGGAAGAAAATCTAAAACACTTTTGTTGATTTATAAGTTTCTCTATGATCTCACCCCTGGCTTCCCCTCTGATCTCATTTCTCTCCTTGGTTTCCTCTGCTTACTATACTACAGCTGGATCATTGCCCTGCCGCTGCCACCACCACAAGGCAGGGCATGGGAAAGCTGCTGTCTTGGCCAGCGTCAGCTGCTGTCGCCGGCTGGGCACAGTGGTGGAGGCAGAGGCGCATGGTAAGGCTGTGCTAAGCCTGCAGTTGGAAGGAGCCACGTAGGTTGGGGCAGAAGATGGCGGATCCCAGAAGGGCGGAAGTGGCGACAGAGTAGGGCGAAACAACATGGCGGATCCGGGAAGGAGGAGGGAGCCGAGGGCAGAGCCGCCTGATCGGGATGGGAAAGAATGCGACCAACAGCGAGTGACTGTGAGGCTAAATGAGAGCAGCACTAAAATGGAGAATGAAGAGGAAATTAAATTCTCCATATCCGGGATAGGGCGCAGGGCTGAGGATGAACTGAGGCGCACGGCGGGGGGGGACACAAGTTGTCCACTGCACTCGCATGCACGGCAGGTGCGAATGGACTAGGAGACTGCAGGTCACCCTGCGCAGAGGTTTTAGACCTAAGTTTGGAGGCTGAGGTTCCCAGGAAAGGGAGAGGAAGAGCGTGAGAGAGAGACGGAGAGAGAGAAAACTTTGCGAGGCTTACCCATGTGGAGACCTGGCGGTGGAAGGTCAGCGGGAAAGTCAGAGGTTGGAAGGCGGGGGAAAAACTGTTCCCGGAGTAGCGTTTGTCCTCTTGCTGGAGACATGCCCCACATTGCATGCCAAGTATTAGAAAATAAACCACGCCAGGAACGGCGTTTTAATAAAAGGGGTTTATTAGGGTGTCACGTGGAAGGGTAGAAAGGGAAGGGAAGAGGGGTAGGGAATGGGAAAGGGGCAGGACAAGAAGAGAGGAGGTTTCAGTCCAGAGCAGGCTTAAATAGCGAACTGGTGGTCAGAGGGACCCCTGGAGCGAGTCCGTGTCCCCATAGGCTGCTGAAGGTCAAGAGGTGGCAGCGAGGGCACCTGAGGGCTGGACAGCCTGAGGCACCTGGGAGATATAGTCTTTTCTCAAGGTACCTGGGGGGGGGGGTGTAGCCTCCTACCTGGGAGGTGCTGCCTCCCTGCCCGGAATATAACACATATAATTTACCATCACAGTTGTACACCATGGAAAATGGCACTACTAAGGTCCGATTTTTCAAATAAAAACTCTTAAAGTTCTCCTTAACTTTTTTTTGTACTCTTCACACATAATCTTATTACTTTCTTCAAACAAACACTTTGAGAAATTCCAGAATCTCTATCTTCAGAATAGTTTCGGAATCCAGTCACTTTTATCCATCTCCACTGTTATTATCTCAGTCCAGACAAAGACCGACTTCTATCTTGGAAGCAAGAGTAGCTTTCTAATTTGGCTTTCTGCTTCAACTCTTGTCCCACTAGACATTTTCTTTTTTTACACAAACTAGCCAGAGCTTTCCTAACATATAAATTAGATAATTTCGCTTCCTTTCATAACGTTTCATTAAACTTACATAATATTAGGAAGAAAATCTAAAACACTTTTGTTGATTTATAAGTTTCTCTATGATCTAACCCCTGGCTTCCCCTCTAATCTCATTTCTGTCCTTGGTTTCCTCTGCTTACTATACTATAGCTGAATTATCCTCAGTTTCCTAAGCAAGCCTCTCCCTGACATAATTTTCATGGAGTCATTCAAAGGCAGGATCTTTTTGTGCATCTTTTCAGGTGTCTATTCAGATGACACATCTTCTAAAAGACCTTCTCTGAACATCTAATTAAATTATACCCCTACCATTCCCCATTTTTATATTTATTCATATTACTTAATAAACAATTACTTAGTAATACATATTACTTAATAATACTTAATAATTCATATTACTTAATAATAAAAATTAATAGTTGTTAGCGATTGTTTAGCTCAGCTATTGGAATGTAAGTGGAAAAACCAAAACTGTGACCAATGCATAGAATATGCAGACATTTGGGTGCTTGTGTGTGTGTGTGTGTGTGAACTGACTCTTTATTTGTCTTTCATTCTATTTGGCCTATATCTAAACTACTCCAGTAATATTCATAAGCTTCATAACTGTAAACGTAGAAGGAGACTCACTCCACTATATCCCAGATGATTACTCTAGACAAACAATTTTAAAAGTGAATATACACAAGAATATGTAGATAACACAATTCTACCTGCACCTAAGTACCTATCTTGTCATCCAATTTCAGGAATGTAGAAAAATATTTATCTTGCAGTTAATGGTTATGTAGTGACCATTTGAGTGACTTTTCTAAAATATAGAAGTACTGCAAGATGTCAATGTGTCTACCAGTAGACATGAACTATTAGTAACTTCAAATGACATAACTTTATTTAAAAATAAGAAAGTAAAAGCACTCTTCTCTCCCTCACACACATTTGGAAAATCCAACTCTGCTTAGCTCCAAATACACCCAACAGTCTCTGAACCTTAATAATTACATCTCCCCAAGTCCCATTTCATATCATTCCAATGACAGCATCAGCCCGGGAGCCCTAGTCAGAGTACAGTTTCAGACTTTGAGTGACTGTACATACTATGTCAATAGTCACATGATTCTACTGTATACCCAGACCCTAGCACAATATTTGCATATATTAGGTGCTCAAAAGTCAGAGTCTTCTTACCACTCACATTGTCCTCAGCTGCATTGGAAACGTCTTACCTTTTCTTCTGACCAGAACATATTTGGTGAGCAATAACTTACTAACCCAGAAGCTTGAGGGTTAAAAGGAGCTAATACTTGTGGGGTTAAAAATGTAGAACTCCGAAGGCTGTAGCGTTATTAAGTGTAAGCATTGTAACATGCTGCTATATGTGAGTGGGCCAGATACAAGCAATAAAAACCACATTCATTACACCTCACCTAGCAGCCTGCATATCACAAATCTTGTGATTATGCCTATTAATTTCTAAGGCTTATTTTGTTACTCTAATCCTGGGTTGTGGAGGGGGTTGGGAGAGCATTTTAAATTAGAGCAAAAGCCCTAGGATAAATCCACAATTCTTTGCCATTAGGAATCATACAAAGCCAAGCACGAGAAGGAAAGACCAGGGTATTTGAAATAGTTCCCCACCCACCTTTTTATTGCAGGATATAATAAACAAAAAAAAAAAAATGTTGTTGTTTTTATGTAATTATAGCATTGTGATGCATTGCAAATATTTCCCAATTTCACTATTTAGTACATTTTCCATCTCGTGTTTCCTAAGTTCCAGTCACACCAGATATTGCCTGTATCCTCACCCTTCACCCTAGACATGAAGGTCAGAGAAGTGTAAGGGGTAAGAGCCAATGCAGAGGAAATGTTCAGCCACTTCCTATCTAACCATTCAAATAGCAGAAGAACAGCAGCTTTAACGTCACCACTTGTGCCTTGACCTAGTAACTGCCCATTAACCAGAGGAAGGGCACAGCCTATCAGTAGCTTAGCAACCAGCACATTTTCCTTCCCGCTGAGGTTGAGCATCCATTCAACAGCACTTCCGACCTCATTGACGTCCATCTGGCTGAGCAGTTTCCTTCCTCTACTGAAATAGGAAGATCCTACAATTATGTGTTTACCCATGATCTAGATGTCAGGGATTAGTCTCTTAAAAGCAGAATTGTGTCCAATTGGGCGAATTTCAAGAATGAAGCTTAATTCCTGAACTAGGGAGCCATAAAGATACTAAGTGTTCATTACTCTGTTTTCTCTATGATGCTTATAGACTGCTGGCCTTTTATTCTACAGGCTCCCTCCTGCTTAACTCTCCAGCAAGAACCATGCAGGAAGATGAAAGGAAAGCCATAAAAATGAATGAATTTAATTTCACAAAACTGGATGTTTTGTCCTTCAGAGCAGAAGTGATATTCTTCAGGATAATCTTTTCTTTAGAATACCATGGGTGAAATAAATTTCAAGGCGGCATTTGAGAGCAAACGAACCATTTCAAATGGTCTATTGATGACTTTAATCTTAGAAAATGTTTAAAATAACATATATTTTGAAGAAGTCCTAAAACAAGTTAAAGCAAATGTATAAACCTCTTTTTACTGTGCTAAAAACATACATGTTTTTAGAAACATAACGTAATTTGGTTTTAGAAAATGCTGTACTATGCTTGAAATTTGTTTCTTCTTGTGGATAGTAAAGTGCCACTCCCTGAAATATGATGGAAATAGACTTTTAATCATACACTGAAAAGTAACACTGTTTACAAAATTGTGCTGTAATTTTTAATATATTCTATACTTAGGCAAAAATAAAAATGATTTGTTTCAGTCACTAATTATAAAAATGATTAATGCTGAATATTTATTTGCATGCATGCTAATGGAGGTAAATCTGACAGAATTTGTAGGCATACTGTGCCAAAATTTTCTAAAATATTTAACATTCCCAAATGTAGGAAATTAACCCTTTGTTTACAAAGAAGATATTGAGGATATGTAAATGGTGACTAACTGTTGCTTGTGAATGTTTAAATAGTGAACTCTTAAAAGTAAGTTAATTTAAAAATATTTATTAAAATTTCCATCAAAAATGAAATTCTTTAATGTTGGTGTTTTGTTCTTTATTTTTCTGGAGATGATATCTTAATTTATTTAATTTTTTTCCCCACATAAACCATAGCCAGTATTTAGTACAGACTATGATAGTTTGACCACAACAGTTGATTCTCTACTTTTGACTGAGATCCCAAGAAAAAATTTGGGAGGCGAAGAAAAGCGAAACCAAGAATGAGATACAATATGATCATAAATTTGGACACAATCCATTAAGTTTGCATAAGGAAAGAGAAAAGGAAAGGAGAAGAGGCTGTTTTATCCAACTATTTTTCCTGTGCATTGGTCAAAGGTAGACCCAAGGAGGCAAGTTTTGCCTAGGTTAGACTTCTGTGCCAACACATTCTCCCCACTGCAATGGAAAGGTCTGGGAAAGAGGCCAAGAGAGGAGAGCTGAAGCAAAATGCAGCTAAGGTCACCTCTATACAGCTATTGCTATAGCTGGAGCTGAATTAAGAGGACTTGAAGGTGAACACAAAAGGGGTCTAATATAGTCCACCACTTTTGTGCTCAGATGACCTTTTTGAACTCCATTAAGTCAAATCCATCACGAAAGATTCGAAGACATAGACCAGCTGCAATGTGTTCTAAAATCTGAACACTGAAGTTTTAGTGAAATAAATTTCAGTCTCCCACATAGCAAGTGGTACTGAAAATGATTTCCATGATCTCCTATCTCCACTGCCCCTTCAAAAGCTACCTCACCCTTAGGGATAGCACTTTGAGATTTATGAGTTGTGTTCTTAGTTAGGTAATACAGGTCTTCATCCCCATAAGACCTGGGAATTTGGATGCTTTATGGTGTTGATCTGCTCCCTCCTCTCTTTCAATGAGCACTGGGAAATAGAAGCAACATGAGGCTTCCTAGAGAATGCCTACAGTTCAGAACACTGTCATTCATACCCTCCTGTATAGCAGCTCCTTGTGGTATTCAGGAGGTTTTTATCCCCCAACAGAATGGCAACTTCTCTTTGCCTGGCACGAGTGACAAGCTTATACCTGTTGCTTAAGTAGATCACCCTCAGTGTAGAACTGGGGCTTCTAAACAAGACATGTTGGTACTTTTACGGCAAGATGTGGTGAGACTTTGATCTCATTATTCAATTGAATACTAATCTAAGGGTTCTGAGAAGGTATCTATGATTAAAGTCTATACTTAGTCAAAGTATAGTAAGGGCGAATGACCCCAGTTTATTCAGATGGAACTGAGTCCATCAGATGAAGGGTCTTCAGAGGAAAGCTGAAGTATCCCTGAAGATGAAGAATTTCTGCTTTATGCAGCAGCTTCACACTGTGCCTGATAGTTCAAGCCTACATTTCCTGATGGCCAGCCCTATAGATTTTGGACAGCTGGACTTTCCCACTCAGTTTCCATAATCATACAACACACAAGTTAAACCACTGGGAAAAAAAAATACCCCACTGTCTCTGCCTCTGTCTCTTTGTTTCTTCTGTCATCTCCCTCCTCTTTTAACTTTCTCTTTCTGTCCCTCCTTCCCCAACTGGTCCTGTTTCTTTGGTTGAATCATTTTTACTGAGGCAGGGTCTCTCTTCCTATCTCTGAGTTACCCACATCCTGGTACATTGTTTTAAGAGTGTCAGGGTTCAACATGTTTGTGATTTGTCACAATTTGTACTTAGAGCTCATTCACATGCCCTGTACATACCATCAACCTTTATTTCCTCCTATCCCACACTTTTTGACCTATAATATAACACATTTCCATAAATTCTTGCTAAGATATCAGCTTGACATGTAACAGATACAAAGTTAACTGAAAGAACTTCAAGTGCAACCAAGAAATTTTAACTGAACAAGAGCCAAGTTTCTAAGGAATGCAAATAAAATGGTAGAATGACAGGTGGCAGGTTTGACATTTTTACACTAGCCATTTATTTTGCATAGATGCATATGGAATTGATTAAAAATCCCTTTGTGACCAAAACAATTTCATTGAGTTATGGAAATTGAAACTAAAGCTGAATATTTTAAAATTAAAATAACCCATGAGGTAAATATTCTCTAATGAAATATGATCAACTACTTCTTTGAAACTCTAGTGATTTATCTCCCAAGACCCATAATTAAATAATAGGTCTCAGACTAATGGTATTAAAATAGGTAAACAATGTATTTGCAAAGTCTATGTGTATTTAAGTCACTGATAGAAGATAAAGTATCTTAAATTTAGCTAATTTATTTAATGTGATCAACCTATTTGTACACTGAAACCAAAACTAATTAATATCTTCTATTTAGACCTGATACTACTTTTATGTATTAAGTATAAATTATATGATTTATATATTTATAAATGAAACTATACCATTAATATGTATACACACATATAATACACTTTATACATATTTACTGATAAATTATGCATCTATATATCTATATCTCCCATGATCTTGAATTATTCTCAGAGAACTGACACATTATATGTACATATAAATAAATACTCCTGTATGCTATAGTAACAAACAGTTTCCCCTGTTAGTTGTTTAACCAACAGAACTTAGTGTGTTTCCCATAGTTCATAATCCATGACATTAGTAATTGGTTTTGACCACATAAAGGACTGACTGATGAGACTTCACTGTCTGATCATGTACCCTCATTGTAGCTTACTATCTTGTAACTTTTTCTCTTTAAGTGCATCATCTTCAACTTACAAACTTTCAATAACCTCAATAGGGTAAGAGAGAGGATGAATAATTGTGCATAAGCTTTTTATTACCTCACCTTGAATGTGGCACCCGTCAATCCTTCACATTTCATTAACTGAGAAAAAAAAAAATCATGTGACCTCATTCAAGATGACTAGTGTCAAGCATTTAGAGTGTTGGTTGAGCACCATTACCTCTACTGCAGTCCACTCTTACAGGCTCCCAAATTTCTCTGTTCTCTTCTCTTATGTATTGAACTTACTCAACTTATTCCAAAAAAGTACATTCCCAAGTCTTATCCAGTCATTTTTTTCCCTGATTATATATGGAATCTCTAGTTGTTGTGTTTTAAAATTAACAAATGCATGAAAATATGTAGTCAAACAGGGCAAATAATGTTTGGGTTTTTTGTTTGTTTGTTTGTTTTTGGTACCAGGGATTGAACTCAGGGGCACTCAGCCACTGGGCCATATCCCCAGCCTTTTTTTTTTGTATTTTATTAGAGACAGGGTCTCACTGAGTTGCTAAGTGCCTCGCCATTGCTGAGGCTGGCTTTGAACTTGCAATCCTCTGCCTCAGCCTCCCAAGTGCTTGGATTACAGGCGTGTGCCACCATGCTCGGCCACATAATGTATTAAATATCATGGTGTCTCTCAAAAATAGGAAGTATGACAGCTATAAGAATCCAAGATATACAATTAATACCTGAAAGTATTTATAGATTTATATAGTTTGCATTAAAGGAACTATCAAGTCTGAAAATTATGTAAATTAGAAGATTTATAGAATCACTCTTAAGAAAGATATGAGTCTTAAAACTGACATATATCAATGATAAAAGGAGATAGAAACAAAAATGTTAATAGAAGAAAAGAAAGTTGGTGTGAAATTAATAGTCCCCATTAATCCATGTTTTTGCTTTCTGAACTTAGGCTTTCCAGTTTCATTTACATGTATTTATTTATTAAAAAACCATTACAAAAAATATTTAGAAAATTCCAGAAATAATTCATAAGTTATAAGTTGCACCCCATTCTACATAGCATGATGAAATCTCAAACCTGTCCAGGATGTGACTCATTCCTCTGTTCAGTATATCCATACTGTATATACTATCACTCATTACTCACTTAATAGTGGCCTTGGTTATCAGGTTGATTGTGAAAGTATTTGAAGTATTGCAGTACTGTGTTCAAGTAACTTTTACATAATAGCCTAACATTGCATCACGATACGTACATCTTTCAATTTGCTTCATCTCACTGAATAGGTGTTGTGTTATCTCACATCACCATAAGAAGGTTAAGCACAATATACCAAAATGTTTTGTAAAAGATCACATTCCCATAACTTTTCTTAAAGTATGTTATTAAAATTGTTCTATTGTATTATTAGTTATTTTTCTTAGTCTCTTGCTCATCTTCGATTATAGATTAAATTTTATCATAGGTAGGTATGTGTGGAATAAAATAATACAAATATAAAGTTTGAAGTATCCACTGGGATGTTGAAATGTATCCTTCTCAGATAAAGGATAAGGACAGACTGGTGTAAGAAGTTTCTCCAAATTCCTTAGCACTTAGGATTAGATGATTAGGATGAAAGATGATGCGAGACTTTATTTACATATTTTTGATTTTACTTTCTTCTACCACATTGACTTTTCTGGAATGAAGACTAGCTAACATGTTAGAGGATTTTATAGTGCTTGTGTTTTACTTATTTATATTATTTTGGTTTCTCCATAGAGACAGAACCAACAGCATGGATGGATGGACAAATAGATAGATACATAGACAGTATAAAAGGGCAGATAGGAGAATTGGTTGACATTTTTGTGGAAGCTGAGAAGACCCGTGATATGGTGTCTGCAAGTTGGAAATCCAGGGAGACTCAGTCCACGTCAGAAGGCCTGAGAACCACGGAAGCTTATGGTGTACTACAGTCTGACTGAAGGCCCCAGAGCCTGGGGTACACTGGCACAATCCAGCTGATCAAAAGCATAAAAATCTGGAGTTCTCATGTCTCAGGGCAAAAGAAAGTGTCCAGGTCTGTAATAGAGAGTGTAAGAATGCACCCTTTCTCTTCCTGTTTGAGGCTTCAGGGCCTCGAGCCAATTGGATGTTGTTACCCTCCAGTGGAAGTGAAAGTTTCCCAGTCAGCCCATAAACTCACACAAAGATGTTCTCTCTAAAAACACCCTTGCAGACACACCCTGAAGTACTGCTCTACCAACCCTCTATGCATTCCTCAATGCAGTCAAGTTAACACCTAAATCAATCATTGCAATATCTCAACAACTAAAACGGAATAGATGACTAAATTGACTATTGTTTCTGACATACTTGATGAAATCCATTAACTGCTCAACAGTCTTTTTTGCCTTTGGAGTTTCTTTGGAATTAAAGGAGGTGGGAAGAACAGCAGGATAAGCAATGAGTAATATTTTAAATTAGCAACATAAATACACTTAAAATTGATGTATTTTGTACTTTTATAAGCCCTCGTTAACAATAGTCCTAGGAAATGGAAAAAGCAAATAACAGCTGCTTTAATTTTTTTTTTTTAGAATTAAAAATAGTTAAGTTGATCTGTCAATAAATCAAAACTCATCAGTTCACTGGAACAATTATAGAAAATGAAGATGCAAGCTATGTTGATATTTTCAAGATATTAAATAACAGTAAATATAAACTATAAGAACTGTTGTCTGAATCATTTCTTACTTAAGTGGATTCAATGAGTATCATCAAGAATAAGTATGACGGACCCAAATTTTCTATGTGAAATTACCTTTGAATATGACCAAGATAGAAGTAGAATTAAAGACTAGACCTGAATGTACCAAATTCATGTTAAGCTGTGCTGCAGTTCCTCAGTATCTTCTCAACTCTACATTGCGTTTTTCACAAAAGTATATTATTTAATGTGATAAGTGGTTTTTTTTTTATGATATAACTGAGAAAAATTAGAACCTTTATTAAGTATGTGGGACTAAAATTTGGAGAATATCCTGTGGGACCCAGTTGACTTTAAGTCCATTACCAACTAAGGTTACTAGCTTTCTTACACATGATTAGCATTGCCAAAGGTTAAAAGATGTGAATACAATCTACACTCCATGACAGAATGAAGCCTCAAGTTGCAATTCTCTAAGGAATAAATGTTTACTTGGTTTTCTCCTGTATAGGCAACAAAATTTGAAATTTTGTAATTTGGTAGGTCTTAATAAATTTTTCTATGACTTCATACACTTACCTTGATCAGGGGCAAAATGTGCATTAAATTGGAAATTTGTGATCATGTTTAAGCATATCTGAGAAAGATCAATTACTGATTTTATTAGGAACAATTAAGTAAGCAAACTAAAACTCTAGGTAGACAAAAATATTTTATATAGATAGAACATATATACACTTATTTATAGACACACAGAGACATACATATACACACAGATATATACATACACATATTTTAAAATTTTTCTCACATTGGACTGTAATTTCTTATGCTGCCATAGAATCTGACAAAAGAAAGAGTGTACATGTCTAGCTGATTGAGATCTTCTATTCTATGCCTTTAATTTTGCATTTTTCTCATTAGATCTAGGCCACAGTATATGCTACGATTGGCATCATTTCCCTCTTTTTCCTACATTCCCTTATTCCTTTTCCTTCCCTTCCCTCCCTCTCCTTTATCCCTTTCCTCTGTTTACCCTCCCTCATTTTCTTCCCTTTCTTCTCACCTCTCCTTTTCTCCTCTCCTTCTCCCTTCTCCTTCTATTGCTTTCCCTCCCCTCTTTCTCTTTCTCCACAGTCTTATCACTAAGACAAAATCGTAGCATGTGTATTAGTCATCTTTACATCATTGTGAAAATTAACTTAGAAAAACAACATGAAGAACCAAGTATTGACTTTGGCTCATAGACTTAGAAAACCCACTCCCTTCACGTAGGTCCTATCTTTTACATGCTGCATTATTTCACTACAGTCCATTCAAATTTTAGTCTATAAATGAATTAATCCATTAATGATGTTAAAGCCCTCTCTAGCCAATCACTTCCCATTCTTCATTTTTTGCATGGGGGACCCTGCTTTGAACATTTGAAACTATGCATATCCCAAATTCAGACCATAACACTTTCCATGGTTTGGATATTAGGTATCCCCCAAAAGCTCATGTGGGAGACAATACAAGAAGGTTTAGAGAAGAAATGATTGGGTTATGAGAGCCTCAGCACAATCAGTGAATTAATCACCAGATGGGATTAATTGAGTGGTAACTAAAGGCAGGTAGGGTGTGGCTGGAGGAGGTAGATCATTGGGGTGCGCCTTTGGGGTATATATTTCTACCTGGCAAGTGGAGTCTCTCTCTCTCTCTCTCTCTCTCTCTCTCTCTCTCTCTCTCTCTCTCTCTCTGTTTCCTGATGATCACATGAGCCACTTCCCTCCACCACACTCTTTCATCATGATGTTCTGTCTCATCTCCAGCTGAGAGGAATGGGATCATCTATGATTTGAGATCTCTGAAACTCTGAGCCCCCAAATAAACTTTTCCTCCTCTAAAATAGTTCTAGTCCAGTCTTTAAGTCACAGCAGTGAAAAAAACTGACTAAAACAGCATTCTACCCCTAGCCCCCAAAGTTTCATCTAGTCTCACAATATACAATGCATTCAGTCCATCTCTAAGAGTTTCCATGGTCTTAACAGTTTCAACATTGCTCTAAGTCCAAAGTCTTCTCCGAAACATAAAGCAAACCCTTAGCTCTGAAAACCTATAAAAATAAAAATTGAATTTCCAACACCCAGTGGTGGAAAAGGCACAAGGTAAGCATTCCTATTCTAAAAAGGAAGAATGGGGCAATAGAAAGGAGGGATAGGAATAAAGCAAGATGGAACCCGTGAGGGCAAACATTAAATCCTATAGCTGCACACCTAGTGTCTGTGGCATATGGAGACAAATTGTGATCTTCAAAGGATCCCTGCTCCATGCCCTTCCTGGATGTAGCCCAAATGGCCCCATTTTGGGGCTGGCCCTGAACACTGCCTACTGCTTTCCTTGGCAGTTGTTCCATGTTCTTGGCATCTCCAATTTCCTGGGGTTCCCATTTAAACATTGGCTTCATTCTTGAGGCTTTACCTATCACCCTTTCAAGGGCTGCCCACAGGGACTACAACCCTGCCACACACTATGAGATCTCTCAGGCCTTCCTTTGAAATCTCAATGGAAACCTCTATGACCCCATAACTTTTGCATTCTGCATTCCTGCAAAATCAGCACCATATGGGCTAAGCCACCAACTCCTACCAATGAAAGCAATAGCTGAGCACACTTGGACCATGGCTGCAACAGCCTCTGGGTGCCTGGATGGCTGAACATGGTGGAATGATTCCTATGAGCACATTCCAAATGTGAGTCCCAGTAGTATGCACGTTTGTTCCCAGCAGGATGTATCCATGCGTCACAAAACTGAACCCATAAGCCCTACCAAATTGGGCTGTAGCACAATTTCACTCTCTCACTGCTGCTCAGAGTTTCTGAGTTTTCCTTCTGTTCTAAATGGTGCTCTATACTCTGGCAGTTAGGTATCTGCCACTCTTTTGCAAAACATCTAATTAGAAAAACCACTCCTGCTTCCCATATGTAAGGCAAATCTTTTCTTATTATTTATTTGGGCCCTTGTAAAGGTTTCTTCATTACATCACAATGAATATTTATTCGACTTATTTGCTTCTTTGGGTTTAGTGTGTTTATCCACTAGAATTTAAGTTTCAAGAGATCAGAGCCCTTTCCTGTTTGCTACACTATTGTCCCCACACCTAACACTATTGAGCATACAAAATGGTAAGGCAATGAATCATCTGTTGATTGATTCATTAGTATCATTGTTTCTGTAATGTTATACAAGGCTACGCAAGCCATGCCTCATCTTCTGTGGGACTGTAGTAGAATACAACACACAGGGAAGTTTTCAAGGTGACAGAGATTTTGGACAGTTGTTTTCAGTCAGTCAGTGGTGACTCCAGCATGGGCTGGTACAGCCTCCTGGGAAATAGCTATAATACAAAGGCAATTTTCTAAAGTCAAGGCATACTACAAACTCTTATTGGCCCTTAAACAGTGGCTGGAGCAGGAAAATGGATCTGGGAAATGAAGCAATCAACACCGCTGACCATACTGAAATTCAGCCGGATCAATTTATTTAAGAACAAAAATATCATTTAACAAATTCTCATTAATTATTTTTCTTCAGGGTAATTTTGAGACTGTAATTAAAACTTACAGAAGTTTTAATTAAAAAGACTGGTAGCAATGAATTAAAAAGAAATAATGTTCTAACTTTGATTAATGAAAATTAATTTTGTTTTATTTTAATAATAATTTTACAAACCATTTGGAGATAAAAGGCTATTAGTCAACGAATATAATTCTGAACTCCTGAAAGTATACCCGAGAGTGCTCAGATATTCTTAAGAAGTGATTTTTTTTTTTTTTTTTTTTTTTCTGTCAGATATTCAGGATGTGATACTTGGAGTATTCTAGTTTGGCCAAAAACAAGGGACTCACTTATTTGATCAAGTAATTCAGATGTGGATATTGTCACCAAGGATTAATACTGATCCTTCCAACTTTTCACCAAGAAAAAGCCAATGTTCTGGACAACACACTTCCTTCTTTTTAAGGAATATATTTTAAATAGTGGAAGAGAAACTGATTCTCCAGATTTGTTTAAAAATGCTTTTAGTACTTTCTTGAAAATACTTCCTATAATTTTAGAAAGCTAAGATCTTACTTTTCAAAGTAGGGCGTAAATATCAGAAAAAATACTCTATTCACCTCCTGGTACAGAATTTTCTCTTTGGCTAAATTTTGTTCCAGAATAGGAGATATGCACGCCATTTGTTCCGAAGACCACTTTACATTTTCAAAATTTCTGAAACTCAAAAGTCCACAAGCAGCACATTCCATTACCAGCCAAGTGATGACACTGTCATGTCATGCCACCTATGGAACACTCTAGAGGGCAGAAGACACAGAATGACTATACATTTAATAAGACAATTGTTTTGTCCTTGTAGACCAATTAAAAACCTGTGGGCACACATTAATTTGTAAAAGAAATCATTAGCAAATCAAGACAGGAATTTGGAGTTGCTCAAGATGATATTCTTCACTTCAAATAGCTACAATGTCCCTGTAGTTATTATAGAACATACTGAAGATGCATAACTTAACAAATAACTTAATAATAGTTTGACAAAATGTCATAGTCAATGTACTTATTTACCGACTCACAATATTAATACATTAATATATGCTTTTTTTTTTTTTTTTTTGGTACTGGGGATTGAACTCAGGGGCACTCGACCACTGGGCCACATCCCCAGCCCTTTTTTGTATTTTATTAGAGACAGGGTCTCACTGGGTTACTAAGTGCCTTGCCATTGCTGAGGCTGGCTTTGAACTCGCGATCCTCCTGCCTCAGCCTCCCAAAGTGCTGGGATTACAGGTGTGCGCCACCGCGCCCGGCAACATATGCTTTTGATAAATTATTTCTGTAATTATTTAAAGTAAATGTCCAATTTAATTAAAGAACACTTCTTTATAGATGGATGATTATATAAGGTAACTCATACTACTTAATAATAAAATAAGTATTCCAGGCAATATATTTAAATACATTCTGTTTGAACCTGTTACATTATGACACATGGTATACCTCTTTTCAAAGGCTCTTGTATTTAGGGAAAGTAGATGAGATATGAATAACTTGGACACAAAACAGACTACCTATCTTCAGTAATGTCTGCTTCTATCAGGAGAACTTCCCAGAAGGTGTGAGCTTTTAAATGTGAATGAGGATAAACATAAAAGAAAGTAGTTGCAATTTAATAGTTCCTGTTAAGTCCTTTGCATTCAAATTAACGACCTAATGACTGAAACTTTTATTTCCATCCTAAAATGCTCATTTGTAAAATATAAATTTTAGATAGACAATACATTTTCTATTGCAATTGGATGTCTTTGTATCTCTAGATGGCTTGGCTAATTACAGGGAAATGTGTAGATATTTTACAACATCTTTCCCTAAGGTACAAGAGGGTGATTCATTTTAGGGCTGGGACTGAAAGTCTGAATTCAGACAATGCTCATTCTTAAGTAGTATAATACTCAGCAAATTCAGGTGATATGAAATAAACCACTGAACCTTTGGCAGAGAGTCAAAGGATATTTATTTAAGCCACACCAAAAAACATTTCGGTAATTAGTTTCTGAAGAAACTTTTCATGAGAAAGAAGTACCTGTCATTTCTAACAGAAGTGTGAGTTAAGAAAGTCCCTCAAGTTCTATGGAAAGAATTATCAAAGATTAACTTCATTCACAACTGGATGCAAATGATTAAAATTTGGAAGTCTAATAAATGTCTAAATTTTAGAACTTTTGTTTTGTTTTAAATGTAATCAATTTAAAGTTAGAATATTATCTAAAACATCTATATTCTTTGATATATCTTTACAGACTAAATTAATATAAATTTACTGAAATGTAATATAGTTGAATCTGTAATGAAACATGACATTATAATTATTTTGAAAAACATTTAATATACACTATTCTCCTAAGATTTATACTGAATACCAGTTGATATTTAGACTGCAATTATGTACTTAAAGTTTACAAATGTCTCTATTACACTTTCTTACTGGACTTCAGAGTCTTATTGATGTATAGGTATTATTATTACCCTTATTTATTTCAGAATAGACTCAGCTTCAGGAATATTGAGTAACTTGCCATAGATCATGGAGAGGTAGAGCCCAAGTCTCCCTACTCCTATTAAGTATTAACTCCTCCATCATACCATAACTTTATTTATTTGTTTTTTGGTATGGTAACCTACATACTATCCTATCTGGTTTTCTCATCTTCTTGAGAAACTAGAGACTAAATTTTGCTTAATTTTATTAATAGCTTTATTAAGCCTGAAACATAAGCAGTCAAAGAGAAAGATCTCACTCCTTCTCCCCGGAAGTCTCTTGTTTACTTGCTGATGAATTAAATATATCATTGTGAGGTAAATATGATGATCTATAACAATATGTCAGAAGTTTAAATTATAAATGTTGAAAAGAAGTAAGATCAGGTACATTTATATTAAAAAAATATCTAAAATAAACCACAGTGAATTCTTTACCAAAAGATTAAAGTAAACTTGCAATTTTAGCCTAGAGACTACACCCTTATATCACACCAAAGCTTCCTGGCTGAACTAGGAATACCTCTCATCCCCAGGTGAAAACCTGTCTGTGCTAGCTTGAGATTGTAATCATTCAAGATAATTCCATTTGGAAGTGAGACTGAGTAGATATCTCTGAGATACCTATAATAAATTATCTTCCAGAGCAGATGGCTTCCAAAACCTGATTTAGTGCTCTAACAAACAGGTATCTTTTTGTCAGTTTAAGTCACATGAAATTATCATTATTTATAGGTCAACATCAGTTTGAAAATTTTACATGATTTAATTTTAACTTTATTCATATAAGAACAGTCAAAGATCTTCACTAAGAACATCAGCTTTAGGATCCAAAGATTTTCATTCAACTATAGAAAAATAGCCGTACTAATTAAGGCAAGTTATTATGAATTATTAAATGAACTTGAATATAGAAGAGATAGGCCCCATAGATTGTTGTGACGGTTAATTGAAACTGTGCATACAAAAAGTCTACCGCAGTACTAACAGTATTCAGCAAATAGTAGATAATGAGTGGCTAATATTGTTGCTGAAGTCCTGTATCTTAACTCTGAACCCTACCTAGCTGTCTCCCCGTGAAAGACTTCCAGTTACTTCTGATAAACCAGACCAGCAGCTCCATTTCTGAGCTTATTTGTGTCCTGGTTATCCACAGAACTTCCAAATATAATTGTCTGAGGTTATGTAACTGACTGAGTCTGCTAAGTCCTAATATTAGAATTGGCTATTAAGCCTGTATCTGTTAATGCCAGGGAGTCTCTTTCCTACCTATGACTTAGGGGATGGGGGAACTCTAGCACTTGAATATATACATGCAAATTTATGAATTATTCGTAAATAATTTAACTTTCAGTACAAATATAGAAAATGTTTTCAGTACACTATGATACAATCAACTGTAAAAATTCAGTAAGTGGGATTCCCACTATGTCATTACTATTTATTCTGGGCTATGGGCAGTCAAGACTCTATACCCATTCCTACCCCGGTGTTTCATTCATCTGACACTGTTCTTTCAAACTCACAAGCAATTCCTAATTTGTCTCAGTCATTGACGTTTTTACACCTTTGCTCTAACTGATCATGGTACATTATAGATTGCAAATTTCTTGAGATGAAACACTGTATTATTCAGTTTTGCATGTGATTAGCATGTAGTCTTTCTGTTTTGTTTTTATTCAAAGTTGTTGTATATAACAGTAGAATGCATTACAATTTGTAATACACTTATAGAGAACACTTTTACATCTCTCTGGTTGTATACAAAGTAATTCAAACAGGAACCCTAATAATATATGTTAAACAGAATCTATTTGAAATTCTAAATAATAAGTAGATAATTATGAAAATGTGTTTGCAAAGTTATACTTGAAACTTTGAATATTTAGGAAGTGGTTCTGTTAGTTTCAGTAGTAAAGCATATACTGGAAAAGATTTAAGGCTTGCAAACCAATAAGGACTACCTACTGATCTATACTTCAGTAGAAATAGTAGTATGTGAAAAACAAAATTTTACCTCTGAACAAAATGTCAACTCAGTCCTATTGATGCCCAAATTTCTTGCTTCTAAGTCATGATCCTTCAGATGTATGGGGATATGGATGACTGCTTGGATTGCTAAGAAATTTTTCATGGCCATGGTGACTTGGTTGCACCCAGCGAAGGCATTTGCTGAAGCAGAAATCTTGATGTTTTGATGAATATATTTGTATTCATAAGGGGTGTACAACATGGTAGCCAACAACCACAACCAGCCATTTACATTAAAATTTCAATAAAAATAATTAAAATTAAAAATTCGGATTTTTGTTCATACTAAACATATTTCCACCTCTTAAAATTTTCCGTTCTTTTCTGAGAAGGCTAGTACTTACCAAATTGCATAACATAGAGGAAAAAAATTTTGAATTTAAGGAAGTTCTAATGGATAGCAGCAATCCAAACAGTTAATGGCAGATCACTTAAGTGTAGACGTACAGGGAGTTATGGCTCATGTTATCAGAGTGTCAGTATAGGAATGTCATGATCTCAGAAATGCCCTGGCAATTCTTGGGTACTAAATGAATTAACACATCTCTCCACTTGTAACTATAAATATGGCTTTTTCTATATTTGATATATATATATATATATATATACATATATACATACATATATATATATGCACACACACACACACATAGGTATATATATTATGTGTATATATTATAAGTAACATACATATATGTTTAACTTATATATAACATATACATATATTATATATATATATAATTTGTGAATATGTATAACATATAACATAAATACAGAATTTATTTACCCTAACAAGTAAACATTGTTTACAAAATTGAACAATTTTTTTAAAAATAAGCTTCTCATGTATTTTTCTTTACATTCTCCCTCCAATTCCCTATTGAACAGATTTTAGAATTTTCATCACATATAGAAGTATGTTTGTCATTTTATCAATAAACTAACTAAAATTCCAAAATCATTCTGATAACCAATGATCCTGAGCAGAATTATAAGACACATTTCAGACCTTTAAATAATGTTTTTATTTAAAAGGTGGTTCAATCTTGGAAATATTACATAATTTATTTTTGTGTTTGCTTTCTAATATGGAAGTATAACATTTGACTTATGACAAAGTTTTGTTGTTGTTGTTAGGAAGATCTCTGTGAGGAAAAAAATATATGACAATTGAAAATACTGAAATCACAAAAATAGAAAGTTCACTGCCAAAAAAGACAGAGCCAATACTGATTTCACCTTTTCAAGAAAATTATTTCCTGAGGTTTAAGCCCTCACAGTAACACATTTGAAAATCAGAACAATAAAGAAGCACCAACTTTAATTGGCTCATATTTTTTTTTTATCTGTATATAGAAACTTTCAAATAAGAGGAAATTGTGTCTGACGGGTGACCTCAGTGTTGGGCAGTTAGTTTCTTTCTATTTGAACTCTAAAACATGCATCTGAATAGGAATGTGCATGAGCTTGTGAAGATATTACTGGCATTTGGCATTTTTTATATAAAGTTATGTGTGCCTAAGGCTGAATGCTGAGCTGCTTTTCATACTACGGTTAATAGAATTTCATAAAATATTTAGACTTTTATAATGTGACTTTTAAGTAAATTCTCAAGAAAGTAGAAACTTATTGGCCATTCAAATATTTTTACCTGAAACAGAGCAACCATCTGGCATTCAGTTTGGAATGTGAATCCTGTCTCTTCCAGAACTCTCTCCAAGGGTTACCATTACTTGTTGATCAGAGTGCGCCTCTCTGATCTGTCACAGGATAACAACCATGCTTATAGCTCTCATTTCTCAAATTTTGAATCAATTGTATTTAGAAAAAATATATTCGTAGAGTGATATATAACTCAACCATAACTTTAGTCATCAAGAATATAGCAAAAAGACACAACAAATAAGTAAATCAAAGTCTCAGATTCCAGTTTGGTTTTGATGGTGATAGTGGTGGTGGTATTGATAAGTGGAGGAACTCAACAAATGTGATATGTGGTCTTGATTGTATACTGCATACCTTAAAAATTGACTTATTCTTAGCATTCCTTCTGTTAAGTCAACTATTGAAGACTTTTACAAATATTAGTATTTACTATACACAGAATTACCTTTATTGGAATTACCTAGACATTACAAAGAGGGTAAAAAATATTTTTCTTTGACTACAAAAAATGAGGTCTCCATGCTTCCAGAATAACACTGAATTAAAGATATGTTCATTTTCCAAGGGATGGTATACACTTTTTGTCTTAACCCACAAAAAAGCCCTTCCTTACATGACAAGTAGATAGAATCCTGACACCTGAATGAATGAACTGGGACACTACAAAATCTCAACAGTTTACAAAGCATTGCCTTCCTTTTGTTTTTTGTTTTTTATTCCCTTCCTGTTCTTTTTGTCTCCCACAGATTAAATAAATGCAATTTAAAACTCACATTATTTCCCTCATCTAGAATCAATCTTATACATATTATACATTTATATTCCTAAATCATTCCTCTGAAGCTAAATATGTGATTTGTTCCATGTGACTATTCTTCAAATATTTATCTGCTTATTTGTCTAAAATGTAATATTTCTATATATACTATATTAATATTATATCTTATTATATTTTACATACTCATGTTTCTCCTCTCTTTCTAAATACTACTTATCATCCAAAAATATTCTTTCAAAACATCAAAATCAACTTCAATTGTCCCATGTGCCATAGAGGCAAGGAGTTTGTCATGTTTAAATATGAATTTGAACAAATATTAACTTTAATCAACACTATACCTATGAAGTTATAAGCCACATGTTAGAGTTTCAATAAATGTTCCTTACAGGTCACTTAAATTCTAAATTTCCTCAACCTTATAGCAATCAAGTAAACCCCCTCTCGGTAACTGGACTGAATTTGCATAATCACTCTTAGTTTATAGAACAGCACTTATCTCATAACTCTATTTTCAAGGAATGTAAGAAACTATTTGGGTAAAGCACTTATCACATTATTTAGTATATGCTAAGTAGTTGGTAACTATTAGTTGGAACTACAATTATTATTACTTTCTTTGGTGTTACACTACATATAAATTTAAGTCTTACAGAGTAAGTACAATTGCTGACAACTTCTAATTCATTCATGTGTCTTAATAGCACATGATAATGACCTTTGTTTCCATATTTATTCTTGGATACTGTTAAATAAGATATGAATAGAAATGTAGTCATTTCAAAGTAGAGAAAGAATTGTCCCAACTTCACGGCTGGACAGTGGATGAATCAACAGGTCACTGTCATGGTGAACAACCAGCCTTGGGAACACCAGTCACTTTTGTTTTAGCACATGGATATATCTGCATATGGCTGGAAATAATACACACACTGTTCTTGAAACCATTTTATCACCATAAAATATCATTATCCACTAGGCAATGTAACCCTTCTGGACATGTGTGCATTGGCTAGCACTGTGGGAAAAATGATATAAAAACCTAACAAATCATTAAACCAAAGGAGCAGTCTCAGAATTGCTTTTCATGGTTTTATCTCATTAATACTGAGCACTGGCATGGTCTTTATTCCTTTATAAAGGTAGGTTATTTCTTGAATTTATATTGATTATAAATTTTTAAATATGTGGGCCATTAATTTACAGTGTGGAAACATCTTATTGGAGATTCTATATTAACTATGCATGCATGTGAACAGCATTGAATACATATACAATGGCAGTTTTTAAGGAAATAGCACCACACATATTTTAAAATTAGGAAATGTCTTAAACCTCTATCTATTTACTAAGTAGCTTATTCAAAATATCATAATAGTAGTTAATAAAAAATATACTAATAGTATTAACTGAGCACTTCCTACATGTCAGGCCATGTGACAAGTGGTTTTGCATGGATTATTTTGTATATTCCTGAAAATATTTTGGTAAATGCTGTTGACATTGATAGTGTCATGTAAAAGTTTGTCTAGTTATATAGGGGCATCATTCATTCTCTTTACTGATGATCTCACAGTTATAGAAGATAGGATTTAAACAGAATATAAACTCAACCATTTAAAACCCTACTATGAGTATTGAATCTTCTGTACAGTGTTGTAGGTATAGTACAAAGTTCTTATTCAGCAAGGGAAACTCATTGTCTGGGTGTGGCCTATTCTATTTCAAAACATGTCTAGCTGATAGAAAGCGCTACCTTCAATTGTGTGCCAAAATCTACTTCTTCTTGGTTTACCCCAGTTGTCTGTTTTCTATATGCAGAACAAAACGAATTAGATGACTTATTAAAAGTCATGCACTGTGCCCTGTCCCCCCAAGACTTTTCTTTTCTAGACAAATCTTCAGTTTCCTGTAATTGTTCTGCATATGATCTATGTCAAGTTTCATGTCTCTATGAGCTGACAGTGGATTACTTCTGTGATATCTGGAGTTGCCTGGTGATAAACCACAGAGATGAAATTAGTCTGCTTAATTTTTATTTTCTCTTTTAACCCTCTGTGAGTCGAACAACTTACTTTAACTTTACAAAGTGACCATTGTAAAAATCTCCTCCTGATAGATTTTATTTTTATGCCTCACTGAGATAATCTCTATAATGTCTCTAGCACAATTCTTGGTACATAGAAAATACTCAAAAATATTTTATACCATCATTTATATTTTTATATGAGAATGTCACCATAAGTAATATTTTAAAGATTTGATTTCCCCATAACACAGTGGTAATGTTATTATAATTTCTCTAATCTTTCTAAATTGTTAGTTTTTTATAATAATATAATGGTAGAGATTGAAATTATATAAATATATGTAATGCATATATGTAAAATGTCTACATATATAATTATACATGTTATATATATTTATTATATATGTCATATTTAACATGATACATACATATATATAATATCTAATCCAACATTTTTAAAATTTAACCACATATACATATATGGATAGTGTCTGTATATACACATGAATCCATGCATATGGTTTAAATGCACCTGTATAATATCTATGTGTGGGCATATACTTATTATATGAACTTGTAATTTATCCCCAAATACCCAATATTCCAGTAGTTCTGTTACATAGTAGGCCCCATCACCTGGAAGTTTTCTAATAAAGTTACAAATTATCTTACATAGGTGATATTTCTTGAAGGAATTATTTGTAAAGGGATATGTTTGTCTAGTCAGAAAGTATTCTCCATGCTATATATTCTATCAAATTCACAAGCCACCTGGAATTCAGGTCCTCAAAGTCTCTTGAACTGTTTCCTCCCTTTATTTCACACAACCATTGTGAGCTCAGTTTTCACTATAACTTACTTGTAATCTAACAAAACCTGATTATGAGTCTCTCTGCTCTTTTCACCTCAATTTGCTTCTAGGACATCCCCTGCTACTGGAATCATCTTTCCTAAATGCGAATTGGATGATGTGCCACTGCCCATGTCAAGGGCCTGCATGGAACCACTATGCCAGCAGGTTGCCCCAACCTGGCCTTCTTCAGACAGTCTAACCTATCTCTCCAGCATTGGCCTATCTCTCTCTTTCTGTGTAATACATACCCCAGTGACTAGCCAAGACATCCGCCACACTACTCTTTAAATGTGATGGGTACTTCGTGTCCTCACCAAATGTTTATTTGGTGACATCAGGCAGCATTTTCCTCCCACCTCATCTTCATTAATGGCAGTCCATCTCGTCATTTCTCAAATGCCACTTCATCCATAAAGTCTTTCTGGCCTCCCATTCAACACAGTCATTTGAGACATTAAAACCCAATGCACTTTGTTTGAATTTATCTTAGTTATCTAACACAACCTGTGAACCTGTGCTGCTGTCATTTTGGTATTTGTTTTATACCCCTATCTCATTATTAGTCCCTTGATCATAGATACTGTCTTCTACTTTTTTTTTTTTTTTTTTTTTTTTTTTGTAGTAACTCTTACCATGTGCAGCCACATTCTTTGAAATTATAAGAATGCAATAAATGTTTGGGAAATTGGAAGTTTTAGACCTTAAAATAGGCATGTGTGTTAAATTTTTTTAAACTCATTTTTTTCCAAACAAATTAGATATTACTATTGTTTCCTTATTATAGACATATATAAACATTGAACATCTTAAAGTATAAAACTAATTTTGTAATATAAATCATCCTGAAACTTCCTACCTTTTATATGTCATTGGTATATGGTAATATTTAAAACATCATTTACTCCATTTGCTTCAATACAGATCCACAAAATACAAGAAAACTCAGATTTTAAAAAATATTAAAATTATTGTCCTGTTTGGTACTATTAATTTGCTTGAAGATCTAGTGAAGTTTAGCTGGTTTTTACTCAAAGTGAGTGTTGCCAAATACAAAACTATATACTTAACACACATTAACAGATACAGCTAGCTAGTGATTAATGAGGACTCTTGGAACTCACACACAGATGATCATATTATTAGAGTTAGGTCAGCTGACCAGAGATTTGGCTAGAGTGGATTGCCATTGTTTATCCAGTACTCCTACAAAACCTGACCTTCCAAATAAGGGCTTACCTGTAAATTTAGGTTCAGGAAGAAAACAGAGAAATTTGTGATTATGTTTAATGCTTTAGGAAACCTGCAGTTGTCTATTTCTCTTGCTTAGTAAAGAGCAATTGACTTACTAAGATGCGGTTAAATGCCAAAAAACAGTGTTCTCAAAAAAATTTGATTTTGTCCACTGCAAAAGGTAGAATGTCAAGGATGTGCTATATGGTGAAAAAAAATGATTTGTAATCTCATCATTAATCTTCATATCTCTTTTTTCCTGTCAGTAAGGTATGACCTTTCTTTATTTGTTTAGGTTGGTATAGGTTGGTAGCTTAACACACAAATTCTATAATATGCATCAGGTAGCCCTTGACACCACTGAAAGCTAGTGCAGATAGCCTTAGAGAAGTGAGTCAGTAGCTCCCAAGTGGGGCAAGGGGGAATCTATACACCAAACCCCTCCTCTTTGACACTTAGACACACGAGACATTTGACAGTGTCTGAAAATACTTTTGGTTATTATAACTAGGGCAACACGGACTCCCCAGCACAAAAAGCAATCAAGTCCCAAATGTATCAATAATGCCACATTAATTTGTGGTAAATTGCAAAGATTTTTAAAAATCAGACAGTTTAAAAGCTACCCAAAATAACCTCCAATTGTACCTCATTATATCTGTGGAACTTTGGACAATTTATTTAACCTCCCAAAATTCCATTTGCACCATCTAGAAAATGAGGATTATAATTTCCAAAAGCCTCTTTGATAAGTAAATTCAATAATATTCAATAATTAATGCAGTATTGAAAACATTTAGTATAATTTCCAAAACAGAGTAAATGATCACCCATGTCACTTTAAAGCTATTATGTGTTATGATCTGAATGTCTGTCTTTCTCCAAAATTTATATGTTGAAATCCTAACTCCCACAATAATGGTATTATAAGGTGGATCCTTCTGGAAGTATTATCTAATTCCTTCTACATGGATGTAGTTCCCTTATAAAGAAGACTCCAGAGGGACTGTTTGTCACTCTAGTGTGTGAGTACATAGCAAGAAAAATCTCTCTATAAATCAGAAAGCAGGTCTTTACCAGGCAATGAATCTTCCAATGCCTTCATCTTGAACTCCCAGCCTCCAGAATCAAAAATGAGTTTCTATGACTTATTAGCTACTCAATTCAGCAGTCCAAATTGTCTAAGGCATTGTGCTTTTAGATGATTTTAGTATCAGATTATAAATCTCTTACCTTTTACTAAAAATTTTCCATGGAGAACTGGACGCCGTGGCTACTCCAGAGGCTGAGGAAGGAGGACTATGAGTCTGAGGTTATCCTTGGCTAGTTGGAGGCCAGCTTTGACAACTTAGCAAAACTCTGTCTCAAAATAAAAAGAGCTGGTTATGTAGCTAAGTGGTAATGCATTCCTGAATAAAAAATTAATGTAGATTTCCTATAAATGCCCAGCTTGGTATTACATTTCCTGAACTACATATAAGATCAAAATCAGAGTACTGCCATTAACCTACTAGTGATAAATTTTCTTGGGCGCTGCAAAATCATATTTGTCAGAAAAGAAATGTGGCTTCTCTCCTTGAACTATTTGTGATGGTTAATCTGGATTGTCAACTAGAATCAAGGGACTTTGGGACCTTTCTGTGAGTTTGTTTCAAGAGATGACTGGTACACAGGACAGCAAACCAAGGCAGGAGACCTGTCCTGAACATTCCTGGCTCTGTAGAACTGGCTGGGGGGCCAGATACAGCAAAGGCAGGAGGAGGAGGAAGCACGGTGAGGGTAAGCTTGATTCTTCCTGAGCAGACACAGGTGCTGCTGCTGCCACCACCCAAGGACACTGGACACCAGATCTTCCACTCTTCCCATGTGGATTCTCACAATCATTTCTCCAGGGAGCTTCTAAGCATGAAGTCTTGGACTAGGGTGGCATCTTGGATCCCTCTCTTCTTGAGACTCCAGCTTCTTGGGTGACTGGTTCCTCTGGCTCTCTGGTGTGCAGTGGACATTGTGGAACTCTCCAGCTTCTGATCATTTAAGCCAATTGAATAAAGTCCCTTTTAAAATCACACATACACATACACTCTTGGTTCTGTTCCTTCAGAGAACCCTGACTGATACTGATTATTGCACTGCATGACAGGGTTCAGTCCCTGAAATAAGTTGATTTCTAATCAACTTTGTGACTGATGAAATCACCAATGCTGACAGGGAGAGAATCAATATAAACTACATTTGCTTGATCCTCAGTACAGGCATTTATAATGAGCTTAGCTTTTCCATTCTTAAAATCACGTTTTCCTTTCTAACCTTCAACTCAAGGAATATTGGTTTTGGAATTATTCCATTATCTTGTATATTACTACCTTAAACATGGAAATCTTAGTTTTAATATAGTCCACTCTGATGAGTGCACTATCCAGTTCTTGATTTTACAAGATAATTCTAAAAATTTTGAAGATGTTTTCTTTATTCTCTTAAATAATTCATAACTCCACCTAGGACTCACCTCCCAGTAGTCCATTCAGTTATTAGTAGATTAATTCAGAAAATGAATTATCCACTTAAGAGCCAAGAGAATCAATCATTGCCTAAAAGTCCTACCTCTGAAACTTGCTGTATTGGGAATTATGCTTCCAACACATGAGATTTTGGGAACACATGAGATTTGGGGAACACGCCAGATCCAAATCGTGACAGCCTGATATATTCAGAATTTCTGAAGCAAAACCTCCAGATCCTAAGAGATGAAATAGTTGTTTATTTTGCCATTAAAATATCTATTATGCTTTATGTACAAAGGGAGAGAAAAGGAAGCAACTTGCACTATTTGAGGACCTTCAAAAAAATCTTGGTTCTATAATATTGTAGATGGAGCCAAAGCACAAGACTTACACATAGGTGAGATGTGGAAAGAAGAAAAGATGCACTCCAAGAAAATTCTTAAAGGGTATTTCTGGGTTGGCGTCAATAACATATTTCAAAATATTTTTTTCTAACATCTGAACAATCAATTCTCCTCTTTTCAAATTCAATTGATTTTTATGAGTGAGTCTGATCCTGGCAAGTCACTTCACATTAACTCACCTCACAGTTTCCCTGACCGTGTGCTGTGACCAGTAATCAGGTTTCATACCTCTCAAGCTGCATGCTCCCCCTTCATTTAATATGAAGTCTGACTATGTGAGAGGCACTGTCAGGGACTTGGGACGCATGGATGCAGACGTGAGAGAAGCTGAAACATATACAAGACAACCATGTTGACTTTACAAAGCCTGTGTGCTGGTGGGAGGCAGTCGCAACCAACTAAAAGCCAAAATAAATAAATAAATAAAGTAATAAAGTAATTTATAGAGTAACATAAAAAGTGAAAAAAATATGTGGAAAAATAGAAATGACAAAAGAGAATGGGTTAAAGGCGCTGAGGGGAGGGCTATGATTTCAAATGGAGTGTCCCTGGCAGATCTTATAGACCTTTGAACAAGACCTAACAAATATTATAGACTGTGAAAGGTACATTTAGCTGCTGGGATACAGGGGAAAGAAAACAGACTAAGAAAACTTATATTTATATTATAGTCAAAGGGGACAGACGATGGTAATACAGAATTATGTAATGTGTTAAGTGCTAGGGTGTCAAGGGGCAACCGGATGATCAGAATGGGGTGCTCTGTAGGATAAAATGAACTGTGAAGCTTTTTTATAAGGTGGTATTTGAGCAACAGAACCTAATTCCTTAGTATGGGACCCACAAAAAGTAGACGGTCCAGCAACTTTTATGTTCTAACACTTCATTACAGAGTCATCCCAAGGAAGGCAACTGAAAGGGAATGGGAGTGAGGCAAGGAAGGAGGGCAAGGGAATAAAAAGGTTGTTTTTGGTCTGGCTGCCACTTGTGATCAGACCCATCAGCGTGTTCTGCCTATCAGGACCATAGTCCAAGAGGATGATATAGTGTAACTCACTGGGCTTTCACCTGGGGAAAGGGAAAAGCAACATGCCAACAGAGCAACCATCTCCCTTTTGAAAACTGCACACTATGGTGCATTAACTTCCCAGCACTTCTAGGCTGCTCTCGTCCAGGTACTAAGGTGGCTTAAAGCCTCCACTGCACGAGAGAAGCTGAAGGTAAGAGAGAGGAGTCCTTGTACAAGGGCACAAGGGAACTCACTGTGGGCAGCACCCTGGGGAAGTTGAGATTAAGACCTACAGCAAAGACAATGGAAACCTGCGAAATTTAGAGGAAATGATGCAGTGCACAAGAGGGGACTGCTTTACAGATACAACATAACACAGATGACCATCTAAAGCTATAAGCACTATTTCTATCTCCATTTAACACAGGAGCAAGAAAGCATGAAGCCTTCAGGCATGTGCCTGGAGTCACATAAACTGTGAATGCCAAGACTGAAACACAGGCTTGTTACCTCCAGAAACATGTTCCCTCTCCAAGCAGGTTTTAATTAATCTCAGTCCAGGAGCAAACATGATTTTTAATTATGGTGGAAAGTTTTCTTAAATTCTTTAATAGTTATTCCTATAAATTTTTATTTCCAATGTTGCTCTTTTGCCAATCTCTGTCAATCTAACTAAATTCCAAACTTACGGTTTTTGATATTTATAGAAAATCACTGGGAAAATGGTAAGGAGTGGAAGAAAAAAAGGTATAAATAAGAATATCTAGGAGGAAATATACTTTTATTTTACCTATTATTTGGAAAAAAAATACATTTTTCTATACATTATTTTTAGCTCCAGTGGATGAAAGAGACTAAATTTAAAAGTTTAAATTAAGACTTTATTTTACTTTAGACTATCTATTGCAACCTACCTGTTAACATAAAGGAAAATCATGCATTCAAGAATACTTAGTATCTACTGGATGTTATGAATAATTTGAACTCTTATCTACTTTGTACATTTCAGTTTCAAGCACCAGTTTCTGAGCCATAATAGAAGAGACTCATTCAACACATCAGTATGAAGCTTTGCAGACCTACTAGAGAGAGTAGAAGATCAGTTGGTAATATACTGTTATCTTTTTCTCAGTCTCAGTTCAGTATATAGGATATTGTCCATTTAATTGAAATCATTCCAAAACATTGAGAAATAAAATGTCCCTAATTTCACTCATTTTAAGGTTTAACTTATTAACATTTTATGTAAGTATATATGCATTAGAGATAATGTGTGTGTATGTGTATGTGTGTGTGTGTGTGAGAGAGAGAGAGAAAGAGAGAGAGAGAGAGAGAGAGAAGAGAGAGAGACATTAACTCAAAATTTTGTAGATAACTTGGCTTTCTCTCCCAGTATTACTGAAGTCTGCAGAGTAAGCTATTTTCTTCTCTTGAGATTGAGAAAGCATATTTCTAAATGTTTCTTCATGATGGAGAAGTAGACTAGACAAAGTAATTGCAAGCAAGATTTTCCATTTTTCTTGATCAGATGTCTAGGAGAATACTAACTAAATTTTTCTGTTTGGTTCAATCTTGTGTCTTTTCCTCTTGTTTTCACTCAGCACTTTATCCAATGTGAGATCAGCACATTTTCAAAAGTGACACAGGCAAAGGGGTGGTTACATCATTTTTATCTCCACTGTTGTTATGGATTAAATATGGTTATTATTTTCTTCCTACTTAAGAACACCTAAATTCTGTCTCTGAGAAAACAGAAGCATGCATCTTTCTGAGCAATATCATTTTTTTTTGATCAATAAACATTATTTATACTGTCTATTTCATCCAGAGAAACCAGAAAAAAAAATACCATTTAAAGGTTCTGATTTTTTATCTAACAAAAAAAAAAAAAAAAAAAAAAAAAAAGCAATTGAAAGCCTCTGATTTGTATCTAACAGAACAGGGTAGATATATCATTGATAAGAATTTTTTCAAAATAAGTTTTACAGGAGTGGCTTTCCTAAAGGTGATTATTTGTCTTGCTTTAAAAATTGTTAGCTAAAGTCAACCATATTGAAGTTATCTACCTACTTCAATAAAAGAGAGCAGTATCATGAAATATTGATTTTAGTTAAATGATAAGCAATTTCTACATCATAAAAATAGAAAAAAATATAGTGATTCTTTGGGCAAACAAATTTTAGTTTATTTCTTGCTTTTGTACTAACAGAACTATGCAATAAAACTCAGCAAGTTACTAGTCATGTAATTAAAAAGTGCTTCAGAGTCATAACAGTGTTTGAAGATAAACTTAGAAGTTCTAAACACTAAATTCTTTATGATTTTTATGTTGATGAAAGGCATTTGGACCTCAAGAAGTCTTAAGAAAGCATTTCAGGCTTTACTTTAGCAATTACTATCATCTTTTCATGAAAATGTTGACATAACTTATATCTGCTATATACTTTACAAGAGTAGTAGTTGTATGTGGTAGATTGTTTCACAAGTATTTCACAATGCTGTCCTTCTTCCTTCTTAGGACACTCCCTTTGAACAATTTATGATTATCTACTTTTATCCTTTCTCTCACAGCCGCATAACACACCATCTATCCTCCATGCCACTGCCAAGGTTGATCTGTTTAGAAATAGATGTGTTCATTTCAGTGGCTCACAGTCCCATGGAGCAGAGGCCAGCATGCCTACAAGGCTTTCTGCACACCTCATGTCTACCTGGTATCCAGCTCCATGTTTTCTGCATGGCCCCTCCTTGTCCTCTGTGCCTGAGCCCTTATCTCCCTTCTGTTGGGACAGCTCTTTCCTTATTTTCTCTGTCTCCCATTCTTCTTATCTTTCATGAGTTCTGTGCATGTTTGTTTTCGGGTCTCCCTAAAGTATCAGCCGTACACATCCACTTGTTTCTGTGGATTCTGTTCTACTTCTCAGTGGTATGTGGGTTATGAGGTTGTTAGAGACTCATTCACTCACTCAGGTCATAATTAACAAGAACCCGTTTTTTTTTTTCCAGACACTCTACCTCATGCTGAGTATGCAGTGAATACAGTAAACAGTCTCTCCATTACTGAGGACTGGAAGACCTCCAGCTTCAGTATGCATATTGACCACTTGGAAGACTTTACAAAAATGCAGATTTTGGAGATACACCATCAGATATTCTGACACACAGTTTAGACTACCACATAGGAATGTGCTTATTGTTAGCAACTCTAAAAGATGCTGATCCATGTGGCTCACTTATACAATGCAAGAGATACTCAGGTAGACTTTGTGTTCTATTAGGCATAATAAATGCCTTTTTCTATTGCAATCTATTTATTACTTATTTTATTTTTTAACTGCTATACTCCCAGGAAGTAGACCAATGGCTGGTGCTTTATATGTGCTCAATAAATATTTTTTTTTTAATGAATGAATCTCTTAGGCAATTACAATCTAATGGAGAATAAAGATTATACAGGCAATCATAACACTACACACCATGGTCCAGAAATGAGGGAGTTATCTTAGAAGAGGATATTGAACTGAAGTTGTTCACTCCAAAGTGTAAGAACCAGGTAAAGTGGTTGATGAGCAACTGTCAAAGAAAACTGCCTGCTCAATACTTGGGGGTTAAGGAGAGCATGGAAATAGGTAAGATGTGTAGCAGGTAATACATAACAAATGTGTGCTTAATGAGCAAATAAACTGTATTTTTTACACAATGTACTTGATAGTAGCATAATTGTCAACAAATAAGAGGAGCTAAGTGGAGTTAAATATTTATTGAACAAATAAATGTTGTCTGTTAGTATTATAGTTTGGATGTGAAGTATTCCCAAAAATCTCATGTGTGAGACAATGTGAGAGGGTTCAGAGGGGAAATGATGTGTTGTCAGAGACTTAATGCAATCAGTGAATTAATCCCTTGATAGGATTAATTGAGTTGTGATTGAAGGCAGGCAGGGTGTAGCTGGAGGAGGTGAGCATTGGGGGCATGGCTTAGGGGTATATATTTGTATTTGGCAATTGGAGATCTCTCTCTGCTTTCTGATCATTATGTTAGCTGCTTCCCTCTGCCAAACTCTTGTGCTATGATGTTCAGCCTCACCTTGAGCCCTGAGGAATGGAGCTGGCCTTCTATGGACTCTCTGAAACCACGAGCCCTCAAATAAACTTTTTCTCCTCTAAAATAATTCTGGTTGGTCTTTGAGTCACAACAGCGAGGCACTAACTAAAACACTTAGTCATGACATTTTAAATTAGATTGCAATTCCCATTTAGAAACAGACTACACTCCATGTTTCCTGATGCATATTTGAATGCCTTCAAGACAACAGGCATTTCTACAAAGAAGTTTTTACCATTGAAAAATACATAATATTTTAATTCCTCACAACTTATTTTTGTCATTTTATAGAGGCAGAAATTTCCCTTACTATTAGTTCTCCACAATATCCTGCTGTAATTGTAATGTGTTTAATAGAAAAAAATAGACTTTAATCTTTTTTTTTTTTTTTTTTTTGCAAACAAAATAGATGATCTAGTAGAGAAGACAATACTTTTATTCCTTTAACATGCTTTGGGGAACTTTCTACTACTTTTGGTCAAATACAATTATTTTAAAGTATGTAATCATACATATTGACTTAGTTACCAAATTATAAATCCAGAGTCCAATTCCAAGAGCTTCCGGACATTCTACTAGGCAGAAAAAATATTAACACTGATTTTTTTTTTTTTTTTCTTCTCATGAGTCAGTTCCTGTGTGGCTGCCCAGTAATGCAAAGCACTTACTTCCTCTAGTGGTTGATCCTGTTGATTACAAAAGAAGGGTTTATTTTTCTTCCAAATTATATTACCTAAGGCAGGATTTTACACACACACACACACACACACACACACCCATGTATGTGTTTATATGTATAATTATTAAAGGAATCTCTTAAAATCAGTAAAGCATTCTTTAAAAGTATAAAAGAGAAGCTGTTATTGGTTTTGTTGAAAGTAATATAAGATACTAGAGCTTACCATGTGTGTAAAATTCATGAGTCAAAGCCTTATTTCATTCTACAAAGTCCTTGATGCATAGTAGGCATATATAGCTTATCCCCCAAGAGTCTGACTAGAGTTAGGTTTCAAATATGTGTTGGAACTATATTTGTTAAAGAGTAATTAACTATATTCAATCATAATAACTCATGAAATGTGGTACAAAGACACAAAAGACAAATAGCTCAAAATAATTCAATTAAGACTTCAGAAAAGTACAGCTGCATATATCAAAATTAATGAATTACCAATGTGGCATTTCAAAAATGAGGGAAGCCTGGATTGTTCAACAAGTGGGGTGATGAAAGTCAACCACACACTTGAGAGGAGGTGATGGGGAAAATATATCCCTGTTTCAAAACTTTCACAAAAAATAAATTCCAATTTGATTAAAGATCTGAACATAAAATAACCAAAACCATATGCAATCTAGCAAGCTTTGCCTAATATGATAACAAAGCCTCAACTGAGAAAGGATTTATAGGCCAAAATTTTTGAATATTTAAAACCTTCTGCATGTCGTAGCTCACCAAATCAAATAAGAAGATAAAAGTAAAAAATGGAAAATGTTTTGAAAGGCATACAAATAATTTGTTAGTGTCTTTATTATATATTATTATATATTATATTAAGCAAAAATGTTTCAATAAAAAGTTAAAGAACCCAAAACAATAAACTAAAGTGGATGAAATAGAAAATAGTCACTATGTTTGTATAAGTTTATCAATATTGCTAACAATTCCAGCATTTCATATCAAATATATGTATTGACATAAATCATCATATATATATAATATATATAATATATATAATATGTATATAATTTATATACATATATATATACACACACAAACACACAGATATATGAATTATCTTCAACACTGAGGTCACCAGAGATTAAAACAAAAACCATTTTCCATTTTTAGTAAAAGTGAGAACAACTTTACCCTTCAGTGAAGGGTAACTCAAGTTAAAGAGGGGATAAAGTGTTTTAACTTTCAAGTTAACTGGGAAATAAATTGCTTTAATAGGGGCTGGGATTGTGGCTCAGCGGTAGAGCGCTCGCCTAGCACGTGGGCAACCCTGGTTCGATCCTCAGCACCATGTACAAATAAAACGCATTGAATAAAATGCATTGTGTACAACTAAAGCAAATAAATAAAAATATTTAAAATTAAAAAAATTGCTTTAATAGACCTAATTCACATAATATGTGGTCAGCAAAATAATTTTAAAAGATAAAGCCACAAAATACTCTTCCATATATATCTCACATTAAAGCAAGTATAGGATAACTGTAGAGTCAGCTTCAGATAACTATTATTCTAGTTTGTTCAATGCTGCTGTAACAAACTGGCAATTTAGAAAGAATGTGCTCATTTTCTCACAGCTAAGGATGCTGAGAAGTCCAGGATCTGAGTGCTGGCAGGTTCAGGGATCTGATAATGATCTGGTCTCTGCTTCCAGGAGGATCCCCTGAAAGCCAAGTGTTCTGGAGGGGAGGAGCACTGTATCTTCACACGGCAGGAGGTGGAAGAAAAACAGGCATCTCCTGTGCCAAGCCCTTTTCTACTGGCATTAATGTTGCCCTGAGGGCAAGAAATAACCCCCTCTCAAAAAAACCACCCCAAAGCTATTGTAAAAAGTGTTAAATTTCCAACACATGATTTTCAGGGACACACAGACCATAGCAACAACATACTCTATTTATAACTTATACAGAGCTATATACCTAACAGAGATATAGTTCAGGGTGCTTCATATGAGACCACATAAATTATGTTCGTATATGAACACATATGCTGGTTTTGACATATGTGTTTAGGTGTTTACATAGCCTCCATTTTTCCATAGTCTCACTAATCTAAATAATTTATGTTACTGTTTCATGACCAAAAGTTCATCTCACAAGTGCCCCAAACAAGCCACCATGACTGAGGGTTTCCCCTCATCATGCTTAAGAATTCTCTTTAAGTTCCTTGGAAGGGACTAATGTGTGGTGACATCATCTGAGGAGAGGTCATGGCTTTCATGAACATTGATAAAGCTCAGGCGCGAAGTATGTGTGATAACAAAGAGTGATTACAATTTGCTTTAGAAGAGGTGATTGCTTTGGAGACCAGGAACATAGCCTGCCTCACCACAATTAGGAAGGTTTCATGTGGTCGGGAGTTTCGTTCTCTGCTAGTGGGAATCAGCAGAAGTTACCAGAACTCTAGGCCCGGGTGCTTTCCAGTTCCAGAAAAAGACAAAATCCTTGTTTCTCATTCAAGTCCTGAGTATCAGTGGATTATCTTCTCCTTACACGTGAAACCTTGATCCTCACACAAAGATGAATTATTTCCCATGGTTTCACTAATAATGAAAATAGACCATAATATTTTTATTTAGTCTTAAGGAGTACTATGTGTGAGACAATAGCTGTATTTTAAAGATTAAACTGCACATATTTCATTACCTACTCCTTTTTTCTATTGGTATGTACCTGAAGGGTGATTATGTAGAAAACACAAAGAAAACATGTGAGGTACACTGACTACTCTCTCCTTTGTTCTGTTTATCTTCTTGATTAATGTTTCATCTTAGGCTGTATTATATGTACTTTAATTACCTAAAACACCAAGTTAATTCCAAATCACAAAAATATTACACATATTTAATACAGAAAAAAAATTATATGAAAACTTAAATTCCAGTCTTTAATAGACCTTAATTACACATGTGATAATGTAGTATTTTATAATTTAACAGATATATTTTTCAGATATTTTCTATAACCCTTGAATTCTATACCATCAGGCAGCTAAACAGTATGTTTTTCAATGAATCAAGGGATCCTTTAGCAATGGAAGCCTAGAAAGCGTGTTTCTCTTGAAACTCAAACTTTACTCAGCATGAATGGTTTTCTAATTTGAGTAACAAAAATTAGAGAGACTTGTGCCTTCTTTAATAAAGTCCTGGAGAAGAAATTGTGTTGAGTCAGAAAGGACCCAAGTTATATAAATGGTTAGAGAAGGCCTGAGACACTGGGGACTTTCCAGAACCACACTGTGAATGTAAGTGATAAAAACAAAAGACTGTGAAACAAAGACAACTATGGAATGGATAAATGAGTATGAATGGTACTGTAGAGGTTCCAACACATACCAGGATGTGAACATGACCCTTGAGATGCCCAGCTTTCTTACACATGGATGCTATATAGCACCAACAACTTAGATGAAACCAAAGTGAAGGAGCAACAAGGCCATTAGTTTATTCAAATTAATCTTTCTTTATCCCCAACATAATGTAGCTTAAATTAGGTATTATATAAACATATAAACTAAAGAAATAATGCCTCTTACATATGTGAGGTGGCCTAAGACTGAACATCAATTTATTATTTTTAGTCTAGAAGATGACTTTTGACTCAAGACAGAAAATTGAACAAGTGTATTTATCCATGTGGAAAAAAAAATATATATATCATTAAAATTACAATAAAATGTAGGAATGACTAAGTTTATGCAGTCATACATTCATACAGGTAAATATACACAGATATACAGAGACATACATGTTATAGACATATATTTATAATGATGTTAAATGTAAGAATGTATGACGTTTAAAAGCCAACAATAAAATATTGAAATATTTTTGAAACAGTGTAAAGTAAAGTTCAGAACACAAATGGCAGTATGGAGATTCCTTGGAAAACTTGCTATGGAAGCATCGTTTGACCCAGCGATCCCACTCCTCAGTTTATACCCAAAAGACTTAAAAACAGCATACTACAGGGACACAGACACAGCAATGATTATAGCAGCACAATTCATAATAGCTAAATTGTGGAACCAACCTAGATGCCCTTCAACAGATGAATGGATAAAGAAAGTGTAGTATATATACACAATGGAATATATTCAGCATTAAAAGAGAACAAAATCATGGCATTTGCAGGTAAATGGATGGAGTTGGAGAATATCATGTTACGTGAAGTAAGCCAATCCCAAAAAATTCAAAGGCTGAATGTTTTGTCTAATATGAGGATGCTGATCCATAATGGGGGTAGGAGGGGAGCACGGGAGGAATAGAGGAACTTTGGATAGGGCAAAGGGGAGGGATGGGAAGGGAGGGGACATGAGGGTAGAAAAGACAGTGGAATGAGATGGACATCATTATCCTAAGTACATATGTGAAGACACAAATGGTGTGACTCTACTTTGTGTACAACCAGAGAAATGAAAAATTGTGCTCTATATGCTCTATATGTATTCTATGAATTGAAATTAATTCTGCTGTCATGTATAACAAATTAGAATTTTAAAAAAATCTGGACTGCTTTTATAGAGCATTTCTTCAAAAACCTCTAAGATCAAAATGAGTAAATATGAAATGCAGATTCAAAGGATTCTGTAACTTGACACATTTATTCATTAATGTAAAGTAAATAGACCCATACAAATAAAACAGTACTGGAAATACCCATCAGCAGAGCTGTTCACTCATATTTAGAAGCAATCACCAAAGTATAATTAGTCATTACAAGAAAACAAATATGACAAAAAAAACACATTAAGAACAAATAGTGAATTACCATTAAACCACATAATAATTTTATACACTGAAGCATAAATCCAAGCACATCATCCACTGTAACAGAGTAACAGAGTTTGAGTGATGCACTATATATATATTCATTGGAGATTCCTTTTTTTTTTTTTTTTTAGAGCTTCAATGAAATTTATTTTTGTTATTTTGTACATACTAGTCTGAGGGTCTTTCATAGAAATCATTACTCCTTTCAAATAAATAATCATGAAGCATTTACCAAAATTGTTTTACTCAGCCATAAAGAAATTTAAGTAAATTCTAAAATATAGGAATTGTACCAAGTTGCTTTTTTCCTTTCTTTTTCCTTTCTTTGTTTGTTTGTTTGTCTTTTGGTACTAGGAATTGAACAGAGGAGTGCTTTACTAGTGAGCTAAATCCCCAGTCCTTTTTATTAAAGGCTGACCTTGAATTTGTGATCCTCCAGTCTCAGTCTCTCAAGTTGCTGGGATTACAGGCATGTGTCACAATGCTCAGCTCTCTGAGTAGTGTCTTTTCATGAAGTAATAACTGAGACAATAACTACAAAAAGGAAATTCATCCTGTTTCATCTTTACCCTCCTGCTGCTTACCTAGAATTCTTAACATATAGTTTTGTCCAGTAGAAGAAACAAAAAGCATGGAAAAGAAGGAAATGTGTAAAATATAATGAGACATTATCTAACTAATTTCCAATTATGTGAAGAGTTGGCTCTCCCTTGAACATGCAATAAACACAAGTGGGAAAAATGTTTTCCCCGGAGCTAAATAAAAGTTGATTTAATTGCTGAGATTCTCTGGTATATAGAAAACTGTAAAACTTATTTCTTAATCAATAAAGCCAAACCTCCATTGATCTGGTCAGACAGTTCAGAAAGAAAAAAGAGTAATTATGTTTCTTATTTCACATAAAGTCTCTTTAAATTTATAACAAAAAATATATCCATATATGTAAATATAACTATAATAAATTTCCCCAAATACTTTCCCCCTGAAATTATATGGGATATCTGCATGGGTTTATATGCATGTCAGATAGACACAGCACGGATTACAGATGAAATAAGTTTTTCCTAGAGTACCTGATCATATTAAATATTTGACAAACAGTTGTTTTATAAATAAATTTTCATTGTAAACAAGTGAATGAAGCAGGGCAAACCATAATCATACACATGGTTAACTGTGAGTCAACACTGAAGGCACAGTTTTACATTTTATTTAATCATACTTTTACTTCTTGCAATTTTTATCTATGAAATAAATCAGTTTTATATTTTTTAAATTTTTTCCATATTATATAAATTGGACTTAAGATAATTTCCCCAAAAGACATCAGTTATTTTATTTAAAGGTAGAATGTTTGAGGACTAAAATAAGCAGAGGAAGAACTCATAGGTATGTACACAGAATAGATAAAGTTGCAAAAGCACAGCTTATTTTTCATTTACTAGCCAAGATGCTCTATGCTGAGAGTCCATCATGAACAAGACACCAGCACTGGTCTACAAGTCTTGAAATGCAGATTGCAAATGTTAAATAACTACAACACTTTCAATTGTTTGTGTACAACATGATATAATTCTATGCTATTGTGTACAGTACATTATTGGTACCCAAAAGGGAGAACTCAAAATTTTAATTTTGGGATACTCAACCAAAGTTTATTTGGAGATGGAGAAAAAAAATCACTGTGATTTTAAAAAATGTATGATAGTTTGTGTTTTACAGAGTCAGAGTTCTGGCACTGAGAGGAAGAGAAGTGGGGAAAAGAGAGTTAATGAGGGATTGGATTAGATACAGGGAAATATTGAAAAGATTAGGGGCTTTACGCTAAGTGAAACTAGCCAACCACAGAGGGATAAATACTGCATGATTTCATTTATTTGTGGAATCTAAAAATGTGAAACTCACAAAATTAGAGAGTAAAATGGGGTTTGCAAATAGCTAAGGGTGCTAGAAAAAGAGATGTTATTTAAAGAGTAAAAAGTTTCAGTTATGCAGAATAAATAAGTTTTGGAGATTTAAAGTTCAACATGGTGATTGTAGCTAATAATACTTTTCTGTCTTCTTTAACGTTTCTAGGAGAGTAGAGAAATGGTTTCATTACATATAGGCAAAATGACAACTATGTAAGGTGATGGATATATTAATTAGCTGATTGAGATAATCATATCAAAATCTGTACATATGTCAAAATATCATGTTATATAACTTAAATGCATGCATTTTTTTATTTGTCATTTAAGATTCAATAAAAATTGGGGGAAATGATTGGGGAGTTGAATAGCATGGTTGGGGCAGATAAACAAAGGGCACTGATGAAGAAAATTGGGATGATATATTAGTCCAACAGTGTTTTTAAGTAAACCAGAGATCCAATTCCAACATAGAAGAATGTCTGGAGTCCTTGTGATATAGGGATTGGCATGCTTCTGCCATCTGGTCTACAGACAATGACTGGTGTGGTTTGTGCCTCTTGGTGACACAGGGGAAATGGGCTTAATGTTCGTAACCCTTTATGTGCAGCCTAACGAAAGCTGAGTGCCCTAAGTTTATACATTTTAGGTAAACCAAGAAGATTTTTGCCCAGATACTGAGAGTAGAAGTGATATATCACTCTCAATATTCTCAGTAGTGTGATAACAAAGGGTTGTCTACCACTGGTTGAGTGGCATTTCTGTAAAAATAAATGGAATAATCAGTGAGGTAAAAGACAACAATAAGAATAACCACATATAAGGACCAAGAAAGTAGGGAAGTACTTTACTTAGGGGTGAAAGTAAGTTTTTTTTCTTTTTTCTTTTGTTTATTTATTTTTCTTTTTTATTTATAATAGTAGTATATATTACAATTCATAATGCACATATATAACATCTTTTTACATACAAATGTTTGTATACAAAGTATATAAGTTCTGGATTTACTTTTCTTTCATTTTCCCATATTGTGATGTTTGTTTTACGATAGAGAAAAGGAGAGTTTTACAATAGATAAAAGGAGAGAAATGTGCCACAGATATTTACTTGTATTATTTATTTGAGAAATTATTTCTTTGCTTCTGTTTTCACTGCTCTGTGTGTGTGTACATAGATATTAAGTATGTAATGTATAATATGCATTATATGTAATCAGAATTATCTTTCCTTTATTGTACTCTGTAATTCAAAAGATGTGAAATTTAAAGATAAATCATTTTATTTATTTATTTATTTATTTTTTAGTTGTTGATGGACCTTTATTTTATTTATTTATATGTGGAGCTGAGAATTAAACCCAGTGCCTCACACATGCTAGGCAGGCATTCTACCACTGAGCTATAACCCAATCTTAATAAAACATCAATTTAAAAAAAAAATTTATTCTAAGTTGTTATATATGACAGCAGAATGTATTCCATTTCATGTTACACTTATAGAGCACATTTTTACATTTCTCTGGTTGTATACAAAGTATATTCACACCATTTATGTCTTCATATATGTAAAACATTGTTTATTAGTAAATAATATTTGGAAAATGTAGTAACTTCTTATTTATTAATGCATTCTTCATTTTCCAAGTCTAAATTGATTCTTGGAAAATAATACATACATTTTCATTATTCTCAAACAAAATTACTGATTATTAGAGAATTTTATTATAGAACTTTTTGTCTAGGTGATGAAGAGGTTGCAGATATTTACACTGTGATCTATTGTTTGAAGTTTTAAATTATTCGTGATTGATTAAGCATTGTATACTTCAGGGTATTTTACTTTTTGTTTTCCCAACACAGACTTATGAGAATTTAGCAATAGGAACTTGGCAGAAACTTAATTTTACATACAGGTTGATTATTGCAGTCTCCAGACTTAAAACTTAAAAAGATGACTGTCATAAACTGAAGGAAACTATTATACATCAGGCATGACTACTGTGCTAGGAATTTTATGTGTGTGTGTTGAATAGTACAATCAAAAGTTTAATAGAGCAGGGAATGGCAGTGTATTCCTGTAATCCCAGCCACTTAGGAGGCTGAGGCAGGAGGATCGCAGCTTCAAAGCCAGCTTAGGCAATTTAACAAGACACTGTCTCCAAATGTAAAAAGGGCTGAAGATATAATTCAGTGGTAGTGCACCCCTAAGTTTAGTCCACAGTACCACAAAAGAAAAATAAATGCTCATAAGAAATCAAGAGCAGACCAGCATTAAAGTAATAAATCTGCAATTCATTATATAAAATTTTTTCATAAGTAATTAGTAAGAAGTTTCTTCTCCATAACTGTGTCCCTATTGAAGAAAAACTAAAATGAACTATTTGACATTATGCATATTTTAAACCTAATTTTTACATTATTTCAATTAGTTATTCAGATTTATAGATATACCTTCCAAAAGACAAAGAGGAGCATGCAGCTATCTTTCAATATTATTCTGTCAAATATAAATGCTCAAATTTTATTCATTATTCCCTATGTTTCTGGGTTTAAATTGCTGAGTCCATTCATATATTTTTTTGCAAGACTATAGTTGATTTTGGCATATTTTTCTCAAAAGTATTTTTTTCAAATGTCTGCAAAAACATCTGGAAAACTAGAAAACCCACAGACTTGTGGGGACTTTTTGGTTTATGAAATTAGGAATGTCCACAGTTAAAAAAAAAAGAAAAGTCAATGTTATGAGTCAAAAACTCAGTGCCTTGCCAATTTACTTAATTTTTACTTGTTATTCATTTGTAAAACAATTCTCCATTATATTACTATATTTAGTGTTCATTCCAATTACCTAGATGTATGAGAGTAATTGACACAGCATACCAAAATAAATAATAAATGTGTACATAAAGGTAATTATTAACATAATTAACTAATATGATTTTTTTGTTTCTTCATAGAAAAACTTCAGACAACTACTAGCACCTTTTCAAACAGGTCAAAATTGAATTTTTTATTCTCATCACCCACCCAATTGTTTCCTCCTATCTTCTTAATTTTATTCTATTTTTAGAAGAACATGTGATTTTTACCTTTTATTCCCTTCTTCCCTTGTTTTCTAAATCAAATCTGTAGTTCTTATGAAGTGTACATTCAAATGTTCAAATTGTCATATTTCTCCTCTTGTTACCTTCTGATCTTGTATATTCATAGCAGCTGTCCCATCACTTATTTAAAAACAGATACCTAACCCTTCAATTATTATCTTTTTTTTCTATACCTAGCATCCTACCTTTCTAATTTCATTATTCCACCTACCACCCCAATTTTCAAAGACTGTCTTGTTCTTCTGAAATACCACAGTACTCGACAGATTGTGAATATCTCTTACAAACCATATTTATATGCAAATGCTCTATCTCCTTTTCTCACTACACTGTGTTCTAAAGAAAAGCTCTGTTGTGCTTTATCTTCACATTGTCTAAAACCTTTTGCAGTTTGAAGATACTAGATAATTATTTTATAGGATAAATTTAAACCACAAAAGGCAATGGGTCATTAACAAAAAATTTCTCAAGCTGAGATAAATAGTGTGGTGTAGACTCAATTAATTTCAGTATACTAAGTAATAAATTAAGTAGCCATGAATCCCCGGTGATGCTTATACTTCAGCCAGATGTCAACCAGAATATTAGATAGTCAGTCATCCCTCTCCTTTGAGAGGGCTACCTCATTTGGGTGAGGCAGTTTTCTATCCGTGTGGTCTCCCTCTGCATTTCTTCCCACCCAATTCCATGAAAATGCAGTAAAAAAATAGCTATCTTTGCTATTGACTGATTTGGAAGCAAAAAAGTGTCAAGCAGTACTACTTGAGAATACTTAGACTATGTTCAGATAAGAACAGATGATTCCAAAGTAGACAATCAGTTCCACTATGAAGTAGATGAAAAGCTGTCAGAGGAGTCAGCAGGTCTATTATAGGTATCTGGCTTCTGAAGAATGAGGATTTCCTCTTTCCATTAGGGCCATTGAAGCAGCTGTAAGTTCTCAGTCCCTGAGTTTTCAGCTTCTCAAGTCTAGTGAGAACTAGAATACTCGTTGGGTGTAAGGCAATTGCTTCTTTCCAAACATTCTGAAAATGTAAGATATCAGTTATTACTTCTCGATCATGATATCACTCTATTTGTAGTCAGAAGCATTTTTTTTTATTTTTATTGATTCTAATTAGTTATACATAACAGTAGAATGCATTTTGACATATCGTACATAAATGGAGTCTAACTTCCCATTCTTCTGGTTGTACATGATGTAGAGTTAAAACTGGTTGTGTAATCATATATGAAAATAGGGTAATAATGTCTGGTTCAGTCTACTGTCCTTCTTAACATCATACCCCCTCTCCTCCCTTCACTCTCCTCTCTCTAATCCAAAGTACCTCTTGCAAATCAAAACTACACTGAGATTCCATCTCACTCCCATTATCAAGCATATAAGCAAAAATGAATGTTGGTGAGGATGTGGGGATAAAGCACAATCATACATTGCTGGTGGGCTGAAAATATGTGCAACCACTACCAAAACCAGTATGGAGACTCCTCAGACAACTTGGAATGGACCCACCATTTGACCCAGTTATCCGACTCTTCAGTTAATACCCAAAGGACCTAAAATCAATATACTACAGTGACATAGCAACATCAATGTTTATAGCAGCTCAATTCACAACAGCTAAACTGTGGAACCAACCTGGGTGTCCTTAAAGAGATGAATGCATAAAGAAATTATGGCATATATACACAATGGAATATCACTCAGCCTTAAAGAAGAATGGAATTATGGCATTTGCTGGTAAGTGGATGGAACTGGTGAATATCATGCTAAGAAAAATAAGCCAATCCCAGAAACCAAAGGCCAAGAATTTTCTCTGATATGCAGGTACTAATTCAGAATCATCTTTTAAACGACTACCCCCATGTCTCTGCCTCCTGCCTTTGAATAACCAGTAATTTGGGGGAAGGTTTTCCTACATTGTGATAATTCAAGGATTGTGGAGAAATGCACCATTTCACATGCAATGCTATAATTGGAAACATTCCAATTTTTAAAAAAAGGTATTATTATATTATTATTCCACCTACCATAATATTGTCTACTAAGAGGTAAAATGGTGGCATGGAGAAATTATTTAAATAAACATCCTATGGGAAGTGTTGATGGAAGCAGGAGAAAGTTCCATGTCTTAGTTCTTGGGGTCAATCTGAGCACCTGCTCCCCACAGCTTGGGTCGGGTAATGTTGCTTGATGTATAAGAAAAGCTATTGCCAAGTTAGACCTGAAATTAAGCTCGTGGATTTGTGGTCCCAAAAAAGTTTGTTAATTCAACAAGGAAAATTTATGGAATGTTAAAATAAGCTCATTCAAAACTTCTAAGCATAAATATGTGTTCTCTGAGTATTTTGACATAAAATAAATGAAATGTGAAAGCATTCCACTCACACACAAAGCACAAAAAAATTGTACCTCTATCTGATTTTTAGTAGTTAACATTTCCAAAATCATCTTTCCAAAAATACTATTCAAAGTTTTAAAAATCAGGGTTATATCATGTGTCTATGCTTTAAGGATATCTATTTGCATATAACCTTCAACATTTCATTTGCAGATAGAGAAATAATTCATTTCATTAAGCAAAAAATTGTTTCAAAGATGACAACACCATAATTTTGGCTTATTGGGAACAGACTTTAAAGATTGCCTCAATTCATAAATATTATGAAACAAAATAAATAAATAAAACATTGGGTCTATCATCTTTATGAAAATCTTTTGGGATCTAGTTACATAATCAAACAATCTCTAGCAAACAAATAGGCAGAAAACTCAGGGCATGCAAACTCTTTCTGGATATTTACAGGTTTTCTAAGATGGCTTAATATAACTATGCCTCCAAAAATTAAGCACAATTCAGTGTAAAGAGTTTTTCTTCTGTGGAGATAGCATTGTAATTAACTGAGTGTTCGTTTACCCCCTCAAAATTCATTTATTTAAATTCTAACCCCCAAGGTGATGATATTTAGAGGTGAGACATTTGGAAAGGCGATAAGGTCACAAGATTGAGTTCTCATAAGAAGGGTTATTCCCACCCCCATTTGTTGTCTTTTTTTTTTTTTTAATTAATACATTATATTATGCATAACAGTGAGATTCATTATGACATATTATTACATGCACTTGACATAATTTGATTAATCTCATTCCCTAACACTTCCCCATGCCTGTCCGCTCCTTCCTGGCTCCCTCTCCTCTTCCTCTTCCTTACTGCATTAATTTCCTTTTAATAAGAGACAGGAGAAGATGTTTTGTCATTGCTCTTTCCATGTGAGGATATCACAAGCTACTTATAAACCCAGTAAAAGACTACCTTAAGAACTTGACAATGGTGGCACCCTGACAGACCATGGACTTTCAATTTTCAGAACTTTGAGAAATAAATGTATGTTGCTTAAGCCACCCAGTCTATGACATTCTATAATGGCAACCCACTATTTTTTCTACTAAAGTTTTTCATTTTATATTCTTTGCTGATGACAATTCATTATATTTTAAATGATAAAGAATCTAATTCAGGCAATAAATAAGTGAATTGAGGTATTAACAAATCTCTAGATTCTTATTCATTTTATACTATACAGTCTATATAATTGGGCAGATTCCTGTGCAACCTACTTCAAAGGGGAGGGACAAGATATAGGAAGGTAAGGGAGAAAAAGGTCTAACTTCCCAGGCACACTTTAAACCTGACACTGTTACTGTATGCACAAGGTATCCAAATGATCAATCTCTGCTAGAAATTTCTAACAACAATTTTCTGTTTTAATCAGCTTTTTTCTTTGCTGAAACCAAAAGACCTGACAAGAACAATTTTAGAGGAGAAAAGTTTACTTGTGGGTAGTGGTTTCAGATGTCTCAGTTCATAGATGGCCAACTCCTCTGCTCTGAGCCCAAGGTGAAACATAACATTATGGTGGAAGGATGTGGGGAAGGAAATTGGCTCAGAACATGAGAATTAGGAAGGGGAGAGAGAGAGAGAGAGAGATAGAGAGAGAGAGAGAGAGAGGAAGGGAGGGAGGGAGCTCTAATCACCAGGGACAAAATATATGTACACCAAAGGCATGCCCTCAGAGACTCAGTACCTCCAGCCTTACCCTACCTGCCTACAGTTACGACCCAGGTAATCTTTATTGGTGGATTAATGAACTGATTAGATTAAGGCTCTCATAAACCAATCATTTCACCTCTAAATGTTTTGGTATTATCTCACACATGAGCTCTTGGGGACAAACTCGTATCTTTTTCTTTTTTTTTTTTTTTTTTTTTTTTTCTTTTTTGCCTGTGAGGGGTTTGGGGAGAGGACCAGGGATTGAACTCAGGCGTACTCAACAACTGAGCCACATCCCAAGCACTATTTTGTATTTTATTTAAATACAGGGTCTCACTGAGTTTGTTAGTGCCTTGCTATTGCTGAGGCTGCTTTGAACTTGTCATCCTCCTGCCTCAGCCTCCCAGCAGCTGGGATTACAGGCATGCACCACTGTGCCCGGCACAACCTCATATCTAAACCAGAACACCTAGGATAAGTAATGTAATTTCCAGATCACCAATGGGCCTCCACCTTGGTTTATACATTTGACATTTTACCTCAGCATGCTTCATGCATAGGTAACCTACACTTAGAAGAACCATTATTTCATGAGGTTTATATTACAATAACTCTCATAACATAATAATTTCACCTGTAAGTTTTCTTGCATTTTCTCACACATGAATTTTGGGGGGATACCTCACATTCAAGCCAAAACAAGAGTATTTCTCATTGTTTTCCTAAAAGTAGTAGCATCTAGAATGACTTGACTTTTTTACTGTTAACTAATAATCAGTACTTAGACTGACATTTTTCAAAATTATGTTTTTATTGTCTTTAATACTTATTTAATATTTGTTTTTACGTTGGTCAATTCCTTTCCTCTGATTTCCTTTCACCCTTGAAGATTTGTTTAGTCAAATAGTTTAATACTCTTTCTTACATAAAAAGAATGCATTTTTAAAGTAAAAATTCAGTATTGAGTGTTATTTAGAGGTATGAATTTTCCTTTTAATTCACTTTGGGCTCTCTGCATAGGTTTTGATTATATACATTATATTTCATGATAAACTTTGAATACCTATTAAAATCCACAAATGTTTATTAAATCACAGCTATATATACAATGTCTGTGGTTTTCTACTAGTACTAAAATTGTGAACAAATCAGATGTGCTACATTCTTGGGATAAAAACAGTGGGGGAACCAGACAATACACAAAAATTATGTAACTATTAGTTTTGAAAGAAGCAACAACAGAAACAAAAACAAGCCTGTGCTAGTTTATGTCAACTATATAGTATTTAACTTTAGTCAAGGTCCTCGGGTATGAATCTGGGGGACAGCATTGTAGGGGATGCCTAAAAAGGGGGTCCAGTGACAGGCTCACTGTAGTAGGTGTTTGTTATTGAAATAGCTAGAATTATTGGCTTAGGCATTAGCTTGGTTAGGAGATTAGAAGTGGGGAGACTTGGACTCCCAAAGAAATAACTATCAGAGAATGTAAATATCTGAAAACACTCAAGATGAAACAAACAACAATAAGTTGTCCAAAAACCCATTCTAAAGCAATGAACATGTAACATACTAGGATGCAGTAGATAAATATCTAGAATCTTTTGATTATCCCACAATATAACTACTATATACAATAGAGTAGGAGACCCCCACAACATACCAAAAAAAAAAAAATCACTTTTTAAATTCTTTATACAAACACAATTTTTTTTTCAAAATAGTTTTTAAACTTAAACAATATCAAAACTACAGAGAGCTTATTAAAATGTGGGTTCTTAGATCCCACTCCCAGGTTTCTGATTCAGTAAGTACAGTCGTTCACACACATATAGATTTTACAAGTGCCTTTAAGGGAATTCCCTGATTCAGCCAGGCTTTGAATACTGTTCTGCTATTCCATAGAGCTGGCATGGTTTGGAGCTCCTATATCTTTGACATGTGTTGGGTAGTGACATCCCAGATCCAGCCACACATATTAAACAAGTGCTTACCTGAGAGCACACACCCTTTCTCTTCCTTTCTCTCCTTTAAATTGGAATTGAGCACCAATTAGTATTTTCAGTGAAGAGATACAGAACCTATGCTTTACAGCACAGATGGGAAAGAAATTGGAATTAATTTACAGAGAAAGTAATTAGCAAAATTCACCACCAAAATAAACTGTGGGTGTGTGTGTGCACGCGCGCGTGCACGTGGATGCTTGCATGCATGTATGCGTGTGTGCATTAAACCTCATTGTTGTGGAAAACTTATTTTCCCATTCATAGAATGTATGTACCTAGATTAAAAATCCAATTTGAAAGTTTGTACTCACAAAGGAAGTTGGCTTAGTAATTTATTAATCTATGTTGAAAATCTCAATTGAGTGTTAAACTGTGACTTGGAAAGAGCAGATAATGCACTCCTGCTTATTTTTATCACAAGACCATGAGGTTCTGAAGTCTAAACTATCCCTTTTTCCATCAGTTAGTTTTCATGTATCTCTTCCTTAATCAGCTATATAGTATTGCCAAGTTCCCATTCAGCTAAATATGACTTGAAATCACAGATTTGTCAGAATTCAAAAAAGAAAAAAAAATGCACTTACTATTTGACTTTTCACTCATATATTCTGTTACTGAAGCAGAGTTTTCAAATATTTTGGAAGATGGCTACTATGCATTATTTCTTGAACAGATATATGTGATATTTTATTTGATGTTTACAAGCAACATTTTGGTTATATGTCCTCTAAAGCCATAATTAGTAGCTAAGTGATTATCAGATTGGAGTTAGAATACCATCGCTGAAAAAGAAAAGAAAAAGCCAAATGATTTTAACTTAGTTCATATGTATTCCAACAGAAAATTCTTGTCCACTTATCAACTCTTTCAGTTTATGCTACTGAAGTTCTTCAAAGATCCTCTTCCCTCAGGAGGACACTCCTAAATTCCTGCTACAAGCTTATGTCTAGGAAGACACACTGGCATAAATATTCATGACAGACAGAGAAATATTCTGACTAAATGATCATGACTTCATAATTCAACTCTGCTTTAATTTTTCCAAAGAATTAAAGGCCTAACTAAAAGGAAAAAATGGATTTGCATTTGTGAAGAGTAGGATTAGTACACAATCATTACGTATAATTATATACATATTTTATTTTTAATATACCCAATAAATAATAAATAGCATATATAAATTGGATTTTTTTTTTATATATAAATATGCATATATATTTATATATATATGTATGTATATACACACATATGTTTGAGAAAATATGCAAAATTTTACAGGAAACAAATATTCTAAACCATAATTAAATGTTAAATGACATTACACATATTTAAGTGTTCTGCATTTAAAAATAAGCATATATAAGAAGTTGGCAAGTAAATAAAATGTAATTTAAAAATCACATTTTCAGAGTACTTTAAGTACGTTTCACTTGCCATATGTATAAAGCCATTTAACTTTTTGTCTTTTTCTTATCTAATGTTATTGTTGACAAAAAAAAAATCTGTGTTGAATTACTTTATTTTTTGTACAGAGAAGAAATGGCATAAGACTAGATAAGAGACTCAGTTTATAGGCCTTGATGATATATTCTGTTTTAAAATTGTTACATGTTTCATTTATCTTACTCTAAATATGTTACATATGACAACAAAAGAAGAACTGTTACTTTCCTTCTTCTCTAAAAAGAAAAGAAAGACCTGTTTTCTCTTCCTAATAAGTAAAGCATCCTATTTTCATGTCTGTAACTCTATTTCAATGCTATAAACTGAAAGCTGAACAACCGTAACTACGCATTTTGATATTGGATTTAATATGCAAACCTAAAACATTTTAATCTTCTTTATTGGTATGTTGATATAAAATCTATTTACTAATTCAGATTTCATAATCATTTAGCTACTTAGTATGCCATTTTTGGACATTTATGTTATGAGTGTGTTTGTTTTCATGCATGTACACATCCCTGATCAATAGGACTGCATTTCTTCATATTTATATTTTTTATAATTTTATAAAAGTAATCATGCACATTGCTTTTTCAATCAGCATTGATTTCCATACCACTTTTTAGGAATATATTTTATATCACAAATCTCTCATTTAATGAATGTAGCTTTTTACTTTATATATTTGGTTGTATTTTTGAAGTGCCCTAGTAAGCAACAAAATATCCTCATTATGTACATCCTGAATTAGAATTTTTGGATTTGCAAACTACACTATTGTTCAATGGCTATACCTCCTAAATATATAAATTTATACTACCATGACCTGTTTACAAGTTCCTGTTTTCTCCTGTCTCCTCACAGTCTATGATGTTAACAGCAGTAATTTTGCAAAAGGAAGCAGTAAAACAGATCAATATACTGTAATTACTTGGGACTATGCCTAGAATGTACTTCATTTCAAAAAATAATAATTAAGAACAAATGTTAAATTGTAATGATCAATGTGACCTAATTGAAATATAAACATATATAGTAGCAAATTACAGAGTCTAATCTGATGGACATCTAATAACTAGAATTGTGTAGAATCATTATCTCAGAAGTGCAAGAGGATTATACCTTTACTTTTGATTCTTTGTATTACTTAAATTGATAAATATGACATTTTCTTTGAAAATTTTTAAACACACCATAATTACTTTAAGTATTGTCCTTTTAGATCTTCAGTGAATTTTCCAGTACAATTCTAATTCATATAAAAGCATGGCATGTCATTTTAACTTACATTTGAATATTAACACTCTCCTTACTTTGGGTATAAATCATCAGCTAATATTTAAAAATAAACATGGGGGTGTGCTCTCAAAATGTCTGGAGGCACCCAACATTCATCTGTTCCTCCACAAAAGGAAAGAGAAGCAACTGATAGCAGCTTCATATTGAGGTGAGTGACTATGGAAGAACAATGAAACTCAAAAAGAGGAAAAATAAACCTTGTAAAATCCAGACACCCAAAGCCGGGTGCGGTGGCACACTCCTGTAATCCCAGCACTTTGGGAGGCTGAGGCAAGAGGCTTGCGAGTTTAAAGCCAGCCTCAGCAATGGCGAGGCACTTAGCAACTCAGTGAGACCCTGTCTCTAATAAAATACAAAAAAGGGCTGGGGATATGGCCCAGTGGTCGAGTGCCTCTGAGTTCAATCCTCGGTACCACAAAAAAAAAAAAAAAAAAAAAAAAAAAAGACCCAAGACACCAGCTTAGTAAGTAGAACAAAATACCCTGTCACCTGTCACCCTGGCTCAGCAACTAGTGGATTGAAAGTCCCACTCTGCAGGGGTCAAGGTGAAAGAATCTAGGCAAACTCTTCTCAGTGTGGATACTGGCAATCCTGATTATTTGACAGCTTCACAGTTTTTACAGGGTTGTAGCCTGACTAGAAAAGAAACCTGAAATCTTCACAGGGACCTGGCCTTTGAAAAGGAATTTGTATCATCTCCTAGCAAACAACTGGGGTGCTATAGCCAGAAGCCATCTTGAGAAGGAGCCTATTGTCTTCTCTTAGACTGTTCTAGGGTTCAGAATCCACTGCATGTCTTCATCCCTCAAGCCCACAGGCATTCTCTTGCACTGGCTTAGCTGGTAAGAGCATCATGATCCAAACTTGGCTCAGTACAGTAACTCTGACTCAAATCTGACAGCTGGGCACTGTAGGGAATGGGTGTTGTGACAGGGAGAGAAATGAAGGTCACCTTGAGGTTGACCAACTGTATTAGTCAGTTTTGTATCAGTGTGATCAAAATACATGACAAAAGCATAGGAGGAAAAGTTCATTTTGTGCTCATGGTTTCAGAGACCTCAGTCCATGGTTGGCCATTTTCATTGCTCTGGGTCCAAAGTGAGGCAGAACATGATGGCAGGAAGGTGTGGTGGAGCAAAGCTGTTCAGCTCATGAAATTCAGGAGGAAGCAGACAGAGCAAGCAAGAATGAGGAGCCAGGGACAGGTCCAGTATAAGGGCGTGTCCCTAGTGAACTACTTCCTACAGCCATGTCCCACAAGCTTATACTTACTACCTAACTGTTCATTCAAATTATTAATCCCAAATGAATTAATCCACTGGTGAGGTTATAGCTCTCACAATCTAATCGTTTTACCTCTAAACATTCTTGCATTGCCTAACACATGAAATATTTTGGGGACAATAAAGATCCAAACAGTAACTTTCTACCCCTGACCCCCCAAAACTCACATCCATCCCACAATTTTAAATTTATTCAGTTGTTCTCCAGGAGTCCCTATAGTCTTACCATTTCTAGGATGTCTCAAAGGTTTTACATCCAAAGTCTCCTTCAAGGCTTAAGATGAACTCTTGGCTGTGCGACATTGTAAAAATCAAAGGTAAGATACATACATTCAATATAAAATGGTGCAGAGTAAACATTTCTTTCCAAAAGGGAGAGTATAGGCATGGAAAGAAGAAATGGGACCAAAATGAGACTGAAGTCTAGCTTGTCAGTCTTTAGGTCCTGTAGCTCCACATTCAGCATCTGCAACACCGAGTGGTCACATGTGATTTCCAAGGACTTAGGCAGCCTCACACTTATGTCCTGAGTAGCTCCAACCCACATGGCCTCTCTCTTGGGCTGGCTCTGTTCCCTGCTTGCAGCTTTCCTCAGCAGATGGTCCACATTCCTGCTATCTCTTGAATCCTGGGGTGTCCACTGAAGTTTAGGTTTCACTCAGAGATTCATACATCACCCTCTCATGGGGTGCCCACAGGGATTCGGATCCTGTTACACTCTGTATTCGTGAGCTTTGGTACACTGTGGATAAAATAACTGACAAGAACAACAGAGAGGAGAAGTTCATTTGAAGATCTTGGCTTCAGAGGTCTCAGTTCATGGCCATTCACTTCCGTTGCTCTGGGCCCAAATGGTGCAGAATATCATGGTGTGGGAGGGCATGTTGGAAGAAAGTTTCTCAGCTTATAGCAGCCAGGAGGTGGAGAGAGGGGGTGGGAGAGGGGAGAGGTAGGAATGAGAGAGAGAGAGAGAGAGAGAGCTAGAGAATGAGAAGTCAAGGACAGGAATAGTCTAAAGATAAATCCCCAGTGGCCTATTTCCTCCAGCCATGCCCCACGTGCCTACAGTTACTACCCAGTACTTCATTCAAATCATTTAATCCATCAAATGAATTAATCCTCTGATGAGGTTCTCGTTCTCATAGTCCAATAATTTTAGCTCTGAACATTCCTTCATTGCTTGAGTCCTGGGGTGAGCTTTTGGTGGGGGACATTAAGGATCCAAACCACAGCAATAACCAAATTACAAAGAGAAGTTCTAAATAAATAAAATCAGAGATGAAAGAGGAAACATTACACCCAGTACCACAAAGACATATTAGGGATTCTTTTGGAAAAAAAAAAAAAAAAAAAAAACTACATACCAGCTAATCAGAAAATTTTAAAAAAATTGACATATTTCTGTACACAGATGATGTACCAGTATTGGACAAAGAGGTTATAAAAACTGGAACAGACTAATAACAGGTAATGAGATGGGATCAGTAATTAAAAAAAAAAAAAAGTCTCCCAACAAAGAAAAGCCTAGGTACGGATGGATTCACTGCTGAATTTTACCCAAGTTTTAAATAAGACCTAACACTAATGATTCTCAAACTATTCCATAGAATTGAAAGGGAAGAAATCCTTCCAAGGTCATTCTATGAGGCCAGAATTACTGTTACCAAAACCTGATGAAGACATAACAAAAGAAGAAAATTATAGACCAAGATTCTTGATGAACATAGACGCAAAATACTAACAAATGCAATTCAACAGCACACCAAAAAAATCATAAGCCATAATCAAGTTGTTTTCATTCAAGGGATGAAAAAATGTTTCAACATAAGCAGTAAAGAAATGTGATACATCACATAAACAGAATGATGGAGAATAAAAAACATATCATCTCAATAGATGCAGAAAAATCTTTTGATAAAATTCAGTATCTTTTCATGGTAAAATTCCTATATGAATTAGATGTAGAAGGTCACTACATGTCAACATAATAAAGGCCATGTGTGAAAATACTCACAAACAGCATCATACTGAATTGTGAAAAAAATAAAATCATTTCCTCCAAGGTAAGGACTAAAAAGAGTACCGACTCTCACCACTCTTATTCAGTTAGTAATAGGAATTTTAATCAGAACATTTAGTCACGAGAAATAAATACATAAAAATTTGAAAGGACACAAATTATCCCCGTTTGTAGATGATAGGATTTTTACATAGGAACATGTGAAAACTCCACAAAAAAAGAGTAGGAGCTGATAATGGAACTTAGTCTAAATAGCAGGATACAAAATCAACATTAAAAATGCAATAGCTTTTCTACACATCAGTAATAAATTTGCTAAGAAAGAAATCATAAACATAATACCATTTACAATAACCATAACTAAAATAAAATAAAATAAAATAAAATGGCTGGGAATAAATCTAACTGAGAAGTGTAAGACCTCTACAATGAAAACAACAAAATACTGGTGAAAGAAATTGAAGGCAAAAAATGAAAGAATTTACATGTGGATGGATTAGAAGAATTAAAATTGTTAAAATGCTTATACTACCCAGTGCAATCTATACATTTAATGCAGTTACCATCAAAATACCAACAACATTCTTCATAGAACTAGGGGGAAAATACCTTAAAATTAATAGGAAAGCACAAAAGACACTGAATAGCCAAAGCAATCTTGAGCAAAAACAGCAAAATTGGAGGCATCACAGTACCTGATTGTAAGACACACTACAGAGCAATAGTGACCAAAGCAGCATAATAGTACTGGCATAAAAGCAGGCTCAAAGAACAATGGAACAGAATAGAAACCTCAGAAATAAAAGCATGCATCAGAGTCAGTGGATTCTTGACAAAAGGTATAAAAAGGTACATGGGGAAAATACACCCTCTCCAACACATGTTGCTGGGATAAAATGGATAACCACATGTAGAGGACTAGAACTTGACCCTGTCTCTTTGTACAAAAATGAGCTAAAAATAGATTGGAGACTTTAATGTAAGATCTGAAACTCAGAAACTACTAAAGGAAAACATAGGGGGAAACCTTTTAAGATACTGGTACAGGCAATGATTTTCTCAATAGGATCCCAAAACAAAGGAAACAAAAGCAAATGTTGACTAATAGGATTATGTGATCTAAAAGATGCTGCAGAGCAAAACAGTCAACAGAAGTGAAGAGACATTTCACAGAATGATGGAAAATCTTTGTCAGCTAGTCTTCTGACAGATGGTTAATATCCAGCATATATTAAAAAATTGAAAAATTTTGACAACAAAAAAATAAGAAGTTCTATTAAAATGTGGAAATGATCTGAATACACACTTCTCCTAAGAAGAAATGCAAAGGGCCAATAAATATATTGTTCAATATCAATAGCCATCAGGTAAATACAAATAAAAACTAGAGCAAGATATCATTTCATTCTAGTTAGAATGGTTATTATCAAAAAATAAAATAAAAAATAAAATTTAGCAAGTGCTGATAAAAATATGGAAAAAAGGGAAACTTTACACACTTTTGGTGAGGATGTAAATTAGTACAGCCAATATAGAAAACAGTACGGAGTTTCCTCAAAAAGTTAAAAATAGTACTACCATAGGACCCAGAAATCTCACTTGTAAGTATCTATTATAAAAAAAAAAAAAAAAAAGTCAAATCAGTATACAAAAGGGGGTACCTGCATGCTTATGTTTATTGTGACACTGTTTATAATAGCTGAATATGGAATCACCTTAGATGTCCATCTAATTCCTGTATGAATTAGATATACAAGATCATCACATGTCAACATAATAAAGGCCACATGTGAAAATACTCACAACCAGCATCATACTGAATTGGGAAAAAATAAATTCATTCATCTGTGTATACTGCATATGAATGGATAAAGAAAATATGGCATATATACACAATGGAGTATTATTCAGCTACAAAGAAAAATAAAATCCTGTCATCTGTGGCATAATGGATGGAATGATAAGACATCATGTTAAGCAAATTGTGCCAGAAACAGAAAGGCAAGTTCTGTAAGTTCTAAGAATCCACTTAGAGACATAGAGAAAATAACCATTTCTAGAAACATTGTCATCATTTTCATTGTCACTGTGTCTTTGTTAACTACTCCAGTTTCACTGTTCATATAACTTTTTTCATGTTTGAAAATATAAATATTAACTACATGCAACATACTGGCTAATGATTGGCAATGATTTCTAAATTCAAACATGCTTTTAGAATTTTAAAGAAAGTTTCACTTTTCTTAGTTGTTTGAAATGTGTAGTATACAGACCTACTGACTTGTATAATAATACACATTCACATGACATTTGAGAGAAAAAATTGAAAAGTTTAGTGGGAAAAAAATGTTTCCTTGCCTTGACTGGAAGAAATAGCTTTTTTTAGAGTAGAATGTGCAATTGTAGGAAGAATGGTGTTTGATAGTGAGAAAGAAGGTGGGGAGATAGTGATGTAAAACCTCATCTTATCAAAAAGTAGGGAGTAGGTCTTAAACTTGACATCAAGGGGTTTGATATGATGTGGAGAGGAAGTTAAAACCACTGATGTGACATTAGGTGATAAAACGTGGGAAAAGGAAATGCTCTTCTCAGAGTCCAACAAATAATTTTTGACTGGCCCATTAAATTGTGTCTGACTCCTGGGAAGAATCTCTGTTACTGCCCTGACCTGTCTGATTTCTCCATTACCTATCCTTTGGTAATTTTCCACATCACTAGATTTAAAAACATATGCATATAACTGCATTTGACACCCTTAAAATTCTCCCAGCAAATACAGATTCGCATAAAAATGTAAACCAGAAAGAATGAAAAGACATAGCTTAGCCAACTACTCATAAAACCTATTGTCTAGCTTTGGTTAGGCCCACCCAGATTATTCTTAAATCCTAGGAAGAAGGGGTATTGCGTATTTTCATGGATTGACAACACTGCAATTTGTGTGCATAACATCTTTCTCCTTGATTAAGAATCGTTAAAAATCATTTGGAAAACTTGATCTTGAAGTTATCCACAGTTTACTTGGCTTCCTGATTGCTCTCAGTGTGTATGTTGCAAAGTGGCACAATTTCCTTTCATCTGGGTTAATTAATCTTTGTATAGCACCAGTACAAATGATTTTCTGCTAAGAGCTCAAAAGCTATGTGCTAATGAGTTCAAATTTTATTTGTAGCTGCAATTAATTCATAAAGAAATATTTATGAGATTTATGTTATAAATGAAGTTTCTGATATAGCATTTGTTTTTTTTAAAGGGGATTAAATAAATTTAAGTTGATCTGATAGTTTTCATTTTTATTGAGTCTCTAAAGCTAATGACTCACTACTAATTAAATTTTGTTTTACAGATTGAATTATTTATTCTATTTGAATCCAAATTTTGCTTCCCTTCCCTGCCTTATCCTGTGTGGTAATAAGTTGAATTCTGCTAGGATTTTTATTTTATTTTATTTTATTTTCAGTGTTATTTAATCTAGTAGATTTAGTTAGGACACTCATTTGAGAACATTTTTCTACTTATATTAATTAATCCAGTATGTTACAAAATTCTATGTGGCTGTCAATAATATATTTCTGAACACATTTTTTAATATTGTTGGAAATATTAAGCTCTACAATACTTTTCCTGTGGAAAATGTTTTCTCCTGGGAAGTTTTAATTGCTTTCAGAAATCTTCCAGAGATTAAAAATGTTGCAAACTAAAAACAAATTCTACTCTGATCTGAAATAGTCTTGGTCACTTCATAACTCATATGTGGAAAGAATGTTATTAACTGTACTCAAAAAGTGAAATAGGATGGAAAACAATTTATATTAATATTATGTGTGAACTATGTTAGCTGTACTTGGTTTTCTGTTCTGTTATTTAGTGCTGGTTTTTCTCCACTTTGCTTAGACCAGAGTAACTCAATAGCATTGTGAGTCTGAATTATCTTGGGAACTTATAAATGCACACAAGCCTACTCATAGAAAGTCTAAAGCATGTTTTTCTGTATTTTTAAATTTTGAACTATTGTATAGATACATTTTCCACTTTTCTCCCCACTGGAATATAAGTTCTATGGAGTATATGGTAGGAATGTTATTTATTTTTATTTATTATTCTAGCCTCAAAACTTAGAGTTTGACATATTCTAGGTACTTAATGAGTCATGGTTGGAAAATTATCATGTGAATGATAACTAAAATGAGTCTGTTTCTGTTTCCTACTCTGTTCTAGATACCTGTTTAGGTATTTGCATTTGTATTCAGTTCAATGAAGCACAGTGACTTATTTATAGAAAACTGTCCTTAATAGTTGCATGATTATTTGTTTCTAACAATTGGATCATCATCTAAACAGTACTACCTTCAGTATCATTCTGATACTCCTTAGTGGTTGTGAGCAGGAAAAATAAAAACGAGAGTATCAAATTTTGTAGTGTCTTTAAAAGTCCTATTTGTAGTGAAATATTTCAAGTAAACATGTGCTGTTCACCTATCAGAACTGAATTCCAAACTGGTTTTTCTTTTACTCCATTCATAGACTATGAAAGAATTAAACCCATAAGGTGCTATATTAAAATACTTATTTGGGAAAACCTTGCCAATAGAGTTTTTACCAGGGATAAAAGCACATCTCGTGTGTGTATGATGGCTAAAAGATGTGGGCTTCACCAGTGTCCAGAGCTTGGACTTTACTTTCTGTATGCCTACTACAAAGGGTTGGGTAGTAATTACTTAGGCTCAGGTCAAAATTAAATGCAGAGCCCTTGCCAAAGGAGAGGGAAAAGTAAGCTTCCACTTCCCAAAAGTCTGCCTCCTCAACTCATGGCAGGGGATGATTTTCAAGGGACCAACACTTCCCCTAAAGTTGTACTTAGGACCAGGGTTGGAAGTTTGTGAAAATATCTCAGTAAATTGCCTACTGAATTTACTGTGATGCATGGAACAGATGGGCTAAGGAAGGAACTTGCCTCTTTCCAGACCCACTCTCAGGTTCTCTAGGGAACAGAAGCCATAGATATCTTCCTGTCCGAGGTGAATTTTGGCCTTTCCCAGAAGGAGGCTGGCAGCTGTAAGCTGCCTGGTACCGTAAACTGGGAGGAAAAACTCTCGGAGGCAGAGTTAAGCTTTTACTACTTTTACTTCTACTTTCTTAGAGCTTAGAGAGGGAAAGAAAGATTTTTCTTCTTAGCTTAGAGTAGAGTAGCTTAGAGTAAAGAAAGATAGAGCTTAGCTTTTCTTCTTAGCTTAGAGTAGAGTAGCTTAAAGAAAGATAGAGCTTAGCTTAGAGAAAGACTAGAGCTTCTTTCTTCTCTCTTCTTTCTTCCTTCTTCTGTCTTCTGTCTTCTGTCTTCTGTCTTCCTCGGGAGCCTCGGCCTTACTCTGACCAGTCCTCTGGAGCCTCGGCCTAACTCTGGCCAGTCATTACTTCTTCTATCTGGTTTCTCTTCTGTAACCGCTCTGCCTACGTTCTGGCCGCTCTGATTCTTCTGACCGACCGAGTGACTGCCCGGCTGACTGAATTCTCCGTTCTCCTAACTCGGACCGCTTTCACCCCGGTTATATACCTTCAGGTTTGCAGGTGCCTACAGGTGCGTCACATACATATCAGGTGGAACCCATGGCTTCCAGCTAGCTACAACAGCCCTTCCTAATTAGGGCTCCTTCAGGCAGCCATGGTAGGGTGAAGAGGAGAGGTCAGCTAAGATCAGGCGTTTCAAGAGGTGGAGGACAGGCAACCACGAATGTGTGCCAGGGAGTGGCAATGAGGGGGCCTACATGTGGACTGAAGCTCTAAGTCCTCAGTGCAGGCTGAACTTTCTCACTGAACTTGACTTGGAAAACACAAAACATATATAAAATCATTTTAAAATTATGAGCTCAGAGCTGGGTGCGGTGGTACACACCTGTAATCCCAGCACTTGCGGGGCTGAGGCAGGAGGATGGAGAGGTCAAAGCTAGCCTCACCAATGGCAAGGCACTTGGCAACTCAGTGAGACCTTGTTTCTAATAAAATCCAAAAAGGACTGGGGATGTGGTCCAGTGGTTGAGTGCCCCTGAGTTCAATCCCCAGTACAAAAAAAAAAAAAATATATATATGAGCTCAGGTGTAAACTTTAGACCACCAGCTCCAGGTATATGTCCATGAAACTGACTGTACCTACCACCCTTAAGGATCAAAGTCTTTTATATTCCTTTTTTTTTTTTGGGGGGGGGGCAAGGGTATCGTTTAACTTTTCAAAAAAAAAAGAAAGAAAGAAAAAGCTACCCTGGTTTGTAAGCTGCCTGTTGTGGCCAGCCACGGCGCCGCGGGAGGAAAACTCGGAGGCAGAGTAAAGCTATTACTACTTTTACTTCTACTTTCTTAGAGAGAGCTTAGAGAGAGAAAGAAAGATTTTTCTTCTTCTTAGAAAGAGCTTAGAGAGAAAGATTAGAGATAGCTTTTTCTTCTTCTTCTTAGAGCTTAGAGAGAAAGATAGAGCTTTTCTTCTTAGAGCTTAGAGAGAAAGAGAGAGAGCTTGAAAGAGAGAGATTTCTTCTTTAGAGAGAGAGAGAGCTTAGCTTTTAGAGCTTCTTTCTTCTTTCTTCCTCGGGAGCCTCTGCCTGACTCTGACCAGGAATTACTTCTTCTATCTGGTTTCTCTTCTGTAACCGCTCTGCCTACGTTCTGGCCGCTCTGATTCTTTTCTTCTTCTCCGACCCGAACTCTTCTTCTGACAGACCAACTGCATGACTGACTGAATGAATTCATTCTTCTCCTGACTCCGACTGCTTTCACCCGGTTATATACCTTTAGCTTTGCGGGTGCCTCACGTGCACTTACAGGTGCATCACATACATACTTATTATCAGGTGGAACTTATGGCTTCCAGCTGACCGCAATAGCCATCTCCCTAATTGGGGCTCCTTCACTGGTTAGCTTATATGCAACATCAGTGCATACCATATCAACTATGACTCAGGCCTTTCCCCATTTGATAGTCCTACATACATCCCCTTCACCCATATTCAACTACCCAAGTAATGACAATATGGAAACAGATGCTCATACTTGACATAGTGCAAATTTTCCTTAAACAAATGAAAATATGTTTTTTCCCAAAGAGGAAGCTTAAGTATTTATCATAACCTATATTCAAATCTGAAAGGTGTTTACTTTTTTGTTACTGTCAAAAAACTACCTACTACATTCCTTATATTATAAGGAATATAAATTAAGGAATGTAGTTTTGGTTTAAAACTAAGGAATATAGTATAGGGTTAGCCACTCTAAAATATCTCTTTGTCACTACAGTGTATTTGCAATCCTATGTTCTTTGGTAATTAAAATCAATTATTGCAGATATAAGGGTGAGGATATGGAATGACTCATAACTAAACCTTGGTCTAATTTCAATGTCTTCTCCTTCTCTAGATACAAAAGAACATTTGGAGACTCTAAATTAGTTAAGAAGAAAACAAAAGTTATCATTCCTGCATATTCTTTGTGCTACTCCCTAATTCAAGAAGTTTATTGAAGATAGTTTCAGGTTTCTACTTCACCTTACTTCCATAATAAATAACAGAAATCAGTGAAACTGGAATAGGTGAAAGGCAGAAAATAAATGAAAAAAGGCTGATTTTTTAAAAAAGATTAATGAAAAATTGACCTTCCTTAAGCAAAACTGATGAAGAAAAAAGAAGAAAAAGATAAACATTACTAATATAAGAAATGAACACACAGACATTGAAAGAATAACCAGGGAAAATGGAAAATCTTTACACATAAGATGTTAGTGACTTAGATAAAATGCACCACTTGCTTGAGAAACACAAACTACCAAAATCACCCAACACAAAAGAGATCATTTGATCAGCCTTAATAACATTTAAAAAAATAGAATTCATCCTTAAAAACCACAAAATTATTACTTTATTTCTCATCATGTTGATGGAAGCCCTCTATCCCTCATATGTTGATTCAGAGCTGGGGATATCTCAAGATTGTGCTATTTTGTGTGTGTGTGTGTGTGTGTGTGTGTGTGTGTGTGTGTGTGTGAGAGAGAGAGAGAGAGAGAGAGATTGTAAAAAAAAAAAAATCATTGTTGTAGTTGTCATTATTATTTTATCTGGGTATTAGGGACTGAACCCCGAGGCGCTTTACCACTAAGCCACATCCCAGCCCTTTTTTCTTTTTTTCAATTTGAGACAGAGTCTCACTAATTGCTGAGGCTGGCCTAGTACTTGCCATCTTCCTGCCTCAGTCCTTAGCTTCTGGGATTACATATGTGAACCACCACACTAAGCATAAAAGTACTTTTAAGTGCTAGATTTGTTTGTGAATATATAAAATTTACAATTAATTTTGTTGATTAAAGAACTTTGAAGACTGCAAATAAACTTTTAAAACAATTTGTGCACTTCCAAGTTGAAGTTTTAGGACACCCTTAAGGAATCCAAATGAAAATTAACAGTATAAAAAGTTTGAATTAATGACATTTGGTTTGTGAAGTCTTTATGATGTATATAAGATATCTTCTACATGGTTGTTTTAGGTTAAGATGAGTCAATTATTCTTGAATTAACTCATTTTGAATAATAAAATATATATTTTTCTTACTTCAGAAAATTGAACCTACAAGACTACTTTGAGAATATGTAATTTATAATTACCTTTTTTAAATAAACATGAGATACATCATTATTTTAATGAAAAAATTCTTCTGAATGCAGAAATAAGCATTGAGGCAGCAAAATACAACTCACTTGAAATACCTTGGCCATTTAAAGTAATCCATACATCTATAAAAACAAACAAATAAGTAAACAACAGCTGATGGTTAAAATAAGAAACACCTGTGCCATCCGTTGAAGGGAAAAACCTTAGAGGAAACATAGCAGATGTGTCATAAAGTATAGATTTTGGCATGAGAAACAGCCTTGTTTATTTTCTGTTGCTGCGACAAAAAATCACAGGCTGAGGAATTTATAAAGAAATAATGTGCACTTAATTCATGTTTCTAGAAGTCAAAGTATGTTGTTCTGATATCTGCTTGGCATCCGCTGCGGGCTTTCCGGCTGAGGCCTTATAAGGTAGAGGGCATAGGGGCTCTCTTCCTGTCCTTAAAAAGCCACTACGCAGTCATGGCTGCTTCACTTTTATGAGTTCATTTATTCCTATGTACCTCAAAAAGGCCCACCTCTAATACCATTACCACAGGACTTTATGGATTAAGTTTCCAATACATGAAATTTGGGGAACACATGTAAACCACAATCAAACCCCACTCCTACAGATGTCGACACTGTAGCTTTGGAGAACTTGATCATTATTCTAAGCTCTAATGTCTTTAGCTGTGAGTTTCTTAATAGGTACCTCACTGACTTTTTAGGAGCTAAAATAAGTTAATGCATTTACAGCACTTAGAAGTCAGTGTCTGATGTTGTAGATTCTCAGTAACAGAACAATAACCAACAAAAGCCAGCATGAAGTTGTAAGTGTGAGGAGAATATGGCCAGAGACTGTTTTCAGAGAAATCTGTCTGCCTTCCTTCTCAATTTGCTGGCTCTCATAGAGGCTAGCCATTTTATTTTAACTTATCCCTAAAAACATTTATGTTGATAGCTATGAAACAGGATTCCTGTTGGAACATATTTCAGGTTTAGAAAAAAGAAAAGAGGTATATGGCAAAAGAAGGTGGAGACTATTCATTGAAGCTAACATTAAAGCCCTAAAGGCATACTCTCCGTGCCTTGTGATGAAGCCACATAGAATTAACTATAGTTACACATGTGCTGCAGTAACTCTCATTCATTAAATATGACATTGTCATTCATCACCACCTGCTACGCTCTTCACTAGAGTGAAGGTTAAGGGGGATCACTTGGAAAGTACAAAAAAAATGTGTTCTTTTTCTAAGCGTTCTCTATGAATAAAACCTCTAATATTCTGGAATCCCGTTCCTCCTTCCAATTAGTGCCAACTCCAGTCAGAACCACCTACACCCAGTATCATTAGCCTGCTATGCATAACATGTTGCCATTGGCCATCAAAAAGATCAAGCCTCTGAACAAATGATTCCAGGGCTTACCTTCAGAGCCAGTTATTAAAACTTGGATGCAAACCAAACCCCAAATATGCCAGCTATGGATTCTGCTTTCTTTACCAAGAATGTATCATCTTGATCTAATAATGTTCCAAAGGGATTCTGGGGTGAAACTCAAAGGCAGGAAAATATTTTCCTCCCAAAATAAACAAATAGATTTGACACTAGAGAAAAATGTTGTAAATCCAATCTTTTTTTTTTTTTTTTTTTTTTTTTTTTTTTTGGTGGTACCAGGGATTGAACTCGGGGGCACTCGACCACTGGGTCACATCCCCAGCCCTTTTTTGTATTTTATTAGAGACAGGGTCTCACTGAGTTGCTAAGTGCCTCGCCATTGTTGAGGCTGGCTTTGAACTCGCGATCCTCCTGCCTCAGCCTCCCAAAGCGCTGGGATTACAAGCCTGCGTCAACGCGCCCGCCCGGCTGTAAATCCAGTCTTTTCTCAAGGAAGATGTATAAGTGGAGAAAATATGAATTGCTATCATCTCGACTGTGCTGCTTAACCTAAGAGTGGCACAGTGACTTCTATTAGCTCATGCTTTCCCAAACTAATTTCAGAGTTATTATAAAAGGAAGATTCATGTCACTGTCATTGTGCAGTAATTTATCAGTTCTCATTATAACACAATTTGTCTGGACTATACATATCTTGAAAAATAAAAATATTAATGATCTATATAAATAAGCAGTAGCCCTGGAGGTAACTAAAGAAAGCTTTGACTCTTCTTACTTCTAAAGCTCTTTTAACAGTTTTCCATTTGAGATGTGTACCTAAATCTCAGAAAATCAGTGACATTGTGAACGGAGATGTTATTTCTGTGTATTAATGGAAATAAGGACCCAAGAGTTGGGGGTTGGTTAGAAGCAAAACTGTTTGTGAGGACTAAAATAAAATTATTTTGCTAGAAGAGGAGAAAGTAAAAAAAGAAAATGAGACTAAAACTGGACCTGGCAACAAACAAAATGCTAGTTGGAAATCACCAACTGATTTTAAGGATTTGGAAAGAAATTTAAGCAATGGCAGCTAAAACTGGAAGCTCAACTAAAATATTTTACTAACATACTCCAAACTCATAAATGTCAAAAAAAATTATTTATGTCTATTTGTATGAAAAATAAAATTAAACCTATTTTAGTAAAGTTCTAAGGATTATATGTCTAATATTTTAGTATTAATATTGTTTCAGTTAACAAAATCAGTAAGTTCAAAGGAATTCCATAATTGTTTTCAGGAATATTTTGCAAATGTGTTACTTTGTAGTTCAAAGACATTGATGTGAAAAATCAACATTAAAAATGTTTCAAAATGTTTCAGAATGGCTTTCTTCTAGAATTGTTCTGATGAGCAAATCAGGGTCCAAAGTGGATGGGAAGAAAGCTCCTGGTTTCCATCTTGCAAGAAGCTTTTCAGTGACAAATACAATTCTCTCCTACTTCACTGAAGAGGGATTATATATGGTTGGATATATTTTGGTGTCCTTTCAGAAAGTGTTTCAAAAGCTCTGCATCTGGGGTCTGAAAATTTTACCCGCTTAGGATGAGGCAGACACAGGTTTAAGGAATACTGATGTGCTGTTTTGATTCTTCATGATTTATTTTCTTGCACATATTTCTGAGTATGTGAGGGTTTGGGGGTTGTTTCCCCAATTATTTTTCTAAGTCCTAGATAGCCTTGATTCTGCTGAATATCCCCAGGACCTGCCAAGTATTGTCGGGTGTATGCCAGATCTTGGCTGCATAAAGCAAAACAAAGCTTTCTTCAGAAACAGGGATTAATAGAGAACTGTGAACTTTGGGAGAAAGCAAACCTGACTATCTCTTGGGTGAAATACCAGTACTTTAAATACTACCACAAGTTATGAGTCACTGATCTTGAGTGATAGTTTTAAGTCTGAAAACATTGAGGTCTCAACATGTCCAAATTAGTACCTGCATCATGAGCAATGATCCCCGATCTCTTTCTGTTAGTGTTGAGCTCTTTTGTGTTCATTTGAAAGAGATAGTCATGAACTACTAAATAACAACCAAAGTATCCTAAGGATTTTATTATTTTATGAATCTGTTACTTGAAAAGTGCTGTGTAAATATAAGTGGCAAATGAACAAAGGAGCATTGTATCTTAGCTCTGTTGTTACAGGCTTTGGAATGTGAGAGTCTTTTCAAAGGTTTTCAACCACTCTGAGTATTGACCTGGATTTGGCACACTCATTTTTTTTTAATCATCTGTTTTCTTTGTTTGTGATTTTTAGGAGCCCTAACTTGGAACCTAGAATGAAAAAGACGTGAACTGTTATAATTAATAATGAATGAATTTTTGATTGGTGGAACCAGTGTTAGAAATAGCTACAAAGTGACTTAAAAAAAATAACAACAACAACAACAAAAAACCCATCTCTTTGCTTTTAGAATTGGGTGCAAAGTGGTTACACGTTAAAATGATTTTTAGTTTAAAATATAAATAATTAAAAGTGATATGGTTTTGTTCACAGATGGACACTTATGAGACAGGCGTGGTTACCCTGGTGTGTTGGGAGTTTCCAGATCAGTATCTCCAAAGGAAGTAGAGAAGTGATGAAGATGAACACTTCCAGGAGAACTGACTCAACACTATACAGCTCATCGGACTCCCTTTGTCTGCCGCACAACACCAGCCATCATTCAAATATTTACTAAATTCAGAATATGGTTTATTGGATTCCTCTGAAAATTTTCTAGCTTTCTGTGTTATTTTAGGAAATGGCACTTGATAGAAAAACATGAATATTATTGTAAAACCAATTTGCAAATATGCAGTTTTTGCACGTAGATTTAATTCTTCCAAAATTTAAACCCTCTTTGTTTTTGTATTTAGTAAACATATGGAAAAAAATGTTAACTGCTTGAAAGATAGATGTTAACTACATAGGAGATGAAAAACCCTGTTTTATTTAAGTGGTTTTAGAACATGTCTTGTCATAATTTTCCCCTTAGAGATAAGGTACAAAACCTGGAAACAAGAATTTCATTATAATGTATGAAAATGGTACTACATAAATCCATGGTTTTCTTGCTTTAACACACCCAGAATCCAAGAAGCAAAATGAATGAAGTAGAGAAAATCCAGGGAAGAATCATAGAAGGAATTCCAAACAGAGCAATTTATTTTACACACACACACACACACACACACACACACACACACACACACCAAGCCAGTGGATAGAGAAAGAATGAATGGATAATAGCATCAATCTAAATACTAATGTTATATGAGTTCCATTTGATACTTGACACTTACTACTCACTATTACGGTGACCTTGGTCACATTTTTTTTTTTTTTTTCCTGAACCCTGGATTATTCAGATGTGAAGTGAGACATTGGATTAGTATGACTCTATATACTTTTCCTGGCTATGGAAATTGATCCCTCTAGTAATGCCCATCATTACATGTCCAAAATACTACGGGGGAATGATTAGGCTCCATAGATAAGACTATAGAATGAACTTTATCTGGAATTTGGGGGAAAATGTTTTTTCACAACTGCATAAAAATTTAAGAACAGTAATGTGCTATAAGACATTAAGAAAGAAGTATTTAATGTTCACATATTAATTTAAGGAATAATTATTAGTTTACAAAACAGTAACTTCAATGAACTTATTGTATTGCTCATTTAGCTTTGTTCCATGATTAAATGTTATACACACTATCAGAGCCTAGAAATCATAACATCAGTGACCTTGACTGGTGGGTTCATCAGTTTGGTTGAAAATAAAATTCAAATAATATTTTCTACAGGTCCATAGGTGAAGAATTGTGTAGAAGTTTTAGAATGACTTAGATACATTGAAATTTCATTTGTATTTCTGCAATGCATGATGACTTGCTTTCAATTTCTTAAGTTACATTAAAAGCCTTTATTTAAAAAAATCATCTTATGCTCTCATGCCTGCAACCTGAAGAGAGTCAACAAGATTACCTCTTCACCATCAGATATAGACAATTTAATTTAAGGAAAAAAATATTCAAACTATTTATCTAAACAAGACTGATTGCTCGTGTTTCTCATGGGCTAGAACTGCCATAACTAAATATCCCAGACTGAGTGGCTCAAAGAATGTTAATTTTCTTGCATTCTGGAGGTGGGAAGTTCAAAGATCAAGGACTTCTTGGTTTGGGCACTCTTCCTGATTTTCAGGTTCTGCTTTCTGGTAACTCCTTTAAGACCACTAATCCTATTAGATCAGAGCTCTGACCTTATGACCTCTTTTAGCTTTAATTACTTCCTACTTCAAACACAGTGACATTGGGGTCAGGCCTTCACTATATGGATATTAGTGGGCACACAATTCAGTTCCTAGCATTTCACCTCTAGTCCCCCCAAATTCATGACCTTATCAACATATGAAATAATTCATTCTTCTCCAATGGCCCCCAAAGTCAACTTGTTCAATGTCAACTGTCGAGTTTAACCTCTTGAGGCACACAGGTCATCTTCTTTGGATTGATTTCCTACCTTCCAGGCCCACCTGCATGGCAGAATCAACCCCAGCCCTGCAGGGTGGCCTTGCCTCTTCACCCCTCCCAGCTTGTCTTCTAGGGTCCTACATTCTGAAGTTGAAATTGCCCCTTGGAGGTGGGAGTGACAGCACCAATCCCTGACTGCTTTAAGCTTTATCCTTCCCTTTTCTTGAACAGCTCACTTTCAGAGCTGAATAATTTTGTATTCCCACTCTATACAACGAAAGAAATTCAACAGCCTTGCTTCATTCTACTCGGCTTTCTCTACCCCTTCAGTACAAACTAGCATGTCACTGCTGATATAAACCCAACACTAATCCTGGTCTCTAGTCTTGATGTGGTTTGACTGATTAGATCCATGTGCTAAAACCATGATCTCAAGATCATTTATTCATTGGTGCACTACAATCATACATAACAGTGGAATCCATTGTTCTGTATTTATACAAGCAAATGATGTAATCTGATAAATTTCTTACATCAATACCTCCCCTTTTCCTTCTTTCCTCCCTCCCCCTGTTTCTCTTCCTCTGCTTTACTGGTTTTCCTTTTATTTTTATGAGGAGCCCTCCCCCATTTTTAATTTTTTTTTTCCTTTTTCCAAGTTTACATATATGAGAGAAAATCTATGACCATTGATTTTTGGAATCTGGATTATTTAGCTTAACATAATGCTGTCAAGTTCCTAGAAATGACATAATCTGCTCTTCTTTATGACTAAGTAAAATTCCATGTTGTATATATACCGCATTTTCTTAATCTATTCATATGTGGATAGAAACCTAGGCTGCTTCCATAGCTTGGCTATTATAAATCCCACTACTATAAACATGGGTATGCATGTATTGCTATAATGTACTGATTTTAATTATTTTTGTTAATACCAAGAAATAAAATAGCTGGGTCATATGGTGGTTTCATTCCTAGTCTTTTGAGAAGTCTCCATATTAGTTTTCATAGTAGTTATACTAATTTACAATCCCATGACAGTTTGTAAGTGATCCTTTCTCCCTACATTCTTGCCAGTATTTATTATCACTTGTATTCTTGATGACTACCCTTCTAAATGGAAGGAGATGAAATTTCAATGTAGTTTTTAAAAATTTTATTTGCATTTCCCTGATTGCTAAGGATATTGAATTTTTTTTCAAATATAATTTATATTTCTTCTTTTGACAAGTGTCTTTTTAATTTATTTGTCCACTTGTTGATTAGGTTGTTTTTGTGGTAAGACTTGTGAGTTCATAATATATTTTGGATATTAATCCTCTGTTGAAAGAAGAGCTGGCAAAGATTTTCTTCCTTCCTGTAGGCTCTCTCTTTATGTTTTTGTTTTCCTTTGTTGTGCAGAAGATTTTCAGTTTGATTCCATACCATTGAAAAAAAAAATTCCTCCTTTTATTTCCTGAGCTTCAGGGGTCCTATTAAGGAAGATGTTGCCTGTGCCTGTATGTTGAAGGGCTGCCCCAGTATTTTCTTCCAGAAGTTGCAGCTTCTGGTTGAATTCCCTGGTCTTTGATCCATTTTAATTTGACTTTTGTGCAGGGTGAGAAAGAGAGGTCTAATTTGGTTCCTCTAGTATGGATTTCTAGCTTTCACAGCACCATTTGTTAAACAGGCTTCTTTTGATGCTTTTGTCAAAGATTGCATGACTCTGTGTGTGTGTGTGTGTGTGTGTGTGTGTGTGTGTGTGTGTATGTATGTGTGTGTGTGTCCCTTATGTCTTTTCCTAGGGTGGTCTTTTTAACAAATCTCTGTTCAAACACACATTTGGAGTTCTCTTCATAATAAGCTCAGACTTCCATACTAAAATACTGCAGATTTGGGGGTTTAACTAGCATAACAGTACTTTCTCACATTTGTGCAGCTTGGGAAGTACAAAATCAAGATGCTAGTGTATTCAGCTTCTGATAAGGACTCTCTTCCTAGTTTGCAGTTGCTGCCTTCTCAGAGGCAAAGAGAGCAGAACACTCCAGTGTCTTCTCATTTCTTTTATTATAAGGACACTAATTCTATCAGATCAGGTTCCACAGTTATGTCTTCTTCTAATCTTAATTAATTCTTACTCCAGATTTATTCACATTGGGAGTTAGAACTTCAACTTATATGTTTTTTGGAGGCACAGTTGATTCATAGCATCATGCTCTCTTGTTTGGACATCTCAATTTAACTTTTGAGCTTTGGTGTGATATGTAAGGCTCTTGTGATCACTATCAACCACTTGCAGCAATGGGTTACTCAATCTCACAGGAGACACTATGCTGTGAATCTCAGGACCATCTGTCTGGGCATAAGGGGAGTAAACAATCACCCTTGACTCTCATCCACCAAGGCAGTGCATTAACTGTCCTACAGGCTCACTTTGAATAAGTGCTCATGCTGAGTGGGTCCCTGGTCCGTTCCCATGTGCTTCCAACACCGAAGTTCCAGAGAAGGTTAAGGCGAGGAGTGAGGTTCACAGAGAGATGAAATCAGGCTGTGCCTGTGAAAAGCTTGTTGAAACCTTTTAGAATTCATCAGCCTACTAGAGGCTGATATTAGAAAATAATATGTGCAGTTCTGGCTATTATAGTTTTCAATAGCACAAATCATTTACATTCGTTTCCTTCAAAGAAAGGGATCTGTGTCCCTTCTCCTTGAATCTGGGAAACTCTCTAATGGACTATTAGAGAAGGGAGACTGTGCCAGTTTTCAGATCCAGGCTTTAATTAAGAGACTGTCAGTTTCTAGTAGGTTCTGTCCTTTGAAATATGGCTGGTTTTGGAAACCAGATATCATGGAGTGAGAAGTTTAAGTGATGTGGAGAAAACTGCTGTGGACAATTTTGCCAGTGGTTTCAGCTAAACCCTCAGCCAAATCTCACATCAAACACAGGCCGAGGGACTGATCCCAGTTCCAGCTATTATCTGATTCAGGAGAGAATCCAAAGAAAAATGGCCTCTGAGTCCACTGAACCCCCGGGACTATGAGAGAGAAAGATAGATCAGTGCCACAAGTTATGGGATTAAGGCATCAAATTGACAAGATTAGGTAATTTTATTTAATATTAAAAAAGTGTTTTTATTTTACTGATTAAAATTTTTATGTGGTTGCTTTGTTTTTTTTAAAGAAATATTAACATATTTAATTTTCTTCCTTTTTGATGTTTTGTATATTTACTTGGGCTTTGATGTACATACATATTGTGAAATTGTTACCATGATTAAATTAATTAACATGCCTATAATCTTACATAATTATCTGAGATCTTGATGGTAGAGATTTTGCCTAGTTTTTAAATTCCTATTGGTATCTCCTTTGCATCTTACCACGTGTATGGTGAATCTAGTTCAAAAGGTAGAACTTCAAGACAGTATATTCTTGTTTGAAGTAAAAGCATAGAAGATCAGCAAGATGGGAGACCATGAAAAAAACATAAACTATGACTATTCAATTTTTGTATGTAACAATTGAATGTTTTTCCCTTAAATTTACCAAAAACTTAAGCTATGTCCTTTGTAATTTCCAGTGTTCATCAGCAATTGACAATTTTTCCTGAGAATTACAAATTGCTTGGGCAAGCTATTAGATTTGCCACATTTTCTCTGCCTCTGGAGAAGTCAGGGGACATCCCTGTTATAAACCAGCCTTATTCAAACTACTCACAGCATGACCACTGTTTTGTTAGTGACTTTAGAAGTAAGATGAATTACCCAAATATTTTTATTTTCTGTTATGCAACCCAGTATAATTTCTTTCAACTACATTTACATAGTGTGAGTAAGAATGGAGGATATGATCTGAAAAATGACCTAGGATATTAAGAGAAAATTAAAATCACCAATTAGTATTGCTTCCCAAACTGAGTAAGAAAATATTTTTGAGTTTCTATTATATTTATGAAAAAGCTTCTGACTGCTGGAGTTTTGTACATCAAAGCATTCCTCTGTTTGGTTAAATATTTGCATTTGTTATGGTATCACCACATATTTATTTAAATTTCAGGCTGGCACCTAAGGGGGATTATAGCATTTACATATAATATTATTTTTCATGATATAATCTATAGTATGAAATAAGCATCAGCTTCATATCCAAGTGATTCATAAAATTATGTTTATTTTAGCTTCTATTAAAATAAAAAGGGTCACGTTGTGGGAAATGGATTATCATGACATTAATTGTGGTTCATGGAAGTTAGTACCACTAATTTCCTATTACTGTTTATCTTTTCTGACATTCACACTCAAGGTCATTCTTCTATTCAGGATTTCACTTGTGAACTACAGAATCCACTTCAATCACACATGCACACCACACACACACACACACACACACACACACACACACACTTAAGGCACTGGCCAAACAAAACACAAACTCTTTCAGCTCCCTGAGTTTCAGGTCTTGTAGACATTGACTGACCAAAGGAGCTTTACTGCTCTACAGCTAGTGGTCTTTCCTGACCACCTACCTCTCTCCAAAACTTGTAAGAGCCCCAGAAATTGACTCTACAGAACATTAATATCTCCTGTAGCAAACCTCTGTTAAAGAACAGATGCCTGTTTTGGGAGAAGGGTGTACTAATTTTAAAACAGAGCCTAATACTGAGCGATAAAATCAACATTTTAAAATAATTATGTGATAATGTTACTGAATTATGCAGGCCATACTGTCCAATGATGTTATAGTTAGAATGAAAGTCTCATGTTTCAAGGAATACTTGGCTGCCTCATATTCACCACTGAGAAAAAAAGAAAAACTATGATCACAGTTATTAAGAAAAGAAAGTAGGTATGTTTGGATTTTAGCATAACTGAAAATCATGATCATAGTGAAAACAGCTTTTTAGCAAAGGTTAAAAAAACTATATGTGTTTGAGGAAAAATATTTTTGTTCATTATAATACCTTGGTACATCATGTTATAATCAAGATTGTGTCACTCTTTCCATTATAAATCACTATTTTAAAGACCCATAAAACATCTGTAAAAATGAGCTCCAGGCACAATTTGGCATGTGAAATATTAACCCAAGAGAACTTATTTTTTTATTTTTATTTTATTTTTTTACAAAAGTGCATTTTAGGCCCCTTTTAAAACGAGGCAAAATTTAAGGTAGATTTTTTTTCTTCAGGTGCCTTTTTGGCACTTCATAAATCAAAACTGGTCTTGCTTGTTAAAAACCAAATCTTCCAAGTACTTGGTGAATTGGGAGAGCTAATCACTTTGAGTGCTTCAAATGCCTCCTTTAACAGGGCCTTAAATATTTTAAACATTACGTGGGATCACTAAATATCTGAAGAGTTTTATAAGCCTCCTACTAGAAAACCTTTTGCTTCTTTCTTTCCAGGTGGTATTAAAGACTTTGGTGAAGCCAAAATAGAGTGTAAAGTGCTTTTCTAATGGAAGCATGATTCACCATTTCAGAAATTCAGATTCCATGACAGCTCCACCTGGCAAGCCAAGTCATCTATTTGTGGAGTCTTGTCCACCTGTGCCTATCCAGAGCTCAACCTGGATGATACACACTTGGCTAAATCCATCCTAAAATTATCAACTAAGTAAACCTGGTGATGTCTTTACTGAAAGAAAAGACTTTACAATATTCTAACCATTACAAAGAAAATACTTTGATCCCAATGAGCATATCCTAAATGTAAATCAAGTGTCCATTTGGCCCAGTAAGATTAAACTCCAGAAGCAAATGAAAAGTTAACACATAAAAATCACACTTCAAACACAGCCAAAGGCTAACAGATTCTATACATCCAGACATTCTCAATGGTACAGGGATTTATTTCATTTCAAGTAAAAGTCTAATTGACTCTCAAAGCAAGAAAATTAATTTTGCATTAGCTTCTTATCTGTGGGATATCTTTATTTCAAATCTGAACAGAGTGTACAAAATTGGGTAGTCTTAGATATCATAATCCTCTTCATTGAAATCTAAACTTGGTGATAGGTTCTGTGTTTGAACTCTTGCATTAGGGCATCATTTTTGGTCATTAACAGAATTCCTTTTTTATTTTTTTATTTGTTTTAATTAGGGTTATAATTTATCATTCTTGTTGTACATGGTGTAGAATCACACTACTTGTATAATTATAGTCCTTTTTTAAAGTGAGTAATATTTTCAGGTCCAGGAATTGAATCATTCCCATTTATTGTGTTCTTCCCAAGTGCAAAATGCTAGGTTAAATGTTTTCACTTATATCTTGTGATTCTGCCAGCAACCCTATGTGTTAGTATTTATTGGCCCTGCATATAACACTAATATTATTCCAGCCCTGTAGGACCAACCAAATCACAAATGATGCCTTCTGAAAGCGTTGATTAAGAAGAGTGTGTGTGTTTTATAACATGGTGACATATCAGCAAGCACCCTCCTATCTGGAGGTGCGGTCTATGTCCTCTACTCTCACATCCAGCGAGGCTGTTTGACAACTCTCAGCACTGAAGTACAGCAGAGATGACGCTACATGATTTCCAAGACTTGGTGATTAAAGGCCATTTAGCTTCCATTTTATTCACTGGAACACTGATGGGGTCATTATGTCAGATACTCCAATACCTGGAGACTGCCAAGGCAGAAGGGACCCCGTTTAGAAAAACCACACATAGATTTTTGTGGTTAAGGGTTCCAGCTGAGCCCAAACTTCAAAGTGTCTTGGCCCAGGCAGTAACAGGTGATTGAAAATGCTCCTGATCATTCCAGCCTCCAGCTGTGTTTCCTATTTGGGCATTTGGGGCTTGCATGAGGACCCCAGTCATTATGGAGCAGAGAATGTCATTCTTAGCTTGCATTGTCTGAGTTCCTGATGGACACAATCTGTAAGCATATTCCCATTATTAGTAGATGAATGAAGAAAATGTGATATGATACATAGATACACCTAAATATACATGTGTACATATGCATATATTCATGTGTGTATACACATGCATATACATACATATGTATGTATGTGTGTGTGTACACACACACACACACACACAATGGGATATTTTTCAGTTACAAACAATGAAATCCTATCATTTGCATCAATGGGTCGAAATGGAGGTCATTATATTAAGTGAAATAAGCCCGAAACAGAAATGTAAGTACCTTGTGATCTCCTTTATAGGTAGAATCTTCAACAAGGCTCATGGGCAGAAACACAGACTAGAATGGTAGTTACCAGGACATAGGAAAGGTAAGTACAAGAGAAGGTGGTTGAAAAGATGTTCATCAACACAAAATTTCAGTTGTATAGGAGAAATAAATTCAGGAGATCCATTGTACAAGATGGTGAATATAGTAATAACGATATCTTGTATACTGGCAAATTAAAAGAATAGAACTTAACTGTTCTCCCTACAAAAGTGATTATAGGCATGTGAGGTATGTGTCAATTAACTGAATTTGGTCATCCCACACTGGATACATGGATCAAAACATTTTGTTGAATATCATAAACATATACAATTACTCTTTGTTAATTAAAAAGTTAAATTAAAGCAAATGATTGTCCCCAAAGACTTTTGAGATTAGAGACAGATACTGCCAAAACCGTGCTCTACCAGTTAGTAAGGGAAAAACTTTTAAGACTCTAGTCTGACTCCAAGACAAATGCACAAATTTGGAATCTCTGCTCTGTGAACTCTTTGAAAGTATTGTTCTTCAAACTTGATTGGGCTCAAATCACAATTATACACGACAAGTTCTCTAGAGCCTCTCTTTTGTTACTCTCCGCCATGTATCCAGAAAACTTTCTAAATCTATGGATTTCAAAACTCAGGGATATAAAGTTAACGCTAGAATTAAATGCCTCACTAGAGTTAGATACCTGTTCAGAGTGGAAGCTTTCATGTATTTTAACAGAATCTTATAGTTTGAATTTTTTTTTTTTTTAACCAACAACAGGAACCACTTTTAAATTTACAGTCTGTTCATCAGAAAAATTAAAAAAAATTAATTAATTTTTAATTTATTTTAATTAATTAGTTATACATGACAGTAGAATGCATTTATGCACTGTGATATATCATACATAGATGGGATATAATTTCTCATTTTTCAAAGTATACATGTTACAAAATCATATTGGTCATATAGTCACACATATACATACAATAATAATGTCTGTTTCATTCCATTATCTTTTCCATCACCACATCTCCTCCCTCCCCTCCCTTCACTTCCCTCTACCTAATCTAACACTATTTTTCCCTAGTTCCCCCTGCCTTATTTTGAATTAGAATTCATGTATTTGAGAAAACATTCGGCCTTTGGTTTTATGGGATTGGCTTATTTCGCTTACCATGATATTCTCCAACTCCAATCATTTACTGGCAAGTGCCATAATTTCACCCTTCTTTAAAGCTGAGTAATATTCCATTGAGCATATATACCACATTTTCTTTATCCATTCATCTATTGAGGGGCACCTAGGTTTATTCCATAAGCTAGCTATTGTGAATTGAGCTGCAATAAACATTGATGTGGCTGTGTCACTACAGTATGCTGATTTAAAGTCCTTTGGGAATAAACCGAGGAGTGGGATAGCTGGGTCAAATGGTGGTTCCATTCCTAGTTTTCTATGATAGCTGAAACTATAGGTATGTGTGAAGGAGCCCCAATTAGGAAGGGCTATTCCGGCTAGCTGGAAGCCATAAGTTCCACCTGATATGTATGTGAAGCACCTGTAAATGCACGTGAGGCACCCGCAAAGCTAAAGGTATATAACCGGGTGAAAGCGGTCGGAGTTAGGAGAATGGAGAATTCAGTCAGTCGTGCAGTCGCTCGGTCGGTCAGAAGAAGAGTTCGGGTCGGAGAAGAAGAAAAGAATCAGAGCGGCCAGAACATAGGCAGAGCGGTTACAGATAGAAGAAGTAATAAGCTGGTCAGAGTTAGGCCGAGGCTCCCGAGGAAGAAAGAAGAAAGAAGAAAGAAGAAAGAAGCTCTAAAAAATAATCTTTCTTTACATATGTGGAGTTTCTAATGTAAAACTAATTGACAAATCTTAGGTTGATAGTTCTCAGTCAGACAACTGATTACCTTACCATTCAAGTTTAATATAACGACAACAGATAAAAATCCCTCTGTCTATGCCAAAGCATTTTAAAATAAAGACATCACAACCAATTAGTGTTCGATATGGAATTGCACATTAACCAGATTTAGAATTTGATCAAAAAGTCCAGTGTATAATTTCTGATTTGTCCAAACTATGTAAAGTTAGGCGAATTAGTTGGCATGCTGAAACCTCATGTTCTTTATACACATTGATTTTACTCATATTTATTGGGTGCTTACTTTGTGCCAGTCACTGTGGTTGGTTCACAGGACAAAGCATAACAAAAATCAGTCTGTGCTGAGCTACTGTCCTTTGAGATAGGCAGAACTTCATTATTAATTCAAAAAACGAAATTGCAATTTTAGTAAGTGAAGGTAAAACTTAACAACATTAATTAAGAATACTTAAACAGTCTAATGGAGTTAATTTTTTTTTTCTTTCTTGGGAAGCTGACATTCAACCCTAAATTTAAAAGTTAAGGAACATTAACTGTGGAATGAGGAGTAGAGGACAATATTTTTAAAGTTCAGAGATGATAGCAAAATGTGTGCTTATTTAAGGCTAGAAACTTGGGCAGGAATCTGAATATATATGTGTGTGTGTGTGTGTGTGTGTGTGTGTGTGTGTGTGTGTGTCTTTAATGAGAACTTCAGCTTTTATCCTGAAAGCCATGGAAAGCCATGAACAAACATTGCAGTTTTTTCATATCACCATGTTTTCTCTTTAAAAGATTAATTACTCAGATTGAACGACTTTGGAAAGCAGCAATTCCTCAAAAGACCAGGAGTGGAACGCCATATACCTAGCTATATCATTTCTTGGTATTTACCCAAAAGAACTAAAATCATCATACCATGGTGATACATGCATGCCAATGTTTATACCAACACAATTAGCAATTTCTAAGATATGGAAACAGTCTAGGTGCCCATCAACAGATCAATGGATAAAGACAATGTGTATATATAGTTACTGTGGAGTTTCATGTAGTCAGAAGAATGACAAATTATGTTATTTTCTGGTAAATGGATGAAACTAGAAAACATCATGCTAAGTGAAAAAGCCAGACTCAGGAAGTTATCTGTTATATGTGAGAGAAAGAGAGAGACAGACAGATAGACATACAGAGACAGAGAATGGATCTCTCAAAAAGTGAAGGGAGCCAGGCTCTTTGGCACATGCCTGTAATCCCAGCGACTTGGGAGGCTGAGGCAGGAGGATTGTGAGTTCAAAACCAGCCTCAGCAAAAGCAAGGTGTTAAGCAACTCAGTGAGACCCTGTCTCTAAAGAAAATACAAAATAAGGCTGGGAATGAGGCTCAGGGGTCTAGTGCCCCCGAGTTCAATTCCTGGTACCCGCCCCCCCAAAAAAAAATGGAGAAGGGAAAGAGTGTACTGGAAGAGAATCCAGACAGAAGGAAGGGAGGGCATGGGGAATGCTGAGGAATTAAATGTACCAAACTGTGTCTATTATCAAGTATGCCACAAAAAATATCTCACTTTTATTTATAATTTTAATTAACTAATCAAAATAATCACAATAATAATAATAAAAGGGACAGTAGATTAGAGCAAGTGGATCAGGGATGGGAGGAAGGGGAGGGAAGGTACCTGAAAATGAGATTGATGAAATTCTGATATGTGCATGTGCAAATATAGTTGAATAAATCCCACTATTATGTATCATTATAATATGCCAATAAAAATATATATTGTTTAAAATTTATAAAATGTTCACTTAGGTTTCACGGAGAGAAAATACAGAAAAATTGAAAGAATAGGTAACAAGAGGCCATTTAATAGGACGACGTCCAGGCAAAAGATGGCTGTGGGTGGGACTGTAAAAGGATCTTCATTTTGTTCCTCATCACACAATAGTTATTCTTTCAAAAGTTTCCAGTATCAGCTACATAAATGAAAATGATTAAACAGTTTGGATCTTCATAAGATATCATTAGAATGTCAATAAATGCAAATTTATTCTATCTAGTATTTAGATATGTTTGACTAAAGTACATGCCTTGGTTGGTTTTGTTTTGCTACTGAGAATACTGTGGAGTAGATAATTTATAAAGACCATAGTTTGATTTCCTTTGAGTTCTGGGAAGCACAGTGTCACATCTTATGAAGGTCTTCACGCTGTATCATCCCATGACAGAAGGAAAGGAAAATAAAGAAAAGAGCAGGAGAGCAAGAGGGGGTCTAATCCACTGTTATAATCAACCTACTCATGTGATAATGGCAGTTATCCATTCATGAAGAAAGAACCCACATGACCAATTTACTTCTTGAAGGTCCCACCTTTCAACACTGGTGTTGGGGATTGATTTTCCAACACATGAATTTCTGGATACACATTCAAATCATAGCAATGCATGAATCAATCAATTATACAGAAAACATTTGAAGTTAGTGAAAACAACCTGTAGCTCATTAAACCATTGACTCAATTGCATCAGACAGAAATGCTCAATAAACATAAGATCATTAATTGGCCCAGGTAACAGGGACCTGAGTCACAGTATATACACAGTAAGACAAGGTTTGAGTTTTGATTATTTGTTTACTGTGCAATTCCTAAGATTCAGTATGAAATTTCATAGACTTTACCATAGTATACATTAAGGAAAACTTATCTCCAATGACTGTATTAAGCTTAGTTACTTTTTTCTCCTGTTCAAAGAAAAGTGAGAGGGACAATTTCATGCCACATATTACCAGTTTATGAGCAGTCAGAAAGGTGTACTTTATGTATACAGTTTTTGTCATAGGACAAAAATAAATAAGTCAGTAATGACCATTTCAGCACATGGTAAATCTATCATGTCTACATAATGCCACATGAGAATGCATGGTCTAACCACCCAAAGAACCTAACAGAAAATATAAAATCAAACTTGGGAAGTACAACACACTCCATCTGTCTCTGGCACAACACAATGTTTTCAATTAGAAGAGATAACATATAACTCAAGAGGTCTTTGAGGGTGATATCACTGTGTACGTGCCCTGCCAACATCTTTCATGTTATGAACTTAAGGATCAAGTAATTGCACTAGACATGTAAACCAAACAAATATGTTGGGCTAACCAAGGCAAGTGAGTCAGGTTTAGATTTTCCTAATTAGAAGTTAATATGCTTCTCCAGAAAATAAACTAAAAAGGAATCTGGTCTTAGAATACCATGTCTATGACACCAAGAATACACCAGCACATAATATAAAAGATACGAAAGAAAATAAACAATGAATCATGATAGTCAGTGAAATTTATTGCAGCTAAATATAAAACCATCAGATATGTTTCTCTTCTTTCTAGGAGGACAAATTATATTACTGGCAATGTCAGTTATCCCTAAAGGAAAGAATAAATACAATTCATACTCTATCTTCATACTAAACAGTAAAACACATAGATTTAAATGTATAAATCTTCCAAATGGTAGCTTTAGCAAAATATGTAACATTGGGCAACCATGGCTAAAGAGATGAAGATCTACAGTCTCCTACTTTCTAAAAACTTGGTCCTGACTGCCATGGTGGTTTTAGTTTCCCCCTCCATTGTAAGGATGAGCTTGCACTTCAAATATTTATATCACTTAAAATATTAAGAAAAGAATAAAATGAGTTAACTTGACCATATAGTATGTTTCATCTTTTGGCCACTTAGGAATGAACCTAGTTAACCTCAGATACAGACTTAAATACTATCTAGCACATATCATAGCGCGCATACACACACACACACACACACACACACACACACACACACACGCTGTTGTGGTTTAGATATTAGGTATTCCCCCAAAAGCTCATGTGTGAGACAATGCAGGAAGACTAAAGGAGAAATGGTTTGGTTATGAGTGCCTTAACCCAATCAAAGACTTAATCCCCAGACTGAATTAATGAGCAGTAATTGAAAGTGGGTAGGGTGTGGCTGGAGGAGGTGGGTATGTCTTTGGGGTATATATTTTGTATTAGGCAAGTGGAGTCCCTCTCTCTTTGCTTCCTGATCATCATTCATGAGAGCTGCTTCGCTCTGCCACATTCTTCCACCATGTTTTTCAGCCTCACCTTGAGCCCCAAGGAATAGTGCTGGCTGTCTATGGTTTCAGACCTCTGAACCAGTGAGCCCTCAGATAAACTTTCTTCCTCTAGAGTTGCTCTTCTCAGGTACTTTTGTCATAGCAATGAAAAAAAAAAAAAAAAAAAAAAAAGCTGACTACATACATACTTACTCTTTAATAAGAAATGTAAACAACTCCTTTAATATTTATTTCTGTTATTCATATAAGGTGAGTTCTGGCTTGATTAACCCAGAGTCCATCTAGTATGCTGGTTTAAACCAGGCTGTATTTGAATCTCAGCTTTGAGTTTTATTACTTGCTTTGTCTTCATCTTCCCATTTTTAGATTGTGAGGAATAGTAAGTAGCCCTATCTCTTATAGATGGATGAGGATTAATTAAATGATATTTATTTGTAAAGTTTAAAAGAGTGCACAGTGCATATGTATTATTTTAATTTTAAAAATGGCATTTCCTGAGATACTTATGTATTGTGATAATTAATTGTATGTGTCAATTTGGCTAAATAAAGGTACCTAATTATGTAATCAACTACCAATGTAGGTATTGCTGTGAAGGTATTTTTAAAGATATGATTCATATGTAAATTAGTTGACTTTGGGGAAATAAGATTGCACTCATAATGTGGGTGGGCTTCAATCAGTTAAAGCCTTAAGAGCATGTAATGAGGTCTCTGATGGAATTCTTCCTGAGACTATGACATAAAAGCCATTTGAATTTCCATCATTCCTTGCCATCCTTTGGAATTTGGTCTCAAGACTTTATTATCAACTCTTACCTAAATTCCAGACTGGGGCTTGTCTACAGATTCTGGTTTTGACCACTTCCATGACTGTATAAGGCAGTTCCTAAAATGCTTTCTGTCCCTCTGTCTCTGTCTCTCTCTACACACATACATACAAAAGACTATATATATATATAGTATATGTATATACTATATATATATATATAATTTTCCATACACAAACATATATACAAAAGGGTGTGTATATACACATGTGCATATTAATTTTTCCAAGTGACCAAATTTATTCACTCAATAAAAAATTATTGAAGGCCTACTATGTACCAGAGAAACTCTTCTTTATACTGAAGATTTAAGGTAGATGAACTTTCCACTGTTACAGAGATTTAAGAGTAGGAAATTTTTCTTGTTTAAAATTGTATTTCTAGCACCAGTATATTGAATTAGGTATGGAATATGCATACACTATTTATTTATTTAACCTATATTAGGGCTGGGGATATAGATCAGTGTTAGAGCTCTTTCCTAGCATGTGTGAGGCCCTGAGTTCAAATTCCAGCACCACAAAAAAAATGCTTCTCCTTATTTAACCTATATTAATTAATAAATGACTCCCTCCTCCATTTCTGTCAATCTTCAGAAAGCTCCAAAGTTAGCCACTTAGATCAGTCAACTTTTCATTATTATAAAGAAAAAAAAAACACCCAAAGTAATCTACTTATGCAGAAAATAGATTTATTTAGCTCATAGGTTTGGATGTTCAAGAGCATTGTGCCTGCATTGACTCAGTTCTGATGAAGTCTATTTAGGGGGGATCACACCATGGTGGATGGTATTGTAGGAATCTGTGTGGGAGCAAGAGATTATATCTTCATAGTGGAAGCCAGAAATCTGGATCAGGCCAGCCTAAGACTTTTATAATAACCTTCTCCAAGAGCTACCAAGAGGTTACCAAGAACTTTCTTGATACCGTTTAAAAGAATATCCCCAGCTGACCCATTAGATCCCACCTCTTAAAGTTTCTATTACCTCTGAGTACCACAACCCTACGGCCATGCTTCCAACACATGAAACTTTGGGAGTAAACCATATCCAAACCATAGTACATTTATCTTTCAAAAATTATATGTTTACAACATTTTAAAACTGTGTGTGTATATGTATGTGCATAAAACTCAGTACATACACAGAACTTCAAGAATCTGGTAGCACATTGGTTGCCTAAATGGCTCATTCTGATAGATATTCTTGTTCAATAAAACAACATCTATATTAATTGTTTTTTGTTTACATTTCATATGATCATGGTTGTATCCATATGGCAAATAAAATATTGATATCATTAGTGTGTAATTTATCACCTTTGGTTTCTCATATAAATCTATTCATATATAAGCATTGGCATTATTCATTTCAACATTCGAAACAATCTTTTAAGTGTTAATATTTTTGTGTTAGTGAGTTTTTCATTGCTGCGAAAACATATGTAAGAATAATAACTTAAAGGGAGAAAGATTTAATATGGATTATGGTTTCAGAGGCTACAGTTCATCCTCAAATGGGGCCATTGCTTTTAAGCCTAAAGGAAGACAAAAAAAAAAAAAAAATCATGGCAGAAGTGCATGGTGGAGGAAAGCCATTCCCCTCATGGCAACCAGGAAGAGAGAGAGAAAGGGAGGAAGGGGCTAGGGACAAGATAAAGTCCCCAGGGGCATACATCCAAGGGTCCACTCCCCTCAAAAAGGTCCTAGCTCTTACAGTTTCTACCACCTCCTAATAATGTCATTAGCTATTAATCCTTCAATGAATTAATGCACTGATGAGATCAGAGCCCTCATAATCCAATCACTTCCCCAAATCTTCACCTCTGCCTTAAGGACTAAAAGTTCAACGCTGGTGATAGTGAGCAACTGATGGACTTATGTTGGAAGAAAGAATTAATTTCAACACTGTTTATTAAGTAGGCAAGGCACTCTAAATCTTTAAACAGGGAAGAAAATATATTGCAATTCAGTAGCTTCTCTATAGTATCTGTTCATGAAATTACAGTGTTATAAATATTCTTTTTCTTTTTCCCACAAACACAGTTTAAAAGTTGTGTTCTAGTTTTAAATCAAATGCATTATTTTTGTCACACAGAAGTGATGATTGTGAAATTTCTAGTTACTATCTTCTCTTTAAACTGAATTAAATATATTTCTAATCACTATGCCATCTTAAGCATGTATAACTTAAAATTTTGTTTTGATAAAAAGAAGGGGACAAAACATTTAATTGATGTAATTTGAAATAATCTCTGCACAAAGTTTTCATACTAAGGACTATCTTTACTTTTTTTGAAATTGAGAACAAATTGGATTGAATTAACTACTGGGCAGAACATTTGTTACTTTGTTTTCAGTGAAGTTGGCCACCATCTAAATCAAATCAAGTTAATTTTATTTGGGGTCTCTCTGCTCCTCAGCATCCAGTTTGCTGACATTTTTTCTCATTCCTTGCTCATTTTGAACACTCATCTTTCTGAAATGTTTCCTCTGTGTCCACACTAATTTTAAGAACATGACCATGCTATACTCACATTTACCTAACTATTTAAATCTCCTCTGCCTAGAATATTATTCCCTGAATTTTTACATGATTGATATACTATAATTCAGATTTTTATTCAAATGAATTTCATCATGTTTATTTAAAGTAAAATTTTACTGTTGAATACCCTCAAAAATTCTTATTTTGGTCCTGTGTGGTACGCTACTCATGAAGCTACTTGAGTAGTCTTTTACTCTATACTGAGCCATGGGGAACTTAATCATTCCCCTTGGGAATGATCCTGGCATTCCCCTATGTAGACTGCCCAAAGCGTGAGATCTCTGCCCTCTTTCTACCAGAGGGACATCTCTCTGGATGAAGCTCTGGAATTGGGTGTAACCTATTGGGCCTGGACAGCCCACCTTCTACCTTATTTGGCAAAAGAACATTTTGTGGAAAATTTTTGGTGCTTCCTTAATATAAATAAACCAAACTCGGGCTCTTGCTCTCTCTCTTTCCAGTGTGGAAGCTCAATCCTTAAGGTCAAAGAGCCGTCCAGCCCTAGCTTTCTAAAATTATTTTCTATGTAGTGTGTTTTTTTTTTCACTGCCTTCTTTTCTTAGCTTTTGCCGCAGCCAGCTCACTCCAAGCAGAGGAAACCCAATTCCACTGCCTGCACTGGATGTCGGCAAGGGATCTGGATTTATTGATTTTCTTTCTTTCTTCCTTCCTTCCTCCTTCCTTCCTTCCTTCCTTCCTTCCTTCCTTTCTTTCTTTCCCCTTCCTTCCTTCCTTCCTTCTTTTTTTTTTTTTTTTGTAGAATCTTTGAAAACAATTTATTCTTAATAAATTTCTCAGTGGATAAGAAATTTTATACAATGTTTCTTGTTTTCTTTCTTTCTATTTTTATTTTTTAGATGATTTTTTTTCTCCAGGAAATGTTTAGAAATGTTTTTCCTTAGTTTGATTGTTTATTGATTCTAACAATAAATATCTAGAATATTTCCACCTGAACGCTTCCTGGTTCTGAAGATTTGTGTGTGTGTGTGTGTGTGTGTGTGTGTGTGTGTGTGTGTGTCATGTGAACTATCCAATTTTTTCTATGCATTTTTCCTGCTGTTATCTGTTTAGATATCTTGTGACTTGGATTTCTGCAACTCCTATCAGTTCATCTTTATAAGTTTCTTACTAGTTGATAATTCTAAAAATATAGACAATTCAGAATGATTAGATGATACTTCTAAAACTGTTTTTAGTTGTACTTTTATATCTAGGAATCTTTTTTATTGGATTGGTCATTAATGAGTGTCTGTTCTTTCCTTCATATCTTAGTTCTAAAACATTTCCACATCATTATCTCCAACCTTTAATTTTAATTTTTCTTTAACCAGTTGCATCCATTAATGTCTATGTGTCTTCTTTTTTTTTTTCTGATAGCTTCCTCATCATATTATTATGATCTTATGTTTTGTCTAGCAGATCTTGTCTTTTATTATCAATTTTCAGTATCAGATTCTTTCTCAACCTCTTATTAATAAGTCACAGTCTGTGAATCAGATGGCAACTTCTTTGTATTCATTTGCCATGATACAAACATGTGAAATTGTATCTAACCTACCTTTTCCTCTCACATCTCATATTAAATCTACCAATAATTTCTGCTTATATAAATTTTACAATATGTGCAGAATCTGATATTGTATTCCCACTTACATCCTATTATCATGTGTCTCACTTGACCATTCTGTAATAACAGGCTCCTAAGTGATTTATCTGTTTCTACCCACCTCCATCTGAGCTCCCCTTTCCTACCCACAGTCTATACTCTGAAGTGCACTATGAGTGAGGCTTTGACTGTTTCATTTCCAATATTACATCAAGCTCATTTCCAAAACCCAATATTGTTTACTTATTTTACTCAGATAAAAATGTGAATTATTTTACTGTAGGATGAGATTTTTACATAGTCTAATTCTGTGCTGCTGCACTGATAACATTATTTAACTTCTCTGTAGAAGGCTTTCCTCCTTCTCAATGCATCTTTGCTGAGACCCTGGGCCTTTGTACTTGCTCTTCTTTCTACCAGGAGCAATCTACACATTTCACTCCCTTACTTTGTTAATACCTATATTCAAATAGAATTTTTTTCCCAAAAAGACCTACCTTGACTACCTTATCTGAATACAAACCTCCCATTTTTCTTTTCTCATTGACATGCTTTTCCATCTTAACACTTATTACATCCTGAAACATAACTACTGTGTTTTTGTCATTCAGTGTCTCTTTCCTAACTGTAATGTAAATATCATAAAACGAGTGAGGTTTTCTATTTTGTTCACTACTGAATCTCTAGTTCTTAGAACAATGCATGATGCAGCATAGAATTGACAGATAGGTGTTAAGTAAACAGTTGAACTAATTAATACTGAAAAGGAGAACAGCTTAGGAGATCTCAGAAGGGGGATTCCATGAGAATAAGCAATAAATATGCCTGCTTTCATTTCTTTCCTACTTTTACATGATGGTTTTTGAAGATACAATGCTTAGAATCTCTTTGGCCTTCTTGAAGCAGAAGCAGAGGTATGACTAACAACACAAGAAAGGAAAAGTAGAAAGTCCAATGGTTTAGGCACTTGGGGGTAGTGTACAACTAATGACCTGCAACTTCATTTCTTGATTTATCAATAGATCTTTCTTATGACAATATGATGCTACTTACAGCTCAAATCATATACAGTCACAAGAATGGGATCCTAATTAGAATAAGTTATACTCCATGTATGTATGTCAAAGTACACTCCTGTCATGTATATCTAAAATAAAAAATAAAAAATGAAAAAAGTAGTATTCAAGATGTAAACCAGAGTGCTCCACAAATCCATCATTATTAGAAAGAAAATTGCAATAGTGAAAAACAGAAAAACAAAACCCATACCAAATAAACAAGAACAACAACAAAAATTCAGTGAGACTGTGCATCCATTTTTGAAGAAAAGGGATATAGGTGTCCTGTGAGAGATTACTACAATTTTTACAATGAGATTAAAAAAGCATAAATAGTAGAAGCTCACTCTGGTGGAACAAAACTGGACAGTGTGTCTGGATTCTAAACTGGCTGTTACTCATCAGCTCTTTGACTTATTGTTTCTTAACCCAGTAGGACCTCAGATGCCTGTAAACTGGTAATAGTACTTGCTATTAGTACAATAATAATAATAATAGTTGCTTCAGAGTGTTGTTGGAAAGATGATGTATAATAATGAGTATAAATCACCTGTTTTGCTGCTTCTACTGTTTGCAATTACTGTTGTGACATAAGACTTTCGATTAATAAAGGGGCATATAATTAATTTGATAGGCAAATAGAAGCCACTCTATTTTTATTTTTTTAAGTACAGAGGCATTATGTAAAAGCATCACAAACTCAGAGCTACCAGGGTTCTCTCCTCCTTCCCTTTCTAGGAAAGCTAAACATGAATCTGTTGAAACAAACCATGTTCCATAAAGATAATATTTGAAAATATAAAATGGTTTTATTTACTTTAATCATATACAATTCTCAAAAGGAAAGAGTTTTGAGAGGAAAGGATGGCCTGGGAGAGGTTATTTGTAAATTATTTGCAAGTAAAAGGAAATTATTATAACTGTTAAAGTTCATTGTGTTTATAAACTTTGTTTTCATCTTTCATTAGTGTACTCCATTTATAATCATATTTATAATAAAACTAAATGAACCTTAAAATTAGAATGTCAAAATAAATATATAATCTGTTGAAGGTGATTAAGAACGTTTTATAGCTATTTACTCTCTACTCTGGGATGATAACTCTAACTTTATGCAGAATAAATATTATGGTCAGTTGAAGTAGCAAACAGGCTCATTACTCTCTGAAATTATTTTCTGCTTAGAGATTTTTCAAGCTTTCTCTAAACTTCAAGGATATATTGTCTGGATCAAATTGTCAGAAATCTATTGGTTCAATTACTTTTCTGAACCTGGAAAAGTTAATATTGACATGAAAAGATACTTAGTAGTCCCAATTCATGTAATTATAGCCAGCTCCAAGTAACTCATCTGCCTTTCAGAACCAGTTTCTGCAAAATTAAAATTAAGTGCAATGTTTTATTTTCTTGAACTTGCTTTAACAGAGTCTTTGGTAATCAAGAAAGTAGGCAGCTATAAATTTCTTAGGTATTAATTTATAATCCTATGAATAAGTTACCATTATATGTGTGTGCATATTATGTATATTTATACATATATAATATGTGTGTATGTGTGTGAGTGTGTGTACCTATGTGTGTATACATATACATACACATATATGTATAATAGTTTATATATACATACATACATGTATATACATAATAGTAGCATATATATGTAATGTATATAAGTATGCATGTACATATGTAGTGTATATATGTATATGATATATATAAATGCATCTGAACACACACACACACACACACACACACACACACACACACATATACACACACAAAATGATAGAGGGAGACTATAGTCCAAATTTTCACCTGCCTTCTATGTGGCAAAAGTTTGATTCTATGGAATATGTATTTTTTCTCTTTTCTATGGTCTGAATAATTTCAGAACTTGATCATACTAAGCATTTTATTTGCAACCGTTCTGATTAAATACATGTGGTTTACCCATAAAAAGGTAACTTATGAATAATTCAGGGAAAATATCAATATCTTTTATAAACACTGAGAACAATCACAGAAAGTACTTCTAATACATTATGGAATCTAGCCATTACTTCCATTTGCAAATAACTGGAGAATTGACACATTCTCACAAGGCCACCCCCATCACGTGGTGCTGTTGTTGGCCATTTAGTTGCTAACTGGAGAATCTAACTGGAGATGAAGTGAAATGGAATTCCATATGGAGTCTACATTTCTTTTGCTTTAGCAAACATATTCACTGAGGACATAACAATCACTACAAAGCAGGTCAGACTTTCACAGGACAAAAATTGGGGGAGTGTTGCAATATAATTTTTTATTTTTGCTAAAACATGAGATAAAATCAAGCTTATTCATTTAATAATGATTTGGAAAATGTCTTCACTGAAAGACATGAGAATTTTAAATAATAGCAATGGAAATATTTTATTTATCAAATCTTTCCTTCTGTGCTCATTTTTTTGCCTCATTCAACCTTAGGTTCTACTCTGGTGCAGATTCTCAGAGGCATGTGTATCAATTCAAGAGCCTATAACATCTGTTAGGGAAATATTTTACCCAGAATTCTACCCTTATTCATCCAGCTAACTAGTTCTCAGATTTTCACACATCTCACTTTCAAGAATATTGGCTTAGTAAATGTCTGTAACTGAAGGAAGGATAGGGCTGAGGATATAGCTCAGTTGATAGAGTGTGTGCCTCCCATGTATAAGGTCCTGGGTTCAATCACCAGCACCACAAAAAAAAAAAAAAAGTTTTTCTTTGAAAATAATAGTTCTAAAGTCCATACCTGCCATCCTATATTTATTGTTCCCATGCCAGCTTATTTTGGGCAAAATATTGTCATAATGTATCTAGTTATTATTTTTATTTATTTTTTCCACCATCTGATAGCCCAGGTGAAACTGAAAACAGATCATCATATTTTATATCTAAACACATAATTTCCATTCATTCTCAGCCCTACTGAGTTCCATATTGCTTAATATTTTGCCTGTTCCATCTGTTTTTCATCTATTTTCTCACTTTCTTCTAGTGTGTTTTGCATACATGTGCTTAAACCCATCCAGGAGTCTTCTTTCTTCCGTCCTTCCTTTCTTTCTTCCTCCCTTCCTCCCTCCCTCTCTTGATATCTCTCTCTCTCTCTCTCTCTCTCTCTCTCTCTCTTCTCTCTCTCTCTTTCTTCCTTCCTTGCTTGCTTGCTTGCTGCTTCTTCCCAATAGAGTAGAATGTGACAGCATTGTATATATATACGTATATATATACATATATATACATATATATAAATAGAATTAGAAAAAAGTAGGATACTTTACACATTTTAAAATTATTAATTATTATTTGGTAAAGGAAGTGTGTGAATGTGTTTATGTCAGTGGTGTACAGCCTGAGGTGTTGGTATGTGTATTGGACCATATGTAAAATGGATTATTTGTTGTGGATCCTGGTTTAAAAGACGTAAAAGCAACTGCTGTACTAAAAATTAACTATTAAAATATCATAATTTTACACTTCTATTTTCATGTGGGAAACTGAATGGGTTTCATAATGTTAGCTATCCTTATTCAGAAATGATGTATATGTCTGTCTTTTCCAAAAGTTCACCTCTGACCTATCCAGATCTGACCTTTGTTAATCTTTGTTTTCTCAGCACAATATTTCTCCCCAAATCTAGCCTATTTTTGCTACCATCTGAGATTTTCCAAGTCAGTAATATTTCGTGGTTAATTTTTATCAATTTTTCCCCCCAGGATCTCCTCTTTGAATGAAACCCTATACTAATTCAGCAAGCCTTTCATCATACCCAAAAGCATCCATTTCTGTCTTTTGGAGCTGCATAACCCATGCTTCCTGTGCACATAATTAAGCACAGAATTGACATGTAGTGGAGTGATTAGGAACATGCAAACAATTTGGGTCTCCTTAGCTTCAGAACCAGCTTTTGACACTTGTTAACATATATGAACCATGGAAAAATAATTGGATATTTTTGTGCCTCATTTTCTTCACCTGCAACAGAAAACTCCATGAGCTTGATAAATAAATAAGTAGATGAAGTGTGGTGGCTTACAGGCAGTAATAGCTTAGTAGATGATAACTATTGAGTATGATTTATTGCAATGAAATTCTTTTCCTTGAGGGAGCCATCCAACACACTTACACTTTTGTAGTAAGAGAGGACTGCATTGTGATGGCCCATTTAGTTTTCCCATGTTAAATATTTGCCAAGAAAACATCTGGAGATGAGCTTAAATCTCAGAAAGAGAAGTTGGAGGGCAACATGCAGCAGAAATTCACTATTTTGTACAATATAAAAAACCATCCAATTTAAAAATGCAGGAAAAACACTTTTAAAAAAAGCAAAATAATAATAGCCTAAGGGGGAAAAAGTAAGAAAAAAAGGGAGAATGGATGAGAGCAAGACAGGAAAGAAGATGAGAATATTGATAGAATCATTATGCTTGTGGATTTGACTATTTAATATTGAAAGTGCTTTACAAAATAGGTTTAGAGTGTTTCAAAATGAAAAGCATACTTTAAAATTGTGAAGTCCATATAATTGAAAAGTGAATGAACTGCTGTTTATTTCTTGAGAGGGAGAAAAACGATAGTTTCATTATTATGGTTTTATATAACAAATATCATTTGGATGACAATAAATATTCAGGCACCATAAAGAAAATTATGTGGTACTGAATCATAAACATATCATTGAAATAGAGAAAATAGCTCTGTAATTGATACTAGCAAAATAAACTTCAAAGGGGGAGAAATTGCATTTTCATAAAAGATGTGGTGAAACTGATTAGCTATGGGAAATTTTAGAGGTTTCTTCTCTAACAAACAAACTGTAGGAAAAAATAAGAATTCAGAATAAAATTGCAAGTCATTGTTTTGACTTTAAAAAGTATATTTAAGTGTTTGCTTGACCTCTAGAAACAGGGTTTTATTTTTTAAAAATTTGAGAAAAAAAACATTTTTCTGCATAAATTATCTGACTTCTTAAAGTATTATAGAAAACTACAAAGACATTCATTCACCAAATGCTTAAAGATACAAAGAACATTTATATTTTACACTGTCAATAAATTGTAATTGGAAAATATTTTGACATTACTTTGGGGCATATTTTGATATTATCTACCAACATTTAAGAGACATAGTCCTTGGGACCTAACAATTCTATGAAATAGTTCGAACAAAAAAATTATGGGCGGATGTGCACTAAGTTATTATTAACAAGAATTTTTATAGCAATCTTATTCATATCAGCATGATATGAACATGTGAGTTTCAGCACATAATGTTGAAGGAAGTCAAACAACCCAGAAAAGTGGACATTTTGTTATTACAAATAGATAAATTTCACTACAGCACATACTAATATTTCAGGTTGGAAATCAGGATGGTAGGTGAGGATAAAGGGGTGGGAGTTACGGGAGGGTCAGGACACAGAGACCTTTAAAGTGCTGGCAAAGTTCTGTTTCTTGACCTGGTTGCCTCACAGTTATTTGTCTTCTGGTCAATGATGGAGTTATACTTTTGACTGTGTTCAGTCTTTGGTAAGTAAGTGGTGTAACCATGAAGTCATTCCACTCAGATCTCTAAGAAAAAACTATCTTGTGAGGAGTGCGGTTGGTTGGTGGTTTTTTAGATTTGCACCCTGCCTGAGGTGCCTCTCCTCAAATGGCTATGCATAGAATAGTAGCAGAGACTGGCCTATTCTATCCCACTAAGGATTCCTCAATGGGAAATCTTTGCTCTTGGGTTCCCTAGAGACTTCCTCAGAACAGCAGTACAATTTAGGTTTCTTCAGAACAGCAGTACAATTTAAGTTTCTTGCTACCTAATCCTTAATTTTTTTCTATCTTCTGTCCCAGGCCTCAGGCCTACATCACGGTCTGTGGTCTTTTTTATGTTATTCTTACTTCTTCCCTTGTGACATCTACAAACTCCTACAATAAACCTCTTGCCCCTTTTATTTGATCTTGGAGTCTCCTTCTTGGAAAACCTGTGATAAACAAAAGCAACCAGAAGGAAACTTGCAGGGGTTAACATATTTTTGCAACTGAATAACTCACCTTCCAGTTTGCAAGGAGAATTCAGTCTTGTGCAGGATAGGAGGGTTAGAAAAGTCCCTGGAAGAAGATTGCCTAATTCCCTATAATTTGAAGAAATGTTAATTTGAGAAAGTGGCCCTTGAAGTAGGGAATAAATACCCTTACTGCTTCAATGATCCAGTCAATTCAAAGATGTAAAGGGCCACAGTGAGTTGACATTCTACAAAGTGATAATGATGGATTGAGTGTTGTTGCCTGAAGCGATTGCCGCTTGGAGCAACAAAGCCGTGGGAATAAGTTCAGAGGCAGACTGGAAACGAACAGGCTCTTTATTCTGCCAGCTTCTCTCTCTGGCTTCAACAACACCCCAACACGCAATCCACACTCCTCCAACCACCACAAAATGGCACCTACCTGATCCACAATGTTCCGGACCAAGTCTTGCGAGATCATTCAAATGGCACCGACCCGATCCACAATGTCCTGGGCCAAGTCTCACAAGACTATGGAAGGTGGTAATGCTTATGGCTCACAGCTAACCGCAATCTTAGCTATCTCCTTAATTAGGGCTCCTGCAATTGAGAGTGTGAAATTTAAGTTGGATAGGAAGAATGGGTCCTGGTGATTTTTTTTCGTATATCCTGGTGACTTAGGTTAATAATAAATATTGTATGTTTCAAAATAGAGAGAGGAGAAAACCTGTTTGGTTGGAAAAGGGGTTGGGAGTTACTATTTAGGAGCAGGCAGAGGATTCAAAATGTGTCTTCTACATTGTTTAAAGGGACACTGCTGATGTGATATAGGCAGATTTACACACCAAGTTGCAACTTTTGCCTTAGGTTATAAGATGCAGTAGAAACACAAACACAGAGAGCAGATAAGAGACTGTTTTGAGGGAAGCTAATAGTTAACATTGACTTTGGCCTTGAATATTGCATACAGTATCAACTGTCTACTATTAAAGAGTCTTTAAAAATTAAGTCTCAAGACAACAAATGGCAAAGGTGAAATTTTAATGTACAATTAAGGAAACGTTGAATCATCTAGCATGACAAATATTAGAGGTGAGATAGCTACCTACGCAGTGTGAGAAAACAGATGTACAAGTTGTCAGGTCACAAAACAGGGGAGTAGTACCTTTGTGTTACATGCAGTATTATGCAATCATGTGCATCATGTCAAAGTTGACCAAGAAAAGCAGTAGCTCTTTAGTTGTCTTTCCAGTCCATAAATGGTAAAAAGTTGTTATGTCTACCTCAGTCCTTACAATATCCCCTGGAAAAAAAAAAAATAAACATTTTTTTAATTACACATACAACTAAAAAATTCTGGTATTTGAATTAGATGCCACTATGATTAAAACTGCATTGGAAGACAGGTCTTCAGTGTGGTAGTGTTGGGAAGTAATGTGGAAGCTTTAAAGTGGTGGGAACTAGGCTGGGTGAGTTGTACATGCCTATGAACCCATTGACTAAGGAGGCTAAGGAAGGAGGATCACAAGTTCAAAATCAACCTCAGCAACTTAGAGAAGCCATAAGTCACTTAGCAAGATCTGGTCTCAAAATAAAAAAAAAATAAATAAATAAAAAACTAAAAAGGATAGGGGTGTGGCTCAGTGGTTAAGCACTCCTGGATGTGATTTATGGTACCAAAAAAAAAAAAAAAAAAGAAAAAAGAAAAAAGAAAAAAGTGGGGCCTACTGCAAGGTGTTCGTGTGACTGAGTGCAGCCCTAGGAAAGAATTAATGTATACTCCTCATGAAACCCTGGGTAGTTCTCATGAGAAAGACATTATAAAAAACCTACCTGAAGTGACCCTAGTCTCTGGATTCCTATTTCACCATGGTGGCTTGCTTTCACAGCAGCACCTGTCATGATGCCATCTGCCATTAATCCCTCCTCAGAAGCCAAACCATGAGCCGCCTAATCTTGACCTTTCAGACTCCACAGTAATCCTCCTTTCTTTATGCATTGCCATTTGGCATAGCAATGGAAAACAGACTTGGATGATAAGGCATCTTCCTTGGTAGTCAGAGGTGAGAACTTGTGGTTTAGCTTAAAATGCTAGACTTTGGGATAACAGTTGTTCTAAACTTGGTGCGTGAGTTTTAAGTATCAGGCTTCTGGATCATGACACGTGAAGTTCATCTTTGAGCCTATTACAAGCAAATCCCCAGGGGTGCTTTTCTCTTTCTCACTTGTCCATCAGCCGTCCTTAGTTTCAGTGTGTCCTTTAGCACAAGCTCCACATGGCTCTTCTGCATGTTTCCTTGGTTGGCTGGCATATGGTAGTGGTAAAGCACTAAGAGCATTGTCAAATCGACTTTGAACTATTTGTCAGAGCATTGTTCTAGTCACATCAGGGAGGTACAAAATGTAAAAAATGGGGATGTGTTTTCATCTAAGAAAACAAAATAAGGGATTGGGGCTGTGGCTCAGTGGTAGAGCACTTGCCTCACATGTGTGAGACACTGGATTCAATCCACAGTACCACATAAAAACAAATAAATAAAAGTCCATCAACAACTAAAAATAATAAAAAAGAAAGCAAATTAAGATGTTTTGTAGAGGGTTGTCCACCCTAGCCATGCTGGGAAGCCAGATTTCTGAAAGAGAAGCAAGTACGTTGGGGCATTGCCTTAGACTGTTTTATTTTGTTATAACAGAATAACACACACACACACAAGATAATTTATAAACAAAAGAAATGTATCCCTTACAGTTCTGGGGTCTCGTAAATTCAAGATTGAAGGTATCTTTACCGCATCATAAAATGCAGAAGGCATTAGGTGGTGAGAGACCAAGAGAATGCAAGGTTGGGTCCTTCTTTGTCTTCTTATAAAGCCACTCATCTTACAGGGGCCCCAACTTCGGGGTCATCTAATGGTAATTATATACCAAAGGACATGTATGCTACCATCAACATATGAATTTGGCTGGGTGTGTGGCATATATGTGTAATCCCAGCATCTTGGGAGGCCAAGGCAAGAGGATCCCAAATTTGAGGCCCTGTCTCAAAATTAAAAATAAAATAGGTTAGGTATGTGTCTCAATAGTAAACTGCCCTGGATTCAATTCCTAGTAACACACACACACACACACACACACACACACACACACATATACATATATGAATTTTGAATTTTGGGAGTGCTATAGTTTTAGTTTTAGTCTTGAATGTCTCCCAAAGGACCATGGTTCATAAGTTGGCTTGGTCCCCATGGAAGCGGTATTTTGGGATGCTGAGGACATTAAGGAGAAGGGACTTCTGGGCATGCCCCCAAAGGGAATTTTGAGGAACCCCAATCCTTTTCTCTCCTTCTTGCTTCTTGGCCATGAGGTATGGCCAGGAGGTAAGCGATTTGCTCTGACACTTATTCTCCACCATTACCATCAAGTATGCCCACCATAGTTCCACAAAATCTTGTACTGTTTCCTGCAAAAAAATATCTTTCTCATATATCTTGTATCTCTTCTCCCCTCTTTTTTTTCTCTCTTTCTGTCCCTGGTGCTAGGGATTGAAAGTTGGGCCTCACACATACTACAGAAGTGCTCTATCAATGAGCTATATTTCTAGTTTCAACCTTTTCTCTGTATAAGTTCATTGAATATGTATTTTTTTATGCCAACAGAAAGCTATCAAACCCAGGCATTCTGTTTCCAACACATGGAAATTTGAGGACACATTTAAACCATAGTAGACATATTACAAGATAGAATGCTAAATGAAATTGTCTTTCTTTTTAGGGCACCAAGTAAAGAACTTTAAAAATAAAAGTAAAGCCTGGATTCCTGATTCCATATATAGAAATGACTCAGCTTCAGTTACTACTATCTCTCAAGTTATAAATGAGGAAAAAATCTTAGTCACTGTTATTTTTATTTCTATTTATTCATAGCTGACAGCACTCTTAATTATTAAAAAAATTATCCTAAGTAAATGCTATTCACCACATTACTAAACCTAATGGATGAACACCAAATGTCATCTCAATAGATATGGAAAAAATAATTTAAAAAAACTCATGTATATTCATTGAATATGCAAAGTATGACTCAAGAGAAACTTCTTAAATTTGAGAAAGTGCATTACCTTAAAACCTGAAGCAAACATTGTAACTAATGGAGAAATTTTGGGGCATTAACTGTGAAATAAAAAGGTGGATTTAAACAAAACACATAGTAAAACTGATTATGCCAAATTATAATGTTGACTTTAAAAACGTGGATGGATGATGATAGGGCAGTTACTGTTTCTCTCAAAATTTTCACTGAAGTCTCAAAATCATGAGAATATAGGATTTGGGGGATTGGCTAACTTCACTTAGCATTATATTCTCTAACTTCTATAGGGATGTACAGCATTAACATGCAGTACTTGCTAATCTATAACTAAACCACCACCTTCTCTCATCCTGCAAATATGCAATCTATATCTAAATGATCCACAAACATAACTATATTTTCTTAATTCTCCCTTATGGTCATGATGGAAGATTTCCCGAAGCTTTCTGAAATGGCAGGAAGTTGCTATATTCCCAGTGTCTGTGAGAGCAAGCAGAACCACCCTGTGATACTTCTCCAGGGGCCATTCCTCACTTTGATGAGTGCACTGCCAATCCCACAAGCTGTGAAGCAAATACACTGTGGCATGAATGCATGGGCTTACTCTGGGCCAAGCAATGGAACTTAACTTGCCATAGGTGGTCTTCCTGTGATCCCACCAAGAAGGTCTAGCTTACTGAGCTGCTTCCATCTGAGGGAATATTTCCAGAAGGGAGGAGCTAAAGGTGGGTTAGAAGAAACCACCAGACCATCTTAAGAAATTACAGTGTGTGAATGCTTGAGGGAGAAAATCTGAAGACTCCAACAACATAGACCTTGGTCAAGAGACCATTTGGATGATTGCCACACACAGAGACATTGATAATGAAGGATAGTCTACAAACACCACAACCTAGGCCACCTAGATATAAAGAATGGTATGACCTCTCTCTAAAAAATCCCTTATTTTATCAATTCAGGAGGATCCAAGTTATCAAAAGAAGAAGAGAAATAAATAACAAAACAAAATGACAGAAAAAATCCAGGACTTTAACCCATCCTTCACTAAGTTGACCCAGCTATGGATTAGATCTCAACTTGTCACAAGAGAAGAGGTGACTCCAAAGGAGGGGCTGAGGAGTTCCCTGAGAGAAGGTGGAACTCACCCAGAATGAGCAGCACTCTTGGAATATGTAAGGGAAAGGAATTTCACCACATGCCAGGCAGTCAGAAGCGTAGACAAAAGTGTTTTTTGAGGAAAGTAGATACATATTAAAGGGAGAATGAAGACAATCTCAAGCGGTTCCTCGAGGGGTAAAGAAAGGAGAAAGCATTCAAGGGAGAATGGGGACCACCTCAAGAATGAGAGATGCATTTTGGAGGTTCCCAGATCATTTATAGGAAACTTGATGAGGAGTGGGTATGGGATGGTATGTAGGGAATGACGTTTGTCCTGTGATCTAAAGAAGGGTTCTGGTAGGCTGGTCAATCTCTTGATCCTTAGGCTGAGATGATCTTCATTTTCTGGTCAATATGTAAAACTGAAAAGTCCTCTAAATTATAGATTCCTCAAGATAATGTATTTTGCTTTGCTTAATCTACTTGTTGGGGGTTCATTAATAATGAACAGGTAGATTTAGAGATTTCCTAGGAATCTGAGGAGTAATAGGCCCTCAAGAGAGGCTGGCTGATGGAGTGACATGCCCGGACAGGTACGTGGAACTTCTGACTTTCTTTATGTCTTCTTTCAACCTGGAAAGTTTTTAAGAAATTTCAAAGGTTGTTTTTTTTTTATAGATTTTGAACATTGTAACATGTTCATCATTTTGGTGTGACAATATTTCAGACTTGATTTTTAAATAATGAAACTTGAATCTTAATTTCCTAGCAGTATGGAGATTCATTGGAAAACTGGGAGTGGAACTACCTTATGACCCAGCTATCCCACTCCTGTGTCTATACCCAAAGGACTTAAAAACAGCATACTACAGGGACACAGCCACATCAATGTTTATAGCAGCACAATACACAATAGCTAAACTGCAGAACCAACCTGGATGCCCTTCAGTACATGAATGGATAAAGAAAATGTGCTACATATACACGATGGAGTATTATTCCACATTAAAAGAGAACAAAATCATGGCATTTGCAGGTAAATGGATGAAGTTGGAGAATATAATGCTAAGTGAATTTAGCCAATCCCCCAAATCCAAATGCTGAATATTTTCTCTGATATATGGAGGCAGTGGGGTTGGGACAGGAATCATAGGGGGATTAGAGGAACTCTAAAAATGTCAATGGGGAGGGAGGGGAAGGAAGGGAGCAAGAGGGTAAAAAAAAGATGGTAGAATGAGATGGATATCATTAGCCTAAGAATATGTATGAAGACACAAATGGTGTGAATATACTTTGTATGCAAACAGAGATATGTAAAAATGTGCTCTATATGTGTAATATGGATTGTAATGCATTCTGCTGTCATAGGTAACAACTTAGAATAAAAGAAAAAAAATCTTAATTTCTTATAATCACAATCAGGATGAAAGATAAAACATCACACGTGTATGTATATGTGTACTACTTTATATGTATGTGTATGTGTTTGTGTGTGTGTGTGTGTGTGTGTGTGTGTGTGTGTATAAAACCTTATAGTGAATGTGAATTTCAGGATCACTATGACTAAATAAGCAAGCTGATTGCGCTGGGTTACAAGGCTAAAAGCCACATGTGCCATTCCAGAATAAAAAAGACAAAAGACAGGGAGAAGTCAAGGAAAGAGGAGGACCTATCAGGAGTTCATAAACTGATGTTGTATTCATCCTGACTAAACGCATACGAATGACACAGCTGGGTTTGTGATATAAAATCAAGTTTTCTCCTGGTTTCTGAGTAAAAGATAGTCACTTAACAGAGATTAAAAACATAGCAAGATATTTGTCATAATAAAGAACTTGACTCCTTAATCCAAGCTCTGAATTTTACCCATCTGGTTAAATATAAAATGAGAACAGGAGTATTATTTTTTCTGTTGGAGTTTATTTTGGGTATTCTCTGTGCTTTGCTGCCCATGCATTTCACACTTCTCAGTTAGCAGCTCTGATTGAAAGGAGCTTGTGGTGGTATGTAGTAGCTGTGGACATCTCTCTTGGTGGAAGGAATGAGTATCCACTGAATGGTAAGAACACAGCCTATTGTACTTAGACCATGACTGTGTAACAATTTACTCCCACTCATTTTTAGTGGCTTTTCAAATTTATGAACTGAAATGTTTACATGTTGGTATCAGCACTTTCCTGGCTGGTTTTTTATCCTGACATATTTGCAAAATTCCCACTTTCAAATGCGTAAGAGTTAAAGCATTCTCCAGCAGGACATCTGACATTGTTTTTTAAACTATCGCCCCACTTTGTCTCTGACTGCCAATTTGTTTTCTTTCTAACTTTTATATTTACAAGAACTGTGTTGTGCTCTTTAAGCCCCTCTGTGGCATGGCATTTCTCCATTGGGGGTGGGGGGAGCGTGAAACAATGTGATGCAAACAAACATTCCACCACACACTCCATAAAGTACTTGCTGTTCCCATAAAGCAGGCTGTCACCAATGAGGGGCAAGCAATATTCTGTCATGGATTAATATTGGAAATTAATATCCAAGGATGAGTGAATATATTCCTTGGAAACTGGTGATATTTTCTCACCCATGAATGCTGAATTTTTGAGTGGTCTTAATAATGGGAAATAAATAATACTCTACTGAATTACAAATCGTATTTCACTTTGATAAAAGTAGATTTTGTTACATTTTCAATTATTTGAAAGAATAAAATACCAATTGGACTGAACAATATATCTTTTGTTTCTTTGAATCATTTTGTTTCCTCGTTCTCTGTGTAAGCTTCACATCTAGAAATTGTTCATTAAAACCATGGATAATGATGTCATTCATCTCTTGTGTGATTCAGCTTTAATAATTAGTGTGAATTATGCTTATCAAAAACCATTCTACTTCCATCAACAATTACTGTTTTAGTTTCAGTCTTGTTCTATGAGTGAGTGAGAGAAAGAAAGAGAGAGAGAGAGAGAGAGAGAGAGAGAGAGTCTCAAATCCTTTTGATCATTTTCCAACAGTTGTCAAATTACTTCATACTTGGCTGTATCCACCTCTTATAGGACATGTCACACATTCAAATCTATTGTACAATGTTTTATCTGAAAATGTGTATTCCAAATATAGCAGCAGATTACCAGAGGATCTAAAATGACATAGTACCTCAAAATGGAAGGCATGTGACATGTTTGGCTAGTAATTTTTAGAATTCAAGATTGAAAATTCATCAGCATATAATATTAAGCTCATTGTATTAGGTCATCAAGAAAGTAAGTAATAGGATTTTTTGTTAAGAATAAAGGGAAAGAGGAGATGTCTAGTTTTTAATTTGATAAAACCTTCCAAATGCTCAAGATATCACTTTCATTGGTTTAAAATAAAAGTATTGTATTATATTTTTCCATTTTAGTATATATAGAGATGTGGATTTAAAAAGTCAAAGTAATTTTATTTCTTCTTACCTATTATCATTTTAGCCACAAAATATGTTACACTTTTGCATGTCAATTCTACATTAAAAGGTTCTTTCCAAAACTGAGTTTACCTGTAGTTTTCAATTATTATAAGAGGACTATTCTAATAGCTTTTGCTAGAATATATTCTTATAGATTTTGTTTCTCAATTTCACATAATAGTTCATTATTAAAAAATCTTCGTTATTTTTCATGGATGAGTATTGTGCTATTCATAGACAGGATCCAATAAATATGTAACTTAGAATAGTGATGCTGAGGTACATTTGGGGGGCTTTATATTAAGTGGGTGGTGTTTAATGATATTAAAGGGAAAGAGAAGCATTGGTTTCTTTGCCCTGATTTGTTCATGATATTCATATTAAGAATCTTTGGCTTCCATGGGGAAACGCAGCGTATTTATAAGCTCTCTTCTTTAGGACATAAAGTAAAACCCAGAACTCTTGCCATGTTCCTAATCTAAAGAAAACCTGCTGATAAGCCAAATTATGCTGAAATGCCTGCTATTTTTGGATCTTAGCATATTTGCCAGATGTGTGACTTGCCTTAACTGTGTATATTCTACAGCCAAATGTCAACAAGTATAGTTTCATTATACTGAAAACCCTGGCTTTACTCCTCATTTTGCTGTTGAGCACATACTCTATAAAAAAAAAACTTATGCACTTCAGTGCCAGTGGACTTAGTTATAATAATATCAAATGTCACCAAATACAAAATTCACCTTTGTACTAAAGCCATGTTTTATCTGATGCTAATATTAGATATCAGTGAGAAAAAGATCCCCCGTCAAATGATATGAAGATAGAGAAATGTGCAAAGCCTATAATACATATATTACCCTTTTTCTCAAACTTAGATTTAAAACTCAGTGCATGTCCGATAGATAGGTTTTAGAAATACCCTAACAATTCCTAAGACTTAAGTGGAGGTCCCATTGAGAATACAAAATAACACAAGTTCTTGTCCAAGAATAAATTCTATTATTTTAGAGATGACCAATCTCCATGGTCAAGCACCATCTTCGAGTGAGAACAAATATGAAGATATAGCATCTGTCTTGCTATCCTGAACATCTAAAGATAAAATGAGGAAACACTATTGTACTTATAGTTTGAAACTCCATAAAAAAGTCTTCATGCTTTCTATGTTCATGACCAGAGAGATTTCATGTGTAGAAAGAATTGATTTAATATTTTAAATCCATATTAACTTTCTCTATACCAAGCACTTTTCAGCCCAGTAACAAAGATGGGTGCATATGAACCTTTTCTGAATGCCTATAAAATTTTGATGATCTAAGCTAGTGCATTAGGGAAGGGAGGAAATTAGATTATCTATATTCTTCGTCAGAAGCTTCAGTAGATTTTGGACCATCAGAAAGCTAAAAACCACTTTATGTCCCATTCTGTTCTGGCTCCCTTCTGTCTTTGTGTTCTTCTATGATTATCTTTCTTTGTGTAGTTGTTTTGTTCTAGGCAAGCATTCTAAAGAGTGAAATTAAAGTTTTAAATTGTTTTGCCCTATGATGTAATTTAGTGGAAATCTGGGTAAATCTTAAAACACCATTTAAAATAGGGCAACAGCCTATTAAACTTGCATGGAATTTGTTAAATATGTCCGAAGTAGTATGCAACTAGTTTCTAAAACTGTTTTCTAACTTTATTACACAGGAGAAAATTGCCATTTTAACAATTACAATGATCTCAAGTGTCTCTAGACTCAAAAACCAGATATAAATCACAGGGAAGTTTTTTTTTAATTAGTTTCTTAAAAATGAATTGTTTTTCTACCCCCACTTTCAATTGTGATAAAAGTGTCTTAAAATTTGCTGGTATTTTGATAAATATGAAATTCATGGAAAAAGAAGAATTTTGAATATCATTTGTATAATTCATTGAATATATTTCTAACAATGTTTTTAATTGGCATTATTCCTTTACCACTTCATTGCTACTTTTGAGTTCTTTAACCTAGAGACATAGAAAGAAATTTCAGAATATTCTAACTGAATTCTCTAAGCACCCAGTTCTTGCTTAGTGTAGTTAATAAATATTCTACTAAAGTTTACAATGTTATTACTTAGGTTTATTAGTATCCATATTCTTAAAAACATAACTAAAATACCACCAATTTCGGGTTAATAATTTGACATTTTATTTTGACATAACTTATATTTACAAAACCAGTCCAAAGAAGTCAAGTATCAAGTCCAGTGTGACTTTCACCCAAGTTCTGCTTCTACAGAGCTTACATAATCATAAAACAATTGTTAAATAAGAAAACTTTGGCACGTTAGAGCAACTAATTTATAGATTTATTTGAATATAAATTTTACCAATTTTTCCTTTAACACCAAATCTAGCATCCCACATTGTAATTATTTGCATATCTTATATGATTTTTCAATCTGTGACAGTCCCTCAGTCTTTTCCTTCTTTTTCATGACCTTGGCACTATTGATTAGTATGAATCAGTTTTTAATTTGCACCTGCCTGGTGTTTACTCATGACTATACTGAATGCCCTATTGAGAACAATAGTATGGAGTTTATGTCTCTCTGCATCTGTGTTGGGACTATGTCTGCCAAGGGGCAAGGTTTTGACTGCTTACCACACCCTAAAGGACCGGGGCTAAACCAAGGGGTGTGGCTATGACGTAGCGTGAGAGACTGAACCGCCTTGCTTGCTGATTGGTTAGTTCTAGGCCTATTTAAGTCAATGCTTGTTCAATAAATCTGAGTTCTTCGGGCATCCCGCGTGCTATACAAGACTCCCTGGGTGTGGCGTGTTTTCTGTTCAAATAAACAGAGGTAAGGCACCTAGCGATTTCTGTCCTTAAGATCACCCCGCCGGGTGAGTTGCAATCTTTCCTGCAGGCAGGAAAAATTCCCTTTTAGGGCCCAAAAAGGGAAGCGCAACTTAGAGCCCGGCTCCATTCATAACTCAGCAACCCCAGCAGCCCCGGCACATCTGCATTATGTTAGTGAATATATATATGTACATGTTATATTATATATATGTATTTATTACTAGTGATGGTAATCTCAATTACTTGTCTAAAATGGTATCTTCCAGGGCTCTACAATTAAAATCACTGGGTATTCTTTTGCATTTCCTAAATATTTGCATGGAGAAGGGAAGGTAATTTGAATCTATACTGGTATTTCATTCTCCATGAAGCCATCTTGTCTGCAATTGTGTTTTAGCAGTGATTTTCCATGTCCATAATTTCTTCTACACTTTTTAAAAAATTTTTAATTGTAGATGGACACAATAGCATTATTTTATTTATTTATTTTTATGTGATACTGAGGATCGAACCCAGTCCCTCACATGTGCTAGGTAAGCACTCTACCACTGAGCCACAACCCCAGCCCTCTTCTACATGTTTTAGTTAAAACTATTTTATAAGGAAAAAGTGTTTCTTCTCCCTTATTACTTATTGATTCCATTTAAAAATATCAACATAAAATAATACACGATGGCTTTATCTTTGAAGTATATTTTATTGTGGCTCTATTGTTCATTTCCAGCAAAAGAACTCTACAAAGTTGGTTTTTTGGTTTGGACCCTATACTCTTTCAGTATGCTCTATTTTCCTTAGATTTTTCATTGTATCTGTTTATTCTTCTGCTTTGAGAACTTCCTTCACCACAAATACAACAGACCCACTATATATTTTCACCGCCCAACCCCAGAACCACCTATAACCCCAAGCAGTCTTGATTCCCTTTGTTGGAAAATGATGCTTCTTTCTTTATCTTTGGCCTAAGTTTCTAAGCAAACTCAAGAGGAGGATTATAAATCATTCATGGGATTTTTTAAATTTCTTTTTCTTTTTTGAATCAACACACTAGTCAGTATAAGACACATAGCACTAGGAAGGGTAAGATTTTTAAGAAAAATGACAAATAGGTTTAGTAGCTTTTGCAAAAGCAGGGAGGCAGAAAGATAGCATGGAACAATACTGTCGAGAATGTACAGTCATCCTGTAGTTAGAATTATTTGCTTTATCATTTTATACACTAAATACGATATACCATATTAGTTTGACTAAAGCTTGTATGTGTGTGAATTTATTAAGTACATGGCAACTTTGCAATATCTCTTTTTGTTGCAGTGCAAATTAGCACAAACAGGATCTCTATGGATTTGTGGTCCTGAGAACTTAATGACCGAGATTTCACAGAGAATATGAATATACTAGTTTCCTATTGGTTTTGTACCACATTACTACAAATATGGTGGCTTAAACCAATACCTTTATTTTCTTACAGTTGTGGGAGCCAGAAGGCTGAAGCAGGAATCTTATTGGTGTTTTCAGGACTATGCTCCTTTCTGGTGGTTCTGGGGATAAAATCATTTCCTTGGCTTTTCAAGTTTTCGAGATGGTCTGCATTCCTTTGCCCTGACCCCTTCCATCTTTAAAGCCAGAGATGGCCCGTCAAGTCTTTCTCACATTGCGTTACCTTAACATAGATTCTTGACCTCTTTCAAAATTTAAGGAAATTTCTGACTACAATGAGACCACCTCGATAATCCAAAATAAAAACAAATATTCTTATCTCTCTTTCTTGTTGTTGTTGTTAATAGAAGGGACATTTTCATAATTAGAGAATAGAGAATAGAATTATTGAATTTAGAAATGACATAGTATTAGGGTTACTTGGAGTTGTAAGTTATCTCTCATCATAATATAGTAATGGGAAACCACATAATAGTTTTCCACTTTTATTCTTGATAGCTAATAATAATTAGTACAGTGATTTCTCTGGCCTGAGTTGTGGGAAATACACAATGGTTTTTTGCATCGTTTGTATAAATGTCATCAACACTCTTAACAACTTTGCAACTAATTGTTTTTCTACTTTGCACAGTCTTTTCCTTGCTGATATTACAACTGTATAGTTGGATTTTGACTTCAAGTTTTTCTAATTCAAAATCAAGTAAGTGGGATTTTTCTCCATTTATCTCAACTTAAAGAATAAATAAGATTTCTCCTCTTTCTTTGACTCATCACCTCAAAGAACACTCCAGTAATCTATCCTTCAAATGGTTTTAGAAGTTGCCCCCACAGAAACTACCATTAGTATATACAGAAGTCCAGCATTTGCATACATATGGTGTGTCTGTCCATCACAAGAACACATTCTGTCTGCCTTTCCAAGGTGCCTTCTGTCAACTCTTTCACCGATTTCAATTGTCATGCCTCTCTCTCCACATGGTTCTTTGATTAAAAAATGTGACTGATCCTGGTTTGGAAATGTGCTTTCTGTCTTTTTAGGTCCTCATCACTTCCAGGTTATAAGGTTCTGGGACTGTGACAGAGGTAAAGTGCTGTCTTTATCATAGCATATCCTATGCTGTCTATGGGATTTGTTGATATTGACCTTGATCATTTAGCTAAGGTAGTGTCAAATGGGTTTCTCCACCAGAAAGTTAATTCTGTTTTTCAACATTTTCTATACTCTACTTTTTAGAAGAAAGGCACTGCTTACAGCCTACCTTTCAAGGATGATAGTTATTTTGATTGTTTGGAATTCTTCTTCTCTAGTATTTGTTCAGAAATGCAGTGATATCCATATGAACTTGATAGTCATTTTGTACTTTAGAGTATGGTCCAGTATTGTTTGTTTATGTTATTGCCTAAATTTTTCCAGTTATTGACACTTGGAGATTTTTTAGTTGATTCCTCTGTTCATGTCATATAGTCCCATCAATGCGAGTTATTTTTCTTCCATATATATATATTTTTTTTTCCTCTTTTGAGCACTTCCTGGCACTACCAGTTACAATTTAAACTCATCTTGAATATTATTATATTTTTAAAAATTGTTAAACAGTTTTGGTTCTACGATCCTATTTTGGGAAAGTATAAGGAATTTATAAGAGGATGTAATAATATAAAATAATATCAGCATTGATAACAGTTAAGCTATGCTTAATTAATGACAATGTCAGTGATCTTCTTTTTCATATTTATACTATTGTGATTTGTTATTTATCCTAAACACTATATTAGATGATAAAACAGAAAAGTAAGCTGAAGGCAATAATAAAACTTTATTAATGCGGAGTCATTTGTGTTGATGGTCAGGACATGAAGGCAGTTTGGAAGAGCTGCAGCTGCCCTCTACTGGACAATGGTCCAAACCCTCTGGAGATAAGGGGCAAAAGACCCATAAATTTCTGGATCCTGACAGATATGGTATCTCAGGAGTTAAAAATATATTTGAACTTCTGCTATAGAATATACAGATTGAGCTTAGCTGTGTATTTACTGGATCACACGGTATGAACTTAAAATTCACCTCCTATAAATGTGAAGTTCATGCGTAGATTGTGAATAGAAATGGATATGTGTGAGAACAAGCCCAGAAAAATATTGCACATGCTGGCTTGCCAATATTGTACCTCTTGAGTCTGATCTAAAGAAAATATCTTCTTGGATGAGAATATTTTGCTCATGACCTCTCTGCTGAGAATGTGACCATGTCTGCTCCAGAGCTTAAATAAATAATTCTGAGATTGTTCATTGCAAAGATCCCAGGGTAAAGAGCCTACTTATTTTATTTTTGTACTATATAATTAAGCTTTAAATGTCCAGTGTAAATTTTTGATGCAGGACAAAGATTTCCTACATGATTCAGCCAAAGCAAATTGATACTTTGAATCTCAAATGATCGAGCACACATTACCCTGCATGCTAGGTACTGTTCTAAGAATCTGCTGACAATACAGAAGCAAAGTTGCAAAGGTCTCTGCCAAAATGGTGTATGCATTTATGAGTAAACTCAATGAACAGTAAACATGATAAGCAAGTAAATGTATTGACTGGTAGGAGGCAAAAGAAAACCACAGTGGATTCAGCATGATTGAAGAGGAACAAGGGTGAGGATGAAGGTAGGTCACATGCTCAAAAAAGGTATCAGCATAGGGCTCCCTGACTTGAGATTTGAGCAAACTAGAAGTTATTATACTTCTAGTATAGTTATTTTAAAATAAAGCACTGTCCTCTTAATGAGGCCCACAGACTCTGTGTTTTCAGATATTTGCTGGGTTCTGCAGCCTCACTTCTCTCTACCCACCTGTGTCTTACTCTGGTCTAGTCACATTGATTTTACGGTTTTTTGTCTGTGTTGCTGCTGTTTGTTTGTAATCATCTCATTTAATGACCAAACTCATTCCCAGCTCTGAATCTAAAACACATTCTATTCCTGTGTTTGAATTTTCTCCTCTTCACCATTAACTTCTTTGTCCCATAATTACCCTTCAATTCTCAATTGAAATGCCATTCTCTCAAGTCTTTTCTTGATTACTCTACCCTCCCCAGACTAACAACTCTCTGAATATTTCCTTCTAATTCTTATTATTTAAAATTCCTACTTATTAAATGGTTGTCTACTCCCATTCTCAAGCTCCTCTACTACCAGACTGCAGACTTTATAATCAAGGGTTTTGTCTTTATTGTCTTCCCAGTACCTAATAATGAGTTTATCGAAGTTCCTAAATATTTTATGAACTGATGAATGAATAAATTCATCTGTGTAGTTTATTTCCTCCTATATAGGTAATTTGATCATGGGAACAATAACGAGAAAACTCTAATAAATGTCCTGTCATAGTAAAGATTTTCTCTTATGCCTTCTTTGCCATCAGCCAAATTTGACTCCTGGAGACAGAATTAGATATATCAGAGATAGAGATTCTCAGGTGAAGAAATGTCTAGACTCTGTTGGAAGCTTGTATTTGTATATGTTCCAGACCTTATTTTACCCACAGTGATGGAATTAAGAAAAGTAAAATGTAGTTGTGATCACAGCATTGACTAGTTTGACATCAATCTCAGAAAGAAAAAAAAGAATTGGGATGTGAAAAGGGGAGAGTCCCAGAACACCTTATCTTCTGTGCTGTCAGGAGTGGCATCTTCCCAAACTACTTTGAGAAGTCACAGAGAACGTTTAAAGGAATCGTTAGATGCCAGTTTGGTGCTTAGAAACACATATAAAAAGATTTACTTTGGGCAGTAGTTTTCAATGGTAATTCTATGTTACAATCACTAGGAGAGTTTTATAAACGTAAGTGGAGAGGCTATACCCTAGACCAATTATATCAGAATCTTGGAGGAGGAGGGATCTAAATGTTCACAGTTTTGAAATTTCCCCAGGTGTTTCTAATGTGCAGCCAAGTTTGAGAATCACTAATTTTAGTAAATGTAATTTACTTTATTAACATGCAAATATTCATAGATGAATATCATCTATGTAAATATTTAAGTGTAAATTTGAATAAAATGAATGTAACCATTTATAAAGAAAATAAATGCAAATTAAATTCAATTAAATGCCAGACTATCTCTAGTTTATGTGGCCATTGAGAAAATATTTTTTTTTGTGAGTGTAAAAAGGGTACCAGTTGGAGAGAGAAGATGTCACAGCATTCTGTCTCTGTTGGATAATGACTGGCTGATAAAGGGTAGGAGGAGTTCTAGGAAGTGAGATATCTGCAGCAGGACGAGTCAAATATGGATGGGATATGTACAAAAAAGCATGCAGGGAAAGCTGACAAAGTATAATGGTGGAAATTATGAACTACAAGATAATCTCTTTGGGAGAAGTAGTCATTGAGGCAATGATCATAAAGCTAGAAACAAAGATTTTCAATTTCTCATTAATCAGAGTATCATTGTACCTGCTATGTATAATCTGAATGAAAAAGGTGTCAGTACACCTGTGAGAATGAGACTTCTGACTTAATTTTATATTCTTGAAGGAGATTTGCATCAGATGAGATACTTTATTTAATCAACTGATGGACTTTCACCCAATGTTACTCCTAATCTAACTGCTGAGAAAAATTATGTCCATATATATCCAATTAAGTACAAAGTATGTAAAAATTATTTCAGATTTGCATAAGCAATATGCTTTTCATATCAGTAATTATGACTAGGCAAAGAAACTTAAGAAAATGCTTGGCATATAAGAAGCAAAGATGATAAGTTATTGCATCCTTACATAAAGTAAAATCAAATTTCAGATTCTCTAACCAAGGTGTATAACAAGTCATTTTGGATGAATATGTTCCAGTTTTTCTACATCTACAATCCTTCAGGAGCACCCATGCGTAGCCCTTAATCTTGGAACAAATACTCTGGTAGAAGACAATTGACTTGCTCCTCATGTCAGTTCAATTGAATTAAGTCCAACTTTAGATCCGTAGATGCAACTGAGAATAAAGCATGGGAAGATCCCTCTGGCATCTTCTGTTAGTCAATGTTGTCTCAAAGAGGAAGGAAAACATTCATATTAAGGGGAAAAAAAAAACATAAAATCAAAACCTAGCCTTACACAGTTAGACTTTGTAGTTTTCCCCAAAAATATCCCATTACAGATATCACAAAATAAAATTATAAGGAAGAATAGAAGCTGAACTTAGGGATACCCAGAAGCATATATTTAAACATCAGTCAATCCCACGTCTCACTCCTATCTTTCACTTGTTGACACTTTGATTCTTTTCTCTACAAGCTTTCTACTCTGGGCAAGTGACAAGGGCACCAGGAGAAAGATTCTGGTTGGTTCACATGACTCTGCTTGCACAAATCATTGTCATTAAAAAGTATATTTTGAAAGATGGCACTAGAATTGAGGTATGTAGCCTTGTCCACACGTGGGTAGGAAGTGCCTGTTGTGTAGATTTCATACTCAATCCTCAAAGATAAATCTATGTTAAATCTCTAGAACCTGGAATGTTGTCTTATTTGGAGAAATGGTCTTTGCACACATAATTAAATTACAGAACTTCACATGAGGAGATGATCTTAGGTTGTTTCATTTAATCATTGTCTTCAAATCTGTGGCAGTTTCTCATTTCCCCTGATCTTTCATGACCTTTTGAAGTGTACCAATTAAATATTTTATAAAATGTGTCTCCACTGGAATTTGTATGAGATTTTCTCATGATTAAAATGTGTTAGTGAATTTTGTAAAAAATTTTTCATAAGTGAAGTGCCTTTTCATATCATCATATCAGAGGAATAGTACTATATGTTACCTGATCACCAGCTATGTTAACCTCTATCACTGGGGCAAGGGAATATCTGCCAGATACCTACACCACACTATAACTATTTTCCACTTTCCACACAGTTTTCATTATAAGAAAATCACTAAATTCCAGTTCACACTCAAAGTTAGGAAAATTAAACTGCCTCTTGAAGAGGAGAAATCTAATATTTGGAATTCCTCTGAAAAGAAGACATATCTTTTTCTTTCCATTTAGTTATTGAATTATTTATTTACATCAGTATGGATTCTTGGATGTTTATATGATAGTCTGAATTCTGATCTAATACAATTGTTATTACTCAAATGTGTTCAGCTGTGATATTGGGCTACTCTATGCTTCTGATATGAAACTATTCTTTTTGCTCATTTTGTGGTACCTCAAGATGCTCTGAATTTGTTTTATATTTTCTTTGTCCTTTCCCTATAATATTTAGTTTCTCTGAGTATTATTATTTCCTTTAATTGGAAAAGAGTATTTTGACATCAAGAACTTAGTGCTAGATGTGCTGTTGCTATGGAGTGTTATTGCTTCAAACCTTGTTTTCAAATGTTGACTTTTCTTCCACATTGAGAGTGAACAGAGCAGTTAAAAAGTAACATATTTACAACTTGGTTGTCTGAATTTTAAACCCCTAACTCAACTCAATTCTTATTGCCTAAATAACCATAAACACTTAACCTAAGTTCTTTGTGCCTCAACTTTTTCACTGGTAAAGTGCAGATAATTATAATAATAATACCCATCTTGTGAGTTTTTTTATAAAGATTAAATCATCTAGTGTATATATATATATATATATATATAGATAGATAGATAGATAGATATCAGTAATTCAAGAAACTTCTGCAGCAACAGAAGGAGATAATGCACTATTGGGGGAAAAGAATTGGCAATGAAGCATAGGAAGTCTACATTGAAGATATCTACTCTAAATCCTAGACTTAACAGAGGTGTAGAAACTTTTAGCAGTGTTCACCATAAGGCACTGCATTATGTTAGGCCTAAAATGTTTTATCTATCAAAGTGCTTGTCAGTCAATGAGCTCTTCAACTTTGACATAACACCAGTGCTTCCTCCATGGCTGTCCCTAATTGCCAAGCACCATGTTTGTCTACTTCAGAAGGACTTGAGTACCTATTCATTACACCTGAGCTCACAGGGCCCTGGGTCTCTCCCTGAAACATTCTGAGGATGATGATTGCATTTACTCATCATAATGTTTTCAATCCACATAGATCATACATTTAAATCCATTTTGCATCCATTTCAAGCAGCAAACAACACAAGGATTCCACTCAAAAAAACTATCTTTTGCAACTAATGTAACTTGTTAAACTGGAATATTTCATCATTGATAATACATAGATTAAACATCAGTATAATTTTTTTTTTAAAGTATCTGCTTATTGAAGTCAGGTGTAATTATTTTCCTGGGGAAGCTTTTCAATGTATTCAATGTGAACCAATGTATTCTGGATGCATTTGCCCATGGTAACTGTATTCCCAAGGACATGTTGCAGCCCCTACAGAGTACTGAGGGAATTGTTGAATATGAAAGATAAGAAATTGGGCCCATCAGATTAGAAATCTAGGAGACTGATAGGTGGGGAGAGATGGAGAAAGGAGAGAAGGAGAAGAGATTATAGCTTGGAGTTATTGAAGATGAAAGTAGACAGTCATGAAAGCTAGAGCCACTGCTAAGGACCGTGTATGTCCCCTCAAAATTAATATATTGAAACCATAATATTCAATGCAATAGTATTAGATATGGGGTCTTTGTAGGGTAATTAGGTCGTGAGAGTGGAGCCTTCATCATGAGATTATTGTCCTTATAAGAATAGACAAGCTAGATCTCTCTCTCTTTTCTCTACATAAAAACAGTGGGAAAATATCTATCTGTTCACCAGGAGGAGAGCCCTCACAAGAACACAATCATACTGGTACCCTGATATTGAACTTCCAACTTTAAGAACTTTGGGGAATAAGTGTGTTTGTTGTTTCAACGACCCGCTGACCCAGAAAGCCATTATCTCATTAGAAGGTTTTTGATTGTGTTCTAGGATAGAAATTTCTCCTTGGATAAATTAAACATTCATCCAGATACTTCTTGGGTGAAGGCAACAACTAGACCTCCTGGGCTAATTCTGGTAAATATAGCATGATTGTGGAGAGTTAAATCACGTTATGGGCTTTGCTCATTTCTGTAAGGTTTGAGAAGTTGACTAAAAGTTGCACCTTATTTATTATGAGTAAGCTATGATATTTCCTGATGTATAGTCTCAGTCTTACCTGTTCCTTTTACGTTTCTGCTGTTTGCTCAGTGCGGACTTTGCTTCATATCAGTGTTGACATCTCATTCCATAGTAAAGCTGTTCTCCAACCTCTCCTGTTGACGTGGGCTGGGCAATAGCAGTCTCTTTTTTTAATATTTATTTTTTAGTCATGGGTGGACACAGTATCTTTATTTTATTTCTATGTGGTGCTGAGGATCGAACCCAGTGCCTCATGCATGCTAGGCAAGTGCTCTACCTCTGAGCCACAACCACAGTCCCCACACAGCCTCTTTTTTTACCTGCTGTGATGGAAGTTGTAGCAACTCCAGTGCTCTGTGGCAAACTACTTGAACACAGGTGAAATCTGGCTTTCCCAATGACAGTTTTGGGAACCACATAACACTATCTAGAAGCATTGTGGACCACTGGGGTAAAATCTAGCCAAGAAGAATGAGGAGAAATTGAGAAGCCCATCCTGCCTTTATCAATCCCAAAAGATAATATCATGGAAAATATTTTAGTTAGCCTTTCCAGAGATATTTCTTCTAACTGCAAAGTAAATGACATTTTATATGTGTGATTTTTTTCTCTTTCAATATTCCTTAGCCTGGCATTTTACCCATTCCTAATGTCTTACTACATATGCTTTGCAAGGCTCTATTTCCTAGGGTGCCTTGCAAATCTCCCTTCCACCACAACACATGTACAAATGCCCAGTCATTATATGTTCATTTGGTTGATGTCAGCAGGAGTAGAAGGCCATGTCTAATTATGCTGATTGCTTCCTTTAGTCTATCTTGGGCATAGATAAAATTTCTGCTCTTAAGCCCCTATTTCAGTCAGGGCACACATCAAGTGCAGCTGTTGCATCAGAACCTGCAATTCTATAGGCCTGCCAACTGGCACATTCCATCATGTATCAGGAATTCTTGGGATGTGAAATCCAAAACATCAGCCAAAGCCATAACTTAATATCTCTATGATGGTATAGAATGGAGTAAATGCATTTATTTTTCCTGAGAGGTGGAAAGCTGGAAATCATATTTATGTGCAGTCCTTTGCCAAAGGTAAATGTTGACTTTTCACAAAGGCTTAGAGCAATGCATGGGAGCCTATAGATTCTGCCAAATTATTTCTGATTATCTGACAAGAGAAGAATTATAACATCTAATAGGTTAAGTAGCATCCTGCAAGGATTCAAGTGTCTTCAGAACATCAAAATGTAATTTCATTTGGGAAAAAAGAAAGATATTTTAAGGTGAAATTAGTTAGAGGTCTTGAGATGAAATCATTCTGAACCTAATGTGGACCTTAACTCCATAAATTAGTGCCCTTATAAGTAGGAGAAAGACGAGGGTGGGGAAGGGGGGAGAGAGAGATAGAGGGAGAGAAACGTCATTGAAAATAACTGCATGGATTGGAGTTACCCTCCCTCAAGCCAAGAAATGTTAGAAGGCCCAAGAAGCTGAAAGAAGGAAGGAAGTATCCCCTTCTAGAGCCCTCATAAAGAGAGTGGTCCTGTCAACACTTTAGGTGCAGACTTCTGGCCTTTGGAACTGTGACAAAATATATTTCTGCTTTTTAAAGTCAGTTTGTTGGGCTGGGGATATAGCTTAGTTGGTAGAATGCTTGCCTCACATGCACAAGGCCATAGGTTCTATTCCCAACACCACCACCACCCCAGAAAAAAGTTCTCTTACAGTCAGATTGTTGTACTTTTATGGCAGACATAAGGAAACTAATGCAGAACACAAAAAATGATTCCAGAGCAGTTCAGAAAATGTTAGTGAGCTAAGAAATCTAGACAGTGAACACAAGTGCCTGTGGGGAATGGACATCAAGGAGTTTGACATCAAGGCTTGTCTCTGTCTTCGATGCTTGTTTTTACCTTCCTACTGGAAAGCTGGCAACAGTCCTTCCATTTGAAATGAGGAGACATAAGTTGGCTAATAACAACTAAATTTATCTCTTACGTGTTAAGTATTTGTTAAAAGTTTCACCATCATTTAAAGGGTAATAGATAACATCGGTGGTTGATCTAGCAAAAAAAAAAAAAAAAAAAAAAAAATAGAATTTCATCCAACATGGTGGTGCACACCTGTAATCCCAGTAGTTTGGGAGGCTGAGGCAAGAGAATTGTGAGTTCAAAGCCAGCCTCAGCCAAAGCGAGGTATTAAGGTACTCAGTGAGACCTGTCTGTAAATAAAATAAAATATAGGGCTGGGGATGTGGCTCAGTGGCTGAAAGCCCCTGAGTTTAATACCAACTACCAATAAATAAATAAATAAATAAAACCATATTTCAAGGAACATGGTTTTAGAAACCACAGTGTGAAACCCGAACTTAAGACTGCACAATATATTGTCTGAATTTGTAAGCAATGTATGGATTCTAGCACATTTTCCTAAATATTGTTTCTTATCCTTATGTATTTCTAACTCTTCTTCTATAATTCTGCAACCCATAATGTGAGATAAAATGCAAAATAGAATAAATATATTTATTGGAAATCCCATGTTCTATTTTTGCTTTTATCTATAGTCTATATATCATAGAGCATTACTTTTGTCCAAGTGTGTACGATTATACAATTTCCCCTAAATTTCTTTGAGTTTTTTGGCTATTACCCTGCAGGTACAATGAACCAATGAAATTTAAATAATGGGCTTATGTACTCTATTGAATGACTTTGGTTTCTTTATTTGGGTATACTGACTTTCATAGTTCTACCTAAAGAAGGTTCAGCATTTCTAGAATATTTCTTCAGGGAATTAAATTGTAATCCTGGATATAAGCACCAACAAAACAAAACAGTCAGAATGAGTGGGTAGCTTAACACATTGAGGAATGAATGACAGAACCTCACATATGTGAATGATGTGTCACTCACAGATGTTGTGGCTTTTGTCTACATGGCAAAACATGTAGAAAAACTCTTACCTACCTATTCCAGTCGGAGGAAATTATCTCAACATCTGGTGATCCTTTCAAGTATATGTTTTCATGGTGTTACCTCCTACTCCACAGTTACAAAGAAGAGATGGGCAACTGATAGAACTCTGTATATATTTAATCCAAAATTTCCTTTAACTTCTCTTAAGGTAGGGTTTTTGTAGAATTTTGGTAACTTCTAGGGTTTTGTGTGTTATTGTTTTTACATAGAAATGAGCTTACTTGCAAATAGGCATTTCCACACAGTTAAAGGAGCCATTCGGGTCCATTCCAAACCAACTGAAATGATGAGATGCTTTGCAGGAGTCTATCAATCAAATGTGTTGGTATTACAGTTCATACTGCCTTTTATGGCAAATTACAACTTTTGCAGAATTGACCTTGCTTGGTGAAATTGCCTCACCATAGCACATAACCTTGCACTTTTTAGTCTCACTATGCTTTTCTGCAGTTAAGTTATCCACAACTCTGGGAAATGTACCAGTTTCCAGGGACTAAGTATAAATGCATAGTGGTCTAAAGCCTGAGGTAAACATAAAGTGCCAGTAGACACAGGAGCACCATCTAACAAAGCAACACTTTTAGCAGTATAACAATGCTTCTCTCTTCCATGGGGATAATTCTTTGTCATTCCTACCACATTTTATTTCCAACTCTTCCTCCCAAAACAGTGGGACTTCTTTGGTCATGAATCATTATTGCAAAGATGAGATAATTTTTCAGGAATGATTCCCAAGGTGGTTTTACTCCAATGAATATTCTGTTGAATCATTAACACCAAGATGAGCATTTTAAATTTTATGTTCCATGATTTCCACACTTGGATAGTCTATGAGAAATTACCTATTGTCAAAAGGAATGCGATTTTAACTAGAGTAACAGTCATCTTATAATAACATGGGATAAATAAAAAAGTACACTTAAATGTATTAACACTTGAATATACAATATACAGAAATTTCTTTAAATAACATTTTAGCCACAATGGATGTTGTGATCACATTTTTAAAAGAAAAGGAATAGTATACATTGAAAATTATAAATCTGTCTCTCAAATCAGCATTTCCTGATTATTTTATCCAAAAGTGTCAAATTTTATATAAACAACTTTATTTTGTATCTAAAAAGAAAATATAAAACTCAAACTTTAACAGTAACTTTAGAGTTAAACATACAAACAGGTATATTTATTTAAATGGAATGACTCATCTCTGAATCTATTGCGTTGAACATGATGAAAGCTATTATAGATATTTGAATCGTACTGAATATACAATTCACAATCATCAGTCCTCTGCCTTAGACAGCTCATGCTATAGGGGAGACAAGAGAGGCAAGGTAACTTCATGTATTAACAGGGGATGTAGATTAGAAAAGTAAAGAAAAGCTTTACTGCTTTACTGAAAAGAGGTTGCCAGATGGATTTCTATAGCCATGTTTAAAACAACAAAAATGTGTAAAGTTCTAGAATCATGTAAAAGTGTAGCACATTCTGGGAAGGTAACAAAGAGAGAGAGAGTCACAGAGAGAGATGATAGAGATAAGAGGGTCACACAGAGAGAGAGAGATAGAGGAAGAGAGATGAGAGAATAAATACATGAGCACATTTGGGTAGATACAGCATCATGCTTGTGTGTGTGTGTGTGTGTGTGTGTGTGTGTGTGTGTGTGTGTAGGGATGTGTGTATGTTTGTGTGTGTGCGCACATGCATGTTTCTGATGGTCTTTTTTTAGAATGTTAAGAAGTTGAATATTAGCATGCAAGACACAAGGAGTTCATGGATAGTCTTTACAAGGAATTCACATCATGATGTAATTCATTTTTAGGAAGGTAACTTGGGCAAAAGAATCTTTGTAGAAGACAGATCTTCTTCCCCTCTTCAATGTAACTTTATCAGGTTCAACCAATTCCACAAACAATTCTATGAACAAGAAGCATAGGAAACAACTCCCTGATGAGAGATGTGAAATCAGACGCCCATGGAAGGGCAGATGCTATGTTCCTGAATAAAGCCACGGTGATTATAAAATTTATTGCTCATACCTGGATACTTGGGAGAGCAACAGGGCACACTAAAAACAATTAACATCACCTAATTTTAAAAATTTTATTGACAAGTAAATTGATTTTTACAATAGTGGACTTAAAATAAATTCATTTTCAAACTATTTTCAAAAAGAAATTTCTTTTTTTTTCTGTATGTTTCATTTTTTTTTAATTTATACAGGACAATAGGATTCATTTTGACATACCTATAAAAGCGTGAAATATAATTTGTTCTAATTCAGCCCCTAGTACTCCCTTTTACTTTCCCCACCCCAGTTCCTTCCTTCTACTCTACTGATCTTTCTGCAGTAACTTATAGTTTAAAGTAACACAATAAAACAGCATTTTAAAATAAAATTTTGTAAGCAGAATAATTATTCTTGATCAATATTTATATGAACCTGTCTCTAAATACCAGGACACCGGTAATTTTTTTTAGTTTTTAAAGTTTTTTTTAGTTCTAGATAGACACAATACCTTTATTTTATTTATTTATCTTTATCTGGTGCTGAGCATCAAATCCAGTGTCTCATATGTGTGAGGCAAGCACTCTGCCACTGAGCCACAATCCCAGCTTCTGAAGTTTTTTTTTCTTCCGTTTTCTAGTTATGAGTTATGCTTTAAGAGTACAAAATTTTACACAATTGTCACCAAAATTTTATTACAAAAATTCACCTTAAAATACATTTTCTCTGCAGACACTAATATTTTTAATAGACAAAACTTACTAGAAAAATATGGTTGATTGAGGATATCTTCAATTACACTACTTATTTTATATGGAAATGTTTTAACATTTGAGTCCAAATACTTTAATAGTTGGTAGTTTTTCCTGCCTTTAAACGTTCCTCAACAAATATCTCAAAAGTTGGGATTCATCATGTAAACTATGCTATCAGATGCAAAAAAATGACAGGCTTTCATTTCGCCCATCATCTTTTTCACACATAAAATAATGTTGTCTAGCTACTAGGTGCATATTTAAATTATTAGTGTATTTTCTCTAAAATTCATCGATCCTGCCAAAGTGAAATAAGTCATGCAGTTCTAATTGTTTTAATATCATAATACATTAAGATACAATTATTGATTGTATGCTATACAAATTCAAGTGGGAATTGTACTTCTACCTCAGATGTCTTTATTGGATGCTCAGAAAGGTTAGGACTTTTTAATTTAACTCTAGGGAAGTTCAGTATATAAATACTTTCAATTAAATATATTCCAGTAAAAATACGAGCTTCATGAAAAGTTTTTCTCTTGAGTTCAGTTCCTTCAACATCCAATAACAGAACATAGAAATCCACCTAGTTAAGAAGTGTAATTCTCATGTCTCCTCTCTGTGTACTTCGAAATCTCATCATTTACTTTTTTCAATTATTCTCTCATGATTTTAGACATTCTAGCCAAAATCTTCTTTCTTGCCATCTTTTTATCTTTAAAAAAATGGTTAAAACAATGAACCATAATTTTAAATTACTTCTCTTATCCTCTTATTGAAGAATCTAATATCACTGATAAAACCTGGATGCATGAAGATTTTCCTCTGTTAAAGGCAATACTCATTAGTGTGTTTTTCCAAATTATTGTTCCTGTAGTGTTTGCAAAAGGAGCGTGAAGTTGAAAATAAGCAAAAGTGATTCATAATAACTCATTTCATCCTAGTGAAACCCCACTCTTTTTAAAGAGTAGAAAATAAATACATCTGCAGCTACATATGTTATCTTGGCAGCTTGTGCATAAACTTCTTAACCAGAAATGTTTTGCAGTTGTTGTTGATTATTCTTTCTCAGAGTTTTGTCTTTTGTTTTTCATGTAGTTCACATAGTGTAAGTTAACATCTACAACATTTATGAAAAATCAATCTTTATCATTGGCTATCAAGAAATAGAGATACAGCCTTTACCTTTTTAAAAAAATGTACTTTATTGTTTTTCTCTTTGCTACCTAAAGAATTTACTGCACAATTCAAAAATCAAATGATTTTTTTACTAAATAATAAACATACTTTCTATGCCTTCCACTGAGTAGACAAGTTCACACTTGATACTTGTGAACTATCCTCAGGAAAGAGGAAATAGGACCCCTCAGATGAATTGTTAAGTTGATAATTGTAGATGGTCTCAGATTTGACCTTAACTGCAAGTTAATAAGTGAGTCTAACACTGTGTCAAATACATATACTGAGAGAAGACTCCAGGCACCTGTCCGAAAGACATGGATAGTTTATTGCTTACACAATTATTGCTTACCTGTCATCTTTTTCTCACATACAATTCCCTCACAGGATAATGTAGATAAGAGGTGCATATTCTCCTGTGTGTGCAATGCACATGCAGACAGTATGGAAAACCCATAATTAGGAGAATCTTTGCTTTTATCAGACCTGTCAAATCTTCCCCCTACAGAAGGAGATTACTCATCACCCTAGAAAATAAATCATTTTAGGAAGATGGAGAGGGAAATTCCAGTTTTATTGCTCTGCAATGGCAGCAGATCTGCTATAGAAAAGGAGTCCTAAAATATATCCAGGGAAGAAGGTGTTCTCATCTTCTGTGAATTATTCAATAATCCTTGAGCAAAGTTCATGAGCATCCTTGGCTTGGAAGACTCAATGTCTTCCAGAGAATTATCTTCCAATATGGACATATACCTCTTCTCAAAAGCTAGAATCCTTGACTGACTATAGGTTTAGTGGATAAGCAAAATGGTTTATCACACACACACAAAAAAATGAGCACTCTTTTGGATAGTGGGACATTTTCCTCTCTCCTGATCAATCCCACCTCATGGAGGGTGCTCCAGTATTGGAACATCCCTGGATTTCACAAACCCTCAATCCCTTTTTTCCCACACAGGAATGCTTGATGAGTTTACAGTTGGGACAAACATGCTTTGCTCTGTTCCGCTCTGTTCTTTCTGTTTTGAGCACAGTTCTTAACTGCTCAAGTCCATGGGATAAGCTCTGTATTCTAGATAGCTGATTGCTGTAGACTGAAACTTAATCCAATCTAGTGCACCCTGGGACTGAGTGGGTAAGCATGATTCTGAATTTCTTCTAAACATTTGATATCAAAGCAAAGAAATGAGGAAGAAAAAACAGCAATATGAAGTAGAGGTTAGGTTAATAAAAGAGTTGGAAGAGGTTTGAAATGTTTCTTTGTGAAAAAAATATTGAGCCATGAGAACAATAATACCTAAAACAAATATGGAAGTTAGATGGAAATAAAAATTACACAAGTTAAAGATAAATGACCACAGCTGTACCTTTCCTCTTAAAGAAGTATAGGTACAAAAGAGGTAACTAGAAGTGAAGAACAAAAATGGAGGCAGATTGTAGATTACAACTTCCGTTTTCGTCATGGAATATGAAGCAAAGTCATTTCCTGACATATGTTGTCTGTGAAAGTAGAGCTAAGATCTAAAATAAAGTGGTAAAAAGTGAATACATGGGCCAAGGCATGTCTTAGAATGGCAGACTTCTCTAAGTCTGTCACTAATGGTCAGCAAGATATTTCTTTTTTCCCCCTCAATTAGTTATATTTTCATGGTTAATCAAAGCAAATCACTTGTTATGTTTTTTAGTAATAATTTTTTTATGCATTTCACATTTTTTTCTCTGTGTACAATTTGAGCTTTTAATTACTTCATCAAATTATCTATTGGAGTACTTAAATTGTTAAGAAGATTAAAAATCCAGTTCATTAGTTCCATCTACTTTAAGGAAAATATGTTTACTTATAAAAATAACTTAAAATTCTACATAAATATTTTTAATAAAATGAAACTAATTTTGACATGAGTTTCCTAACATTTCTCTGACATTATTCAATATTTAAAACACCTACTATGGAAATGTGACTTATTCTCTGGTTCAGTATGCCATTGTTACAGAGGAAAAATGTCCTGATTCACACCATTTGACTTGTAAATTCTTCTTAGTAGTGATGAGTCATCAGTATTTAAGAGCTATTAGTTAAAAGGTGTTTCACACATTCCTGTTTCATATAAAATGTAGCCATGGAATTTGAATGGAGTATGATTCTCCTCTTTGAAGCATATAATCCTGAATCACTGAATGGTGAAACTCTTGAATCTGTGACACATCTTTAATGATACATCTTCATAGCAGGGTGTCATGGAACCTTTGAGGCATTGTAGTTTTGATGAAATCAATTATATGAAATTATTTTTTACTTTAATATTTGACTTTGATAGTCAACTTATCTTTTAAAATACAAGTAAAATGGTATGTGCATATGCATAGACATGGATAAATACATAAAACTTAAAAATTACAGCATACTTAAATAAATGTACTTAAATTTAAATTCTTAAAATATCAATACCAAATGTTTTTAAACATTATATAGGAGACTCTGTTTATATGTGTGTATGAATGCATACATAATGTAAACTCTCTCCTTTAAGTTTTCTTGAAAAAGTTCTAGAAAAATGTATTTTTAATATCAAAGCATAAAGCATTAATTGCTTTATGATTTAGAATATGAAAAAGCATCTCTAGCTTTGCTAAATATGACTAAAGATTTCGGTCTTTTTATATAAATCTATAAAGAATGATTGTGTTTCTCGATAATTAGAATATTTGCAGTGGCATTTTGAATATGATTGATTTTAACTTACTTCTTAGGAAAACTGTTTTAGTAGAAATGTCTTTTGGCCACATTAGCATCCATTCTCCTTTCATGAAGTAATACTGTGATTTATTTTCAGGTCTCATGATTTTATACAATTATTTGATCTCCAGGTCTTGAGTGAACTGATTATTCTTTCCTAGACAATGGAAGGTTTGCATTTCTGTTCATAAAGGCAGATCAGAGCCAAGGGAGGATCTTGAATCTACCAGATACAGACACACACAATGCTTCTACTTATACTTATCTTCAGTTGAATACTCCTGCTAAAGTAAAACTTATTTGCATTGCTAACATGTCCTCCTTGGTTCTCTGAATTCATATATTTTTTACCTAATTGTATTTGGTATATCCATATCTCATACATATAATTGATGGAATATTCCATTTCCTAGGCTTTATGTTCACACAGGACAGAGACTTCACTTTGAATGCTCTTCTTGGCTTCTCACTGTCACTCATTCTCTCCATAGGCAGAAATATGATTAAACTGATAGGTGGTTCAGGAGAAGAAATGGAGCACAACCAGACCACTATTTTTCCTATCTTCTTTTCATAGGCAGCCCATCAGCAATATGAAAATTCATACTTACTCTCTTATTCTGGGTTAAGTTTAGTAAGGAGAACTCTGTCCCTGTGGTAGAAACACATAGTTGCCCAAATTTTGTTCTCAAACAGCTGGAAAATTAGCTAGTGAATCTTGTGAAGATGATTTCCAGGTAGAATGTTGACAGCATTATTTGTTTTGTTCCCTTTAAAAAGATACAAGGATATAAAAAGACAAGATGAAAGAATTATTTTGGGATCAGAATACAGAGGAAATGTACTGGGATTAGGACAGGTCCCAAACTGAAAGACAAATTTCTCCTTTTCCCTAGTCTCAACAGTGGGTATATGATTCTCAAAATAACATGATGCCCAGAGAAAAAGATCATTCAAATATTGTTATGTGACTCTTTAAAGCCTTAGGAAAAGTTCAGGTACAATAGACTTTTACAGCAATAACAAAAGACTCCAATGGTCTGAAGGAGTTGGTCTCATACTGGCCCAACACTTTTCCCAACAGAGAATGATCCTATTAAAAACAATTGCAGATATGTCATTTTTGATTGCTTTATATATTTTTAATTTTTATGAGTTGGAGTATAATCCAGTACCTAGAAATTCCACAAAATATTTAAGAAAATTTGTCAGAAAATTGCCACCAATTGGAAATAAGAGGAGCTAAAAATGCTCAAACTGAAAAAGAAGCAAGATGGGGAAGTTCAATGATCAACACAGGTTGCTTCTTATGGAAAAGGAAAATGGCTCCTGGGAGGACCTAGAGGATTCAGCTAAGATCTCTGGAGTTCCATGAACTAGAGAGCCACTTCCTGGAGCAGGAAAACAGCAGAATGGGAACTTCTCTTAAGGAACAAACCAGGCCTTAATCAAAGAACACTCTCTGTCCCTAGAGGAGGTGCAACAATTCTGGCCTTCCTAGAGTTCAAGAGTTCTATGTATCATGGACCTTCCATTCTTTCCCTTTCTAAGTGGAAGTCTTTGTTATGATTGTATTATAATCACATTTTATTTTGAGTATGGAGCTAACTTCCGAGATATACCATAGGTCTTTGGTTTAGTAAGGGCTACCACCAAACTTGAAGTGGATCACAAGACATCTGACTTTGAGTCTGATGTTAAACTGGAGGGTATTTTTGAAGGTCCTTTTTTGGGAATGAATTTATTTTTTATGTACATGATATGTGGATAGAAGACAGATTCTAGTACACTATAAAATGCCCACAAATTATTCTCTTTCCTGGATCCTTTTCGTTGCAAATGTGGTATTATAAATTATTACCTACTAAAAGGAGTTATTTCCCCAGGTCCTTTATCAGGGTTGTCCACATGTTTTGCTGTGTACATCAAATGTGATGCTAATAGTCTTGAAATGCACTTTTTAAAAAATTTTTATTCTAAGTTATTACATATGACAACAGAATGCATTACATTTCATATTACACTTATAGAGCACATTTTTACATATCTCGTGTTGTACACAAAGTATATTCACACCATTAAGGACTTCATATATGCACTTAGGGTAATTATATCCATCCCCTTCTGCCATTTTTTTTTTTTACCCTTTCCCCCCCTCCCTTCCTGGCCCTCCCCACTGGCCATTCTTGTCACCGCCTGCAGCTATTGCCACCTGCAGCAATGATACCGCGGGAAAGAAATCGGAGGCAGACTGGAAATGAGTAGCTTCTTTATTCTTGCTTCTTTTCTGCTTTCTCCTCTGTATTCTCATCCTGATTCTGCCCTCGTTCCTCTCTACCGTCTGTTTAAATACTCTTTACCTTAACAAGTATACACGTGTCACAAGCTCAACTTACAGGTGCGTCACACAGTGTTCAAGGGCACAGGAAGATTCTTAGTTAATTGCATTAATGTCAGGTGTAAACAATTAAACTTCTCCTCTTTGGCTCTCAGCCAGCCGCCATCTTAGCTACTTCCTCATTCAAGGCTCTTACACATTCTAGTGTTCCTCTAATCCTCCTATGCTCCCTGTCCCTACCCCACTGTGAATCGGCCTCCTTATATCAGAGAAAACATTCAGCATTTGGATTTGGGGGATTAGCTCACTTCACTTAGCATTATATTCTCCAACTTCATCCATGCACCTGTGAATGCCATAATTTTATTCTCTTTTATTGCTGAGTAATGCTCCATTGTGTATATATACCACATTTTCTTTATCCATTCATCTACTGAAGGGCGTCTAGGTTGGTTCCACAGGTTAGCTATTGTGAATTGTGCTGCTATAAACATTAATGTTGCCATGTCCCTGTAGTATGCTATTTTTAAGTCTTTTGGGTATAGACCAAGGAGTGGGATAGCCATGTCAAATGGCTATTTGTCCCTAGAGGAGGTCCCTAGAGGAGGTTCCATCCCAGTTTTCCAAGGAATCTCCATACTGTTTTCCTTATTGGCTGCACTATTTTGCAATCCCACCAGCAAGGTATGAGTGTGCCCTTTTCCCCCACATACTATCCAACATTTATTGTTGTTTGTGTTCTTAATAGTTGCCATTCTGACTGGAGTGAGATGAAATCTTAGAGTAGTTTTGATTTGCATTTCTCTAATTGCCAGAGATGTTGAACATTTTTTTCATGTATTTGTTAATTGATTGTATATCTAGGAATAACAGGAACATATCTCAACATCATAAAAGCTATCTATGCTAAACCCCAGGCCAACATCATACTAAATGGAGAAAAATTAAAAGTGTTCTCTCTAAAAACTGGTACAAGACAGGGATGCCCTCTTTCACCACTTCCATTTAACATAGTTCTTGAAACACTAGCCAGAGCAATAAGACAGATGAAAGAAATTAAAGGGATACAGAAAGGTAAAGTAGAACTCAAATTATCACTATTCACTGATGATATGATTCTATACCTAAAAGACCCAAAAAATTTCACCAGAAAACTTCTGAAACTCATAAATGAATTCAGCAAAGTAGCAGGATACAAAATCAACACTCATAAATCAAAGGCATTTCTATATGTCAGTGACAAATCCTCTGAAAGGAAAATGAGGAAAACTACCCTATTTACCATAGCATCAAAAATAAAAAATAAAATACTTGGGAATCAACTTAATGAAAGATGTGAAAGACCTCTATAACAAAAACTGCATAACACTAACGAAAGAAATCATAGAAGACCTTAGAAGATGGAAAGATCTACCTTGTTCGTGGATAGGCAGAATTAATATTGTCAAAATGACCATACTGCCAAAAACACTATACAGATTTAATGTAATTCCATTCAAAATCACAATGACATTCCTAACAGAAATAGAAAAAGCAGTCATGAAAATCATCTGGAAAAATAAGAGACCCAGAATACCTAAAGCAATCCTTAGCAAGAAAAGTGAAGTGGGTGACATCACTATACCAGACCTTAAATTATACTACAGAGAAATAGTAACAAAAACAGCATAGTATTGGCACCGAAATAGATTGGTAGACCAATGGTACAGAATAGAGGACACAGAGACTAATACATATAATTTTAGTTATCTTATATTAGACAAAGGCTCCAAAAACGTACATTGGAGAAAAGATAGCCTCTTCAACAAATGGTGCTGGGAAAACTGGAAATCCATATGCAACAAAATGAAATTAAACCCCTATCTCTCACTATGCAGAAAACTCAACTCAAAGTGGATCAAGGACCTAGGAATTAGACCAGAGACACTATGCCTAATAGAAGAAAAAGTAAGTTCTAATCTCCAATTAGGCTCCAACTTCCTTAATAAGACTTCTATAGCACAAGAATTAATATCAAAAATCAATAAATGGGATAGATTCAAACTAAAAAGCTTCTTCTTAGAAAAACAAACAAACAAACAGTGAGGTGAATAGAGAGCCTACTAATTGGGAACAAATTTTTACCACCTGCATGCCAGATAGAGCACTAATCTCTAACTAATCTCTAGAATATATAAATAATTACAAAATCTTAACACCAAAAAAATCAAATAACCCAATCAATATATGGACCAAGGAACTGAACAGATACTTTTCAGAAGATGATTGAAATGCACTTGTATTCATAGTTTGCCTTCTTATTGCTTAGAAACTCATCAACTATGTAAAGAAGCCCGCACTAGCCTGCTGAATGCTGAAACACTTATGACACAGTTATCCTTGTTGCACCAGCCAACTGCCAAAGCACAGACTACCTCTAACTGAGCAACAATGGGTTCTTCTGAATTGATAGGCCCTAGAAAAGGGCAGAAAAACCACACCAGTGGGATAATTCCCTAAATATATTATTTTAGTTTCAAGTCAATGATTCTGGGATTGTTTGTTATGGATTGTTATCTAAGGGATGGGCCATGTAATGATCATTGTTGCTAATGTTTTATTTTACACATATTGTTTAAAGTTTAATGAGATAAATTTTAAGTCATGTCTTCTTATTATGCTTATTTTTAAATTTTGAATAGTAATAACGCACTTAAAATTAAAATGAAGATATTTGAAATGGAAAGAAAATAAGTATAACAACATGAGCACTCAATAATCAATATACAAATCTGACAATTCTTTTAAATAATTTTAATCATTTTAGCTTTTTTGTTTTACTGCTGTGCATAGCAGGAGGTCTAGAGCTTACATAATCTATTCCAATTTCTAATTTAAATATCCCATGTCAATTTTTTGCACACATGCATACATTCTCAAGAATGTGTGAATTTCTTTAGTGTCTGACTTTTAATGCATTAACAGGAGTAAAGAGGCAAAACACTAATTATTGGTTTGGAAAATTATTCCTGCACAAGTTGAACCAATTAGCTGGCTCTAGTAGAAATCTCAAGCACTAACAATTCCTCGGGAATGGACCATCACTCTGATATTATGCTCCTGGGGGTCTTAGACAAATAGCCAGAGACCTCTGGGTTAAAACTCTTTCAAATTCTCTTTTGGTCATTTCTGTTGGGGACCAGGGCACTCTAGAGATATCTAGATGCAGAGGTATCTGATATCTGTCCATTTACGACATGAACGGTGGAGACTGAGCACTGGTGGACTGGACCTCTGAGCCCCAGAGTGAGGCCACGGCCATGAAGAGGGTGGTAGAGAATTCAGGAAGAAGGCAGGGGTTGTGTCTTTATTGTAAGAGGCAATCAAATTTTAGTTGGAGAGATAAGATCCACAGGAAGGTAAAACTCTACTTATGATGGCAAAATAGGTCCCAAAAGTTGGAATGAGAGTTTAGAGGCAATCACTGAGTCTTCTACCAATGACCCTACCACCAAAGCTAAGGAAGCCCCTTCCACAGGAACACTGAGACAATAAATTGTTTTTAAATGCATTCATGAGAACTAAAAATTCAGGAGTTATTGCTCTTTAACATGCTTAAAAGTCATTTATAAAAGAAATTAATGAAGGGTATTCCCAATACTAATGGAGAGCAATCCTAATTAATAAGAGCCTAACTTCTTCTGCAGCAGCCCAAAATTTGACAAGCATACCTGAGTATATAGTTCAGCTTATGATTATACCCTTTACTACATATGAATGATTCTCAAATATCACAGATTATCTGAAACATAAAAAGTGCTTATATATTACATAGCACAATTACTTTTTTGACTTTTAAAGCAACAATGTTATTTAAATATATTTATTTTTAGAATTTCTAAAATTATCCTTTAAATTATAAGTAGAAAAGACAGACAAAATAATGACTAGGAAGCAAGATGAAAGAACTAATGTTAGAATGATTCACATTTCTCAATATAAGTAAATAGAAAAAAAATACTAGTCACTAAGAATACGAGATAAACACATCCCCTTACATAACTTTACAAATATTCTCAATAGTAGAAAGCAACTAAAGGGGAAAATAACTTATAATACTATCATCAGATTATTGGACAGATTTACTTTTAAAGTTTTTATCGTGCATGGTACAATATTATCCATGCATTTTTTTTGGTCAAGTTATTCCTTAACTCAAATATTTTTGTCATATTACAGGTGATTTTTTGCTCCCATGTGCAAAGTAAAATGTCATTTTCTGTTTTGTGGTATGGGTGCATTTTTGCATTCAAACATACTGCAGTGAGACATGTGAATAGGGACATGAGATATTTAAAAGAAATCATACATAGAACCAGGCTATATTGAGTTTCTAGGAGTTAATTTCTTTTTGAAGTTGGCTGCAGAACTTTGTGGTTTGGTTTGCATTCAGTAACTATTCCTAGTGTTTATCTGATGCCAAACTCAGGAAAAAACACTGCAAGTTTATGGAGGATGAATCTTTTAGTCCCAGACTGAAGATTAAAAAGATCTCTCTTGAAAAGTTATGTTTAAAATATTTTAACTATAAGTAAACAGATGTATAATAGCTTCATTCAATAGAAGCTTTCTTTTTGTTTAAAGCTATTTAAGTAAGAATAAAAAAAAAAAAAAAAAAAAAAAAACAAGTCTTACCTTCATAACCAGGAATAATGCCTAATTATCTATGAAATCTGGAATTAAAGGAAATGTCCATGTTGCCTTTTAAAGCTGTGGTCATAATAGATGCTATAAAAAATGCCATGTCCCTGCTTTTTATTATACTTTTATTTTCTTCTGGAAACTACTTGACAATCATTAGGCACTATAGGGAATTACAAAGGTACTGATGTGTCTCCAATATTTGGTCACTCTCAAAAATAAAAACCCCAACATTAAGAAACATTCCCTGACATATGGTAGGCTCTTGGACGTGCAAGGTCCACGAAAGGCGGAAAGTCTGCAGTCAGACTGTGTGCCACATCCTGTCTGAGCGAGAGTCATGCTCAAAATCGCTGATGAGGTTAGAAAGTTCCGGGACATCAGAACGTGTGACTCCTTCAGCTTGAACCAAGCCCCGGGGTTTTCTGGACTACTCTTGGTCACCGTCAGACTGAAACCACATTTCGTGTTCAGCAATGGAGAACACATTAATTTTAAGCAATTGAGACACATGACTACAAAGGGAAAAACATTTGGTGTCAATATTTTGTCACAATTTCTCTTTTCAAAAATACGTTTTCAAATTTCATAATTTCAAATGTCCCAACGTACTTCCTTCGTGTCAATATTTCCAGTTTCTCATATACTCTTTCAGACTATGTCTGTACCAATAAAGTTGAATATCCATTCTTAGTGTCTGTATTTCATTACACAAATAGTAGTAAATATAAAGACTATCTTTGGAATCTTGCTTTTCCTTTTATTCTCCAACCATTATCTCACAAATATCCTTCTACTTTTATAGCTAAAGATTTTTTTTTAACTTCATTTTTTTAAAATATTTATTTATTTGCTTTAGTTGTACAGAATGGGTTTTTTATTTGTATATGGTGCTAGGATTGAACCCAGGCCATGCACATGCTAGGTGAGTGCTCTACCGCTGAGCCACAACCCCAGTCCTATAGCTAAAGATTTTAATGATAGAAAATAAGTTATCTAATATTATTTAAAAGATAATTATATTATTTAAATAAATGTTTTCTTATTTGAAGATATGGCATTCTATGTGTGCTATTAACTTATTTAGGCAATTGTTTTTATGGATATTTCCTGCACAAAACATCATTAGGACAACAACAACTATTATAATCATTGAATGCATGTGTGTATATATTTGTAGGAAAAATTCCTAAAATGTATTGCTTTTTCACAGTCCATGTATGTTTCCAATTTTAGTAGCTAGTACCAAGTTGTTTCTCTGTGGTTATGCCAAATAACCCTTTGGTTACTTAAGAAGGTGGCTGATAGCTGGGTGTGGTGGCACATGCCTGTAATCTCAGCACTTGGGAGGCTGAGGCAGGAGGATTGCGAGTTCAAAGCCAGCCTCAGCAATGGTGAAGCACTCAGCAACTCAGTAAGACCATTTTTCTCTAATAAAATACAAAAAAGGGCTGGGAATGTGGCCCAGTGGTCAAGTGTCCCTGAGTTCAATACCCGGTACCAAAAAAAAAAAAAAAAAAAAAAAAAGAGGTAGCTGTTACCCATATTCTCATCAACAGAGTGTGATATCCAACTTTCTAAGCTTTGGCAAGCCAGAATAGAAAAATTGGTGTCTTAGTTACTCTTTCCTTTACTTTAATCACTATAGTTGACATTAAGACTGCTTAAAATTATTTAGAACTTGAGGTGACCCAGTGAAGAAGACAAAAGTGAAAGAAGGGAGGGAGGGAAGGAGGGATGGAGAGGAAGAACAAGAGAGGGAAAGAGAAGGAAAAGAAGAGAAGGCAAAAAGGATGAAAGAAGAGAAAAGAAGAGGAGAGGGAAGGAAGAACAAAGATGAAAGAGAGAGAAGGAAAAATAGGAAAAAAGAAGGTAGGAGGGAAGCAGGAGGGATGGAGGGAGGGAAAAAAGAAAGGAAACAGGGAGGAAGGGAAGAAAAAAAATTGAAAGAATATCAGAAAGAAGAGATGGGGCAGCTAGGAAAGCAGTGTACTAGAGCCCAGTCCAGGTGTGGATGAGTGAGACCAAGCCCAAGCACAGAACACATCTGGGCAAGGGGACACTTGTAGAAGATAAGTGCCAGATAATGGAGTTTATATCCAGTGCATTGGGTCATCACTGTTGAAGTTTTCTGAACAGAGACCTTCAAGGGCAGGATGAGCATTTAAGAACATTTGGCAGGACAAGATGGGATGTAGTGAAGGAGCCCTGGAATCCTTAAATGGGTCAGGTGCTATTTGCAATCTTGACCTAATGTGATATGTATGGTGGGAGCTGAAAAATCACACAGTGGATAAAACAACTTAAAGACAGTACAGACGAATGAGTGAATGAAGACTTGGAGACTCTGAGTCACACCATTAGTTCTACTGGAAAGCAAAGCTTTAGTTTCCATAGAAGAAAAGTAGAACAGGAGATAGAATTGGACAAAGATGTTTTTCCTCTGTGTCAAAATAATTTACAGAAGGATTTCTTTTTTAAATTATGAAAATACATATTATGGGTAATATATTTAATCTAGCTAACTAAGGGAATGATCAAAAATGAATGATTGTGTTAGATGATGAACTCAGAGAAACCCTGATGGATTTTTAACCCTTTCCCTGTCATACTCTCCAATGACTTCCTCCCTCAATTACCCAAATTAAATCTAAAATCTATATGGAGTGTTTGAAATCACTATATATATATGTAGCTTCAGGGTAACCTTCCCAACACCTTGAGAAACCAAATCACCACTTATGAGTCTCAGATATAGAAACCCTGTAGCCACCACGGACCTTACTCACTTGAGAGACACAATTTGCATCATTTCACCTAACTTCACTTTATATGAATCATTTACATGTAAGCTGTATGAGGATAAATGTGTTTTTCTTGTGAAATACTACTTTCTTGGTTCCAGAGAATGCTAGGTACATGGAAGATACACTTTGAACTTAAACTTATTTCAACATTTAGTCGGCTGTTGAATGGATCTCCGTATGTTGGATGTGTAACTGCATAGTCAAAGTAAGGACTGGGGGGTAGTATAAGCTAAAAGAACCACTTCTCTTCCTGGAAAAGAATGCTTACTCCATTTCTCTTAATGCCACAGCAGCAGCTCACTGGTCTCCAAAGTGCATCCATTCTCCTTGCAGAATCCCGGCATGTCGGTACGGTTTCCATTTATTAACATTTTGTGTTTTGCTAATTTTTATTTTTTGAAATGGAAGTTCTAAGTATCATTACTCTCATGTGTTGAAAGTTAGCAATCCAACTACTTGAGTCAATCCAAAAGCATTTAAATTTGTTTTCCTCTCACAGCTTCTGAGACCACCCAAGTTCACTGCAATCTGTCAAGGCTAGAAACCCTGCATTATGTGGGCCAGCGTATTTGGAATTGGTTTAGCTGTACCTGGATCCAAGTTGATTTGTCGTCAAACTCCCAGACTTAACTGTTTAAGTCTACAATATATTCAGCCTCTAGGTCCCCAGAGTCACAGACATTCACTGGCCTGACTCTAATTTTCACTTGGAGTTTAATAGTTTTTTCATTTGGGATTTGTGAAAAAAGCAAAAATATTTGTCAGAACCCTGCCGCCAGGAAAGTTAAATTTAATGTCGTGACTTGTATTGCAGAAAAAGTTAATTTTCCCAGGCTTTGTGCACTCTGAATTTTCATCCATGGCCATTAAGACCACAGTGTTTTCCCCAGAGTTATCTTTCTTCCTTCTTTCTTTTGGCAAGACTTACCTGGATGTGAATTTCCTGCCTGTGGGTGGAAAGGTTAAAGCAATATGAGCTCGGTTGCTAGCGGTTGCTGATCCTCCCTGTAGCCTGGTTTCTCAAGGCACTTGCGCTGATGTGGCGTCCTAACACTCTCTAGGGTTTACAGGAAAACTCCCGTTCTGTGCCGGAAGCTGCAGTGAGCCAGCGGCTATGAACTTGTGGCCCAACCGCAGGGAATCAGGAACTTCTGAGTTGGAGCCCAGACCGGACCAGCCTCACTGAGTGATCTCAGACAAGTTACTTAAGGTTTGCTTGTCTCTCATTTTCCGGCTGTAAAATGGGAAAAAAATAATATTTGTTCATTCAAGTTAAGCAGTTTACAACTTGCTCCTACCATATTATGGGCTAGTTTTCATGTATTTTTTTTTATTGACATTTTTTTAACAATAATTTTAAAGGGGAATTGGAATTACAATTGTATCATTTAAAAATTGCCACATAAAGCTACCATAATTTGGCATGAACTTAAGCAAGTCAAGTATGTAGAAATATGTGTACATAATCCCTTTTGAACTCTACTTTAATGTTTCTTTGATATTCCTGGATAATTATAATGAAATGTCAAGGGAAACAAAGCTCTTTGTCCAGTTCCCTAGTGCAGCTCCAGAATTTCGAACAGTGCCTAACATCTATTAAATGTTTAATAAATATCTGCTGAACTCATTAGTAAACAAATAAAGCAATGGAAAGTTAAGTAATTGCTCAAGAAAATTATAGAAAGGTGAGAGCTATTAACTTTAGCATATACAGGCATACACAGGTACCTCGATTTCTTAATTAAATAAGAAATAGAAACATAACAAGGAAAATATATGGAACTTATAGTCCTCAATTTATAAACTACAAAATTCTTTATTCACCCTTTTGGATACCTATTATTTAAAAGTATTTTATAATAATATGGATAATCTATGGAATTTGAATTAAAATATTCTCATTGTATATGCTTTCATGCCCTACAGAATATTAATCATTTATTAGTATGTTTTTAATGATCTGCTTTATTTTAGAGACATTGCCAGAGAAATTATTTGACAAAAATGTATAAAGGAATAACTGTCAAATTAGAATAAATATGTTTAATTGTGGAAAGAATGGGAAATTTTGTATAAAGGAAAATGGTAAATTAAGCATTGACAATGCCAAAACCTTTTTCTAAAAATCATTTTGTTTCCTTACAAAATTATTTCTTGTTCTTAGTTGTTTAATATCACCCCAACATGTACAAATAATTTAACATTTACTCAGTTGACTTCTGGAGTTTTCCTTAAATCAATTACAGTGGCATCATACAGAATTTAAAATAAACGAATAAGAAATGAGGTAGCAGTCTCAAGTTAGAACTGACGAAGTGACAAGAAAATAGGAAGTTAAAACCAAGAGGTCTCTGAAATATATGAAAAGTGAAGTACACATATTTATCATTTATATTTGAGGATTTCAAAAGTAACACACAATGCATCATAGTAGAGGAGTTTTAGTTTGAAATAAGAGATTTACTTATTCTTTTACTTGGAAAGAAAGATGTGTTCATCAGCCCAGTATTTAACATTAGTTTCTTGGTGGAATTTGAGAACTGACACCCACTGGGAGTGACTAATTTATTGAAAATAACTGAACCAAGGTGGAGATTTAAGTTATCAGGCTTTAGTGAGAGCAAACTCATTGCCTACTTTCATGCAAGTGTCTTAGAGATACTGCAGGAGTGAAGATTGCTGTTGACATGTGCTCTAAACACAAACAACTTTCAACAGTACCCAGGTTATAATCAAACTTCTTTTCTGAAGAAATAGAGGATTGATCCTTACTCTGATCTCACAAGGTCACGATCAAGGTACTGGTGGGCCAAGAATTCTATCTGGAAGATCTGGAAGAGAATTTACTTCTGAGCTTATTCTGGCTGTAGGCAGAATCCAGATGAGGCCCCAGTTTTCTTGCAGGCAGATGAGGCCACCTTTTAGCTTCCAGAAGCCTCATTTAGATCTTTGCATATGGGCTGGATATCAGAGAGTCAGCAGCAGTGTAGCAAATCCTTCTCACACATGGACTCTTTCTGACTTCTCTTCATCTCTGCCTTCAGAGAAAGTTCACTGCTATTAAGAGCTCATATGATTAGATTGGGCTTTCCTAGATAGTCTAGAAAATAATCTTTATTTAATTGTCACTCATTTTAATTACATCTACAAAATTTGGGACCATATAATGTAACATATTCACAAGATTAGAGTATGGATGTCTTTATAAAAGCATCCTGCCCATGAAAATTCCAAACTTACTAATTGGTAGAACTGCTAGAATAAAAGGACAAGAAAACTTGCCTTAACATAGGAATAGCAAAATTTGAATACTTTGAAGAATTGTGGAATACAACAGACATATGGAAATGATGTGGCTATAATTTTGGGAGACTGGGTTCAGCTTGTGACAATAAAGGCTCTAAGTCAGAATCAAGAAAGACATAGTCATCAAAGTGACTCAAATAGAACAATAAAAATTTAGGGCAAACCTCAAAGAAGTTACAGAAAATGAAGCATGAGATCCTGTGTCCTTTACAGTAAAAAAAAAAAAAAAAAAAAAAAAAAAAAAAATTGAAGGTAATAAAGAATGAGTGAAAAGATTTCATGATGACAGAGAATGAGTAATTTATAAAAGGCTAAGCATAATAATACAAAAAATTCAATTGATGCATTGTTTTACAAATTTAAAGGTGCTTTCCAGTCCGAAAGTTATTATATGGTACATGCCCAGAGTTTTCTAGGGAGTTCTACCTTTTATTTCTGTGTATTAGCACAAGCCCTAAACATAAAAAGAAGTGTTTGATTATTGAATTTCCCAGGGAACTCACTTATTTTATCAAAAGAATAACACTTCTTTCAACAAACGCTCAAAATAATCCACAACTCTGGGATAAATTATGTAACTGATAAGAGTAAACAATATGGAGTTATTAGCATAAGTCTTAGTCTTTTTTTTAGAATTTTCCCATATGTTTCAATGTACACAAGGTCCTCTTTGGATACATAAAATTCTCCAGGAATCTTGATCAGTGAATCCCACTTGGGCAGTCAGGGTGATGCTTCTGTATAAAAGTCCAACTTACTGTTTTTTTGTTTGTTTCTTTGTTTTAAGATTACCCTTCTGTGGTGGGGTATATCTCAGGGGCAGAACACTTGCTCAGCATGTGTGAGTCACTGGGTTTGAGCCTTAGCACCACATAAAAATATAACAAATAAAATAAAGGCATGCTGTCCATCTACAACTACTACATAAATAAATAGATTACACTTCTGTAATTTTGTGTAGCATTGTGATACAACTCTGATTTCCCAAATGGAATAAACATTTTTGATGTACTAAAAGATGCTTAAAACAATTTATTTCCCCAGAGTCTGTTCAAACATAAATAAACTAAAAAATCCGAGCAACCCACTCTATCGTGGGAAGGTTCAGATCCCAGACCTGTTCTAATTCACTTTTCCAATATGTTAATACTCACCTCAGCTCATTCTAATATTTTTAAAATGATCATCTTGGAGTTAAATTTAAAAGCCTGAAAATTAGAAAGGAATACCATGTTGCTTCAATCAAGATTCTGACCAACCTAGATGATGCTTTCAGGTTAATAGAATGGATTCCAGTCCTCCTCCACTAAAGAGTTGTTTATTTTCTTTCTTCCTTTTTTATCTATTTATTTTTTGCCTCTCTTCTTCATAGTTTTGAATCAAGCTCATTAATTTTAATCATAGACATATTTTGTTTTTGTACTGTTGTTGGTGGTGGCTTGTTGGTTGATTTTTAAGTGCATACTGGTGAGAAGACTGTCGATGCTCCCAATTTTTTATAACTAGTTTGAAGTAGCACTTTAACTTTTCTCCTGCCACTTCTTTTATACTGTCTTTCTTACTTCTTCTTGAGTAAGCCAAGCTCATTCCAACCCTAAGAGCTTGTTCATCTTTCATGCAATGTGCTTTCCATGATTGCTGCTGATTGACACCTTGCTATCCCTAAGATTCAGTTTAGTTGCACTTCCTAGGAGTTGAGTCTTACTGATGTAAAGTATATGCCCATCTTCAGGGTCATTTCACTCCAGCTCATTGTTTTTCTCTTTTGCATGCAACTTGTCAGCAACTGATACTTTTCTCATTTCTTTATCATTTTATTTCCTCTTTACTTATTTTTTCTCTTCCTATTGTGATAATCATGAATGAATGGGTGCACAGGTGGAGACATAATTGACACCTTCCATTTCTGAACTTTATTTAAGGTAAGATGATAAAGCTTAATTCCAGATTTCTATTGTTAGTCCACTAAAACAAAGGATCAAAACAAGATATTTTAAGATCAATTTTATGAACATAATATAAACAATAACTTGACATCTGTGGCTCTTTCCAAAGCCTACCATTATTTTCCATAATCTGAATTTTTCACTTACTCTTGTAGAACCCTGGCTGTGATCTATTCACCCATGTTATTGTCCAATGCTTAGGGCTATTTATGTCCCATGACTCTCATCAACAAGTTCACCTCTTGTTTCTATGCTAATGTGTCTTTGAGTCCCTGACACAAGATGTCATACTCTCTCTAGTGTTTCAAATGGCATGATATATTTTTTAATCTACTATATAAACTATCACTTGTTCTGCAAAATACTTGTAGTGGCTACATTTCACGTCTTCCTTGATGTGATAGAAATTTCTGAGAAGAGTCCACTTCTTTAAACTTTTCACAAACACCAATCTGAAAATAGTATCAGAATCTCTTGGATCAGGCTTACACTTTTTCATAGCTTATTATTGCTTATGAACTCCAGAAGATGCAGAAGACCACCCTGAAAGGCACAGGGATGAGTTCTCTGTGGTCACTACTAAAGTATCTTTCTGGAATCTTATTATTTTTTTTTTTTTTTTATGACTGCTACATACACTTTTGATACGTAAGCAACGGAGTCATTTTCAATGATTTTTTTCTTGTCTAGTTGATATTAGATATGTCCTCAGACATACAGTTAGAGACTCCCTCTGAGTTTGTAAAGAAATATTTGGAGACCTGGCATTCATTTCTGAAGCCTCAGAAATGAGTGGGGAAAAGGGAACAGTATTGGAGACAATACAAGTTCCTGGTGGGGGGGGGTGTGTGAAACTGGGAGGTGAGCTTGATTTTCTGTTTCAGAGTTTAAGACAAAATTATGGTAGAGAAAATCTTTTCAAAATCTTTAGATGTATTCAGGGAGTTTTCTTTCTAAGAGATTATTTCACAAAGGTAAATAGGTGATACAGATAATTTCTCATTTGGGTAAATTTTGATGGCCTTTACTGACAGATCTGAGTTTCCAACTTTCTAAATCTCTGGTCAGCTATTAAGTAATGGGAATTTATGTATAAAATGTATTCAGAGAATATGTTATTCCAGATACCTCTGCAGCAACTCCTCCTATAAACCTAATGGCAATTGTAGCACTGAAAAAGTAGAAATGCCTATTTTCTGCATATAACAAGAGCAAAAAGGCAGAGCTGTATTGCCTCCAGTATTGTAGTGCTTTTCTAAAATATATTTGAGCTTTGGATGTGCTTGGTTAAGGGTGTGATTGAGCTAGTATTCTTCCTTTTGTGGTAATAATCATGGTCTGTGATTTTTTTTTCCAAAGGAAGTACATTCTAATGATTGCTTAATATCTGGCAGTCATTTAGAGTAAAAGAAAGAAACATTTGATATTCTTTTGTATCATTTTCCATCCAAATAACAATATCAAAGCAAAAAAAAATATCCAGACACCGGTTATGAAAATATAGAAATTGTGACAACAGCCAATTAGTTCCCAGAAAGTCTCTCAGTTTCATAAAATTTTCCATAATAATCATGCATTGGAAAATCTCCTGATAAAAACAGAAGTCATAGTCAAGCTAACAAGTCAAATAAACCTAAACTCTCTTATTTCCAAGACAGAAGGTACATCAAATGAAGTAGCATTCACAAAACAAGAACAAGAAACAAAAATCGGTCTACAAATACCCCGTACACAACAACAGGGATATAAGCACACTGCTACTTTAAGATCTTCATAAGAGGGTAGTGAGTGCCTAAAGCACCTCACTGTTCACTATGCCTCTGGCCAGAGATGACATCCAGCATAAGAATTATCAGCTGGTTTATCCAAAGGGTTTCCACACAGGTACCCACTGGCTTCCAAGACTTAGCTATAGTTTCTACAGTGTCACACACAGAAAATGTACCCTCTACTGGAAATGTACCTTCCTCTTTGCTGTGCCATGAAGATGAAAAGAAAGAGACACTTTAGAATTGACAAACTCTTGAGTTATTTCACAGGCTCCTTTCCTTAGAGCAACTTTGGGGTTTCAAATAAGTACCTTAAAAAGCTAAGTAATATGAGTTTTGCCTTTGGAATACTTTATAGATACACCATTTTGTTTGTTTTCAGTGACTGTATTTCCTAGCTCTCTACAGAGAAATGCGATCACAAGGCCCTTTTACATGTTAACTGATAGGGATCATTTTTAAAGAAAATTCTCATGAAATGATAGTCCCTTGATCATTTCACACATAATATTTTGAATCTTAGACTTTGGCCATTTATTCACTTAATTTAGTTTGAATAAAATAAACAACTGGTTTTAAATTCTGCTAAATTGGATCCAAGTTAGCTTCTTTTTCTCATCCTCTCTCCATCATTGAAGACATAGAGGTCATCTGTATTTTTATTGGAATGCTGAAGAAGAAAATATTGTTACAAAGGTAAAATGCTATACACAGTGATTTGCATCAAGACTTTTTCACTTACATAATAATCCAAACATCTTAGTTTCAAGAAAAATTCTCTAATTAGATTAGTTTTGTTTTTCTATAGTACTTTTTATTCAAATAAAATCTCAAAGGCATGTGGAATACAAACGTCACGTGCCTCACCAACTTTTGACTGCACACATTTTTGTGTACCTAGTTTACATTTGCAGGAGACACACTAATTTAAACAGATAAGACAAAAGTTAATGAACAGTCTTTTTCGTCTATTTCTGGGATCCAAAATGAATATATGTCATGTGCTCAAAGTCACTCAATTACTGTGATAAACTGGGAGCAACAAGTTCTATTTGCCCATATATTCACCTCTTTGTCTTTCAGGCACATGAAAAGATTTAAAACTTTGACTCTCAGAGAGTATGGAAGTGGCCATTTGACTTGATTCAATCAAATAAAATAGATATAGCTTCTTATTGTCCCTGGAAACATAAGAGACAATACATAGGTTACCAAGCTACCTTCTTTTATTTATTATTATTTTTTGTTAATTTTAGTCATAGTTGGACACAATACCTTTATTTTATTTATTTATTTATTTATTTATTTATTTATTTATTTTCTGTGGTGCTGAGGATGGAACCCAGGGCCTCACACATACAAGACAAGTGCTCTACCACTGAGCCACAACCCCAGCCCCCAAGCTACTTTCTATTGGTAATGTTGAAGAGGTTATAGAAGTATGTGTCAAAGTGAAACTTCCATCATCCCAGAGTATTGAATAACCTAGAGGAGGAAAACTCCTTTGTCAGAGCAGTATTAACTTTTAGAACCTATAAGAGTACACTGTGCTTTTAGTCAACTGAGTTTGGGAATGTTTTGTTACTTCAGCATACATCTTCTGTACACTGACTGGTATGTACACTATCCCTATCAATTGTCTATCTCTTTATTCTTTGGCACAGAAGTTACTTTGGCCATTGAGTGCTGCTGAGTGTCACTGGATATTATGTGAAGATCTGCATTCTATAGATGTGGCACAAATGTCCAATTTCTTTATTGATTCTAGACTCTGTGCATGGGAAAAGGAGATCACTTTCTTCCTAACCCTGCTCTACTGAACAACCAAAAAAACTCTGCTGATGTTGCATTTGACAGAATCTTTTTGTAACAACTTCTGTAGCTCCATTATTGTCCTTGTCCTGCATATCACTGAGATTTTTACTCCCTTTTTTCAAGAAACTCAATTTCAAATTAAAAGACCAAGTAGGAAAAATATATTATATGGCCTCTCCCATTTTCCTATGCTGTTTCTTGCTTCCCCACCACACACCTCTCTTTTGTTCATTTATTAAATCAGTGTTTCCAGGGTAGTCACTGCATAAGTAATTAGTAGTGGTAAAAATGTAAGTATGTTTTTCATGCTAATATATTCTGAGCCATAATTAATCTAGTTGAAAATGTCCTATAGCAGCAACAAACTGATAATCCAGAGCCCAGTGCCTTACTTGTTCCTGTCTTCCCTCAGAGTTTATAGGATTTTTATGTACACTGAACTATACAATCTCTTCTAATCTGAATAAAAAATACTCCATCAGAGAATAGAAATATCATGTGATCTTCAATTATTTACTGCAAGACTTGTATTATATTTGATTTACATAGCTCTTGTGATACATCCAAGATAATTAACTTATAAAGAGAAAGGGTTTTAGACGTTCCAGTCCATGATCAATTTGACCCCATTATTTGGGGCCTTCAGTGAGGCAGCAAATCATGGTGGGAGTATATGGTGGAACAAAACTGCTCACCCCAGGGACAGGAAGCCAAAGAGAAGAGGAGAGAGGAAGGGATTGGGGTCCCACAATCCCTAATGACCTGAGAATTGTGTTTTAGTTAGCCTTTTCTTCACTTGCAGGAGCCCTGTTTGGGGATTGACTTGAATTGCAGTTGGCTAAGAGCCGTGGAGATTTGGCCATTGTCGCCTCCCGTAGTCTCACGGGACTTGTTGCGGGATCTCGAGTGACTTGGCCGAAATTGCTGATCGGGTCAGCGCCATTTTTAGGGTGTGTTTGGCGTGTGTTTAGTCGTTGTTAGAACCAGGGAGAAAAGTTATCAGAATAAAAAGCTGTTTGTCTCCAGTTTGCTTCTGAAGTTTTTCCCGCGGCTCCGTTGCTCCAAGCGCTTCAGGCGGCAACAGGTGGCGGCCCGTACGGGGAACTTCGGAGCGGACAGGTAAGAACTGAAAGGTCTCTAAAGATGGGTTCGAATATAACTGAATCCCAAGTGATAGAGGCTATGCAAAGACTCCTTGATATACCTGACTCTGTTCTCAGTGAGGAGTATATAGACAAAAGTGAAAGTGATCAAAAAAGTGTAGATTCCACTGGGCCAACTGAGACCAGTAAAGAGAGTATTGGAAGAGACCCAAAAATGACAAAAATCCAAGCTATTAAAGCTATTCGGGAGTTATTGGTAAAAGCTGAAGGATACTTGCTCTCACTGGAACCTGGGCCTCAAGATATTGCTGTCAGTGAAATTAGCAGTGGTGAGGAATCTAGTAAAAGTGATCCTGAGAAAATGAGGAAAAAGAAACTAAAAAAAGACCAAGAAAAAGGACGGTCAGGCAGAGGAACCACTTGCGTCCTCTACTCCCCCATGGGTGGAATCCATTACAGAAAATATGAAGGGTATTACTAGGCATTTGCATACCCTAGAAACAGAAATAAAAAGTCTTTCTGATCGCTTATGCGCTCTCGAGGACAACTCACAGATGCATTGGGAACCGCCAGCATTTGAAAAGAAAAATGGACAGAGCGTCCATCAGTCAGTAGATTTCAAAACAATAAAAAATCTCAAAGAGGCAGTAATGACTTATGGGCCCCAAGCTCCTTTCACGTTGAGTATGCTGGAGTCCCTTAACACCTTTAGCTTAACCCCCTCAGACTGGAAAAGTCTATGTAAAGCAACATTAAGCGGGGGGCAATTCTTGGTTTGGCGATCGCAATTCCAAGAACTTTGTATGGAAACGGCTAAAAGAAACGCGGCTGCAGGGTTTGAAAACTATAATATAGACATGCTCACAGGAGAAGGGCAATTCGCAGACTTACAGGCTCAAACATATTATGACCCAGATGTATATACTCAGATAAACACAGCTGCCTTAGAGGCATGGAAAACTGTACAAGGACCTGGGGATCTACAAGGTAGCTTGTCAAAAGTGATTCAAGGACCTAATGAGCCGTATGCTGACTTTGCTGATCGACTTTTGAGAACTGCAGGTAGTGTGTTTGCAGATGTTGACCAAGCTATGCCATTAGTTGTTCAATTAGCTTATGAAAATGCAAATAAATGGTGCCAAGCAGCCATCAGGCCATGGAGAACTAAAAAGGATCTTTCCGTATATATACAACTATGTAAAGATATAAATGACGCCTTTGTCACAGGAAATGTGATTGCAGCCTCAATGAGAGGTGCTTCCTCTCGAAATTTCACAAAGGCTAAACGTAGATATTATAATCAATCAGGATATTCCAGGCAAAATTATCATAATCAATCAGGCAATTCTAGGCAAAATCCCAAAAGAGAAATAAGACCAAGCTCATACCGTGCCCCAGGCCGCTGCCCCAGGTGTAAAAAGGGAAATCATTGGGCCAATAAATGCCATTCAAAATTTGACATCCATGGAAATCCTTTGTTCAGGAATTCAAAAAACGGGGCACGGGGCCCAATACCCCAGGGTCCACAAATGTACGGGGCATTGCAGAAGGAGTATCCTCAAGCATCCACTCAGATGCTTCCCCGACACAATCCCTACTACCCATCCACTCCCTCGCCAGAGGAACAAGAGGAAATGCAGGATTAGACCTCTGTTCCACCGCCCGAATAGTGTTAACACCTGAAATGGGGGTTCAACTGATTCCCATAGGAGTCAAGGGACCTCTTCCCTCAGGGACTGTAGGACTTATTATCGGGCATAGTCCTAAAAGCTTATTAGGTTTGCAAGTGACCCCAGGTGTAATAAACTCAGACTACAAAGGGGAAATAAAAATAATGCTTAGCTCACCCCAAAGTGTAAGTTCTGTTAATCAAGGAGATAGAATTGCTCAGTTGCTTCTCCTTCCCAATTTACATAATTCATTTAAAATGGGTATGCCTCAAGAAGGGAACAATAGAGGATTTTGTTCCACTGACTCAAGTCCCATGGCTTGCTGGGTTCGAGACTGTTCAAGGAGGCCTATGTGTAAAATAAAAATCCAAGGAATAGAAATGGAGGGATTAATAGATACTGGAGCTGACTCTTCCATTATTAATTTACGCCAATGGCCCAAGCACTGGCCTCTGCAAAAAGCTTCAACCAGTTTAAGAGGCTTGGGATATAATAACCTCCCAGATAAAAGTGCGGTAATTTTAAAATGGGAGGATGATGAAGGCCATAAAGGAACATTTCAGCCTTATGTTTTACCTAATCTACCGGTTACTTTATGGGGAAGAGGTATTTTGCAACAAATGGGAGTACACCTTGCAACCAAGCCTGCAGATGTTAAATGTGAAAACCTACAGGGTAATCTTAACCATAAAAGAACTCATTATCAAAAAGTACAGAGTAATCTTAACCCTAAAAGTAATCATTGTCATAAAGGAAAAAGATATTTTTTTTCGGGGCCACTGAGAAAATAATTTTGAAAATACCATGGCTTTCTGATAAGCCAGTGTGGGTCCCTCAGTGGCCCCTATCTAAAGAGAAATTACAAGCGGCCCACCTACTAGTTCAGGAACAATTAGAAGTAGGTCATATAGAACCTTCCACCTCTCCCTGGAATTCGCCCATATTTGTGATCAAGAAAAAGTCAGGAAAATGGCGATTGTTACATGATCTTAGACAAATTAATAAAACCATGCAAGTTATGGGGCCCTACCCAACCTGGACTTCCTAGTCCCGTAGCTATTCCAAAAAATTTCCATCTTATTACTCTTGATATAAAGGATTGCTTCTTTTCTATTCCCCTACATCCTCTGGATGCCCCCAGGTTTGCTTTTTCACTTCCTTCTATTAACAATAATGGCCCTGATCAGAGATATCAATGGAAGGTTTTACCACAGGGAATGGCTAATAGCCCCACCATATGCCAAATATATGTGGACAAGGCTATCCAACCCATTAAAAATAAATATCCAAACCTCATGTGTCTACATTACATGGATGATATTTTATTGGCCCACCCTAATCAAAAAATCTTATTTAATATATTCAGTGACGTGGTAGAAAATTTAAAAAAATATGGATTATATATAGCAGAAAAAAAAGTTCAAACCAGATCTCCCATATTATATTTAGGATTTAAAATCATGGATACTTTTGTTAGACCCCCCAAAATTTTAATAAATAAAGAACATTTGACCACCCTCAATGATTTCCAAAAACTACTGGGAGACATTAATTGGCTTCGCCCTACACTAAATCTCACTACTTGCCAACTAAAACCTTTATTTGACATCCTTCGTGGAGATCCTGATCCATCTTCACCACGAACATTGACTCCTGATGCTAGGAAAGCTTTAAAGTTAGTAGAAAAAGCCATCGAAGGAGCTCATTGTGATAGATTTGATTTAACTCAACCGCTGATGTTGATTATTATTTCTTCACAATATACACCCACAGGAGTATTTTGGCAACAAGGGCCTTTATTATGGATACATTTGCCCGTCTCTCCTAAAAGTATAATTGAATCTTATACCTCCATGGTGGCTAAACTTATTCTTCAAGGACTTAAGACTTCTACTAAAATATTTGGCATTCACCCTGCTACTATTATTACTCCCTATTCATCATCACAGATTGAATACTTATGCTTCAATGATAATGATTGGGCTATAGCTAAATGCTCTACTTCTGCAAATTTTGATAATCATCTTCCTAAGTCCCCTATATTATCTTTTTGTATTAATCATCCTATTATATTTCCACAGGTAATAAAAAATCAACCTATTCCTAAGGCATTTAATGTATTTACAGATGGGTCCTCAAATGGTACTGCTACAGTAGTCACTAAAAAAGAAAATATGACTTACATAACTGCACACAAATCAGCTCAACTAGTGGAATTGGAAGCTGTGGCAAGAGCTCTGGAAAATTTTAGGGACCAGCCCGTAAACATTTTTTCAGATAGCCACTATATTGTACAAGCCGTCCCAAAATTAGAGTTAGCAGGACCAATAGCACCTCATACTCCAGACTTTAAATTGTTTTATCAAATACAAAAACTTTTGTGGGCAAGAAAAGAACCTCTATTCGTAGGCCATATTAGAGCACATACTAATTTGCCTGGTCCCCTCCATGAAGGTAATCAAAAGGCTGATGAACTTACAAAAACAGTATTTATACTTTCAGCGCTACAACAAGCTACTTTATTTCACTCCCAGTTTCATGTCAACAGCACCACCTTGCAACGTAGGTTTAAAATCACAAAGGAGCAAGCCAGAACAATTGTAAAAGATTGTAAATCTTGTATGACACATTTGCCCAATCCTCATTTTTGCGTTAACCCTAGAGGATTAATGCCCAATCATTTGTGGCAGATGGATGTTACTCATGAGCCAAGTTTTGGAAAATTGCGATTTATTCATGTGACCATAGATACATGTTCAGGCATGATTTTTGCTTCCTTACATTCTGGAGAAAAAGTTAAAGATGTTACATCTCATTGTTTGCAAGCTTTTGCTGCATTGGGCATCCCCAAAATGCTTAAAACAGATAATGGCCCCGCATATACGTCCTCATCTTTCAAACAGTTTTGCGCAAAATTCAATATATCCCATAAAACAGGCATCCCATACAATCCTCAGGGTCAGGGCATTATTGAAAGAGCAAACCGAACACTGAAAATTATGTTATTAAAAAAAAAGAAGGAAATTGGAAAAGTCCTAAGGACAGATTGGCAGTTGCCTTGTTTACCTTAAATTTTTTAACTTTAGACTCTAATGGTTATTCTGCTGGAGACAGACATTGGAATCCACACCAACAACATAAACCTTTGGTTTACTGGAAGGATGTTCTTTCAGGTACATGGAAGGGTCCAGATCCAGTATTAATTTGGGGAAGAGGATCTGTTTGTGTTTTTCCAAAAGACGAATCCTCTCCAATATGGATACCATCTAGATTAATAAAACAGGTACCACATCAAAATGATCAAGATGAAGTTATTGAAGAATCAAGATTAATAAAAAAGGTACAAAATCAAGAGGACCAAGATGAAGGTACAGAATGATTCCCTCAAAAGAGTCCTTCAAAATATTTCACAACTTAAGTGTCATTTCTCCCGGCCGGGACAAGGAGATCTCTCTTTAGTGTGCACACAATTGTATTTTTTTTTTTCTTTTTATACATGTCTTTATGTCTGTACATTTGTCTACATTTCATGTTAATGTGACGTCACAAATATATGTTTGTATGCTTGTTCGTCTGTCCAGTGTGACGTCACAAAGAACAAAGCACTTATGAAAAAGAAAATATATATATATATATATGGATCCAAATAACTTTAATTCATTTTAGGTTAAGAGTATTCAATTTAGGTAAATAATTTTATAAATGAAGGTACTTTCAATTTTGATTTATAGGTGTCCCTGGGACTTCTCTTTAGCAAACAATATGACTAGTGCTATATAACCTGATATTTTGGTGTTTTGACATAAGATTGTTTATTTGTTATTAACTTCATTTGTTTAATAGCTCATTAATTTCAATTATCTCAACAGGTAAAAGATTGCTCTGTATACAGAGACTCAAGGGTTCCAGCTAACAAATTATTTCTCTAAAGTGCCTTTACCTTTTCTTTAAATCTATCTTTAATGCAGTAATTACCCTCAGTCTTTCTTTGTTTTGTTCTAAATATGACATTTTTCCAACTTATGTTTGTAGAAGCTCAACCAGCGATGTATGTGAACAAAAATCAACTTTAATTTTCTAATCTAATTATTCTATTTTGTAGTTTGACAACTCGCCTCTTGACTCAGTGCTGCAATAGCACTGCCTTTCCTTTAATAATTGATGCTTGAGTTTCTAGGTAGCGGGCCCTGAAGATTTGCCGGTGGCATTGTCTAAACATAAAAAAGACGTCTGCTGCTACAGCTGCAGGGATCGCGGCCGCCGCAAGCATCCCTGCTGCTCAAACATCAAACAACCTCACCAACAGTGTGGCCTCTGCTCTACATGCATGGGGCCTCCTACATCAACATGTTATAACAAATGGACATTTTGATCTTTCATTGTTTGGGACTTTATGGGACAATGCCTTGCGGGTATTTGTCTAGAGAATTCAGTGTGTTACTTGATGGAACTTAGGGCAGCTGATTTGCTTAAACAATTTGATATGCTATGCAATTTGGCTCATCACCAAAAGGCTTGTCGCCTTAAAGCCGCAACATCTCCTCACAATTGGACGGCTGTTGGTCATCATATATAGTCGATCCTAAAGGGCTCCATTGGATGGCTGGTTAGCCAATGACGGGTAAGATCCCCAAAGGGGGACAACCTAAGACAGGCACAGTCGCACGGGACAGTCTCATGTGGCCGACATATCAACCTAAGACAGGAGTCAAGGGCACAGCCTTGATTATCCGATGACGGGTAAGAATGTTGGTTGCACATAGACGTCCTAGAGCATTACCTCTTTTAAAACAAAAAGGGGGAAATGCAGGAGCCCTGTTTGGGGATTGACTTGAATTGCAGTTGACTAAGAGCCGTGGAGATTTGGCCATTGTCGCCTCCCGTAGTCTCACGGGACTTGTTGCGGGATCTCAAGTGACTTGGCCGAAATTGCTGATCGGGTCAGCGCCATTTTTAGGGTGTGTTTGGCGTGTGTTAGTCGTTGTTAGAACCAGGGAGAAAAGTTATCAGAATAAAAAGCTGTTTGTCTCCAGTTTGCTTCTGAAGTTTTTCCCGCAGCTCCGTTGCTCCAAGCGCTTCAGGCGGCAACATTCACTGTGACCAAAATACCCACAGTGATGAACTTAGAGGAGGCAAGGTTTATTTGGAGCTCATGGTTTCAGAGGTCTCAGTCCGTAGCTGGATGATTCTATTGCTCTGGGCCTAAAGTGAGGTAGCACATCATGGGGGAAAAGTGTTGGCAGAGGGATGCTGCTCTCCTTGTAGCAGCATGGAAGGAAGGGAGGGGGATGTGTGGCTTGAGGGCAGATACACCCATCCAGGTCAGGCCCCATTGACCCACACCTCCAGCCATGCCCCACCTACACAGTCAGTCCATTCAAAAGAGGCTAGACTGATGAGATTGCATCTCTTACAATCTATTCATTTTATATATGAACTTTCCTGGATTAACTGGAGAGTTTTGGGAGACACATCACATCCGAATTATAACAGTCCTCCTACAAGAGCTCTCCTCTTGCAAATTCTGCTGCTTCTCAACAGCACTACTATAAACAACCATCCTTTAATAAACAGGAATGAGGGGACATTTAAGATCCAAATAATAGCAAGTATTTACCCAATAGTTTGTCTTTATAAACAATGTTAATTCATTTCAAATGGTACCTTTAGGGGGTCATTTGGATAATATCTGTGTAAGCCCACTCATACAAAGTTGTAATTTTGGAAAGAGCAATAGTTTTTTGTTTGTTTGTTTGTTTGTTTGTTTTTGTTTTTGTACTGAGTGTTAAACCCAGAAATGTTCTACCACGGAACTACATCCCCAGCCATTTTTATATTATTATTATTTTTAATTAAGACAGGGTCTCACAAAGTCACCAACGCTGTCTTCCCATTTGCAATCTCCTTCCTCAGCCTCCTGAGTTTCTGGGATTACAGTTTTAGCCACAGCACTGAGCAATATGAAATTCTTATATTGAAGTGAAAACTGATTCTCTGTGAATGATTTGTTCTTAGTTTAAATAATTAAAAAAATAAATAGTTTCTATAGCATAACATATATTGTAGTAGATTTTATTCTTTAAAAGCAAACAATAAACAAAGGCTGCATGTAATAGCACACTATCATAACTAATAATATAAGGCACAGATTAATAGACATGGCTGGTTGGGATAGCAGTGTAAACCTGTGATTTCGAAGAGGTTCTGATCTAACTTCTTTAACACTTTGAAACTAGTTACTCATATCTTTGATCTCAGTTATACTATTTCAATATGTCTTTATAAAATATCAATTGTATGAGTGTGGGCATATACTTTCAGAGAAGATGATAACAGAATGAGGAAAGAGTAGTTTTGCTTTACAGAGGACAGTGCTTATTAGCATTTCAATGCAGTTGGATGAAAGTGCCAAGAAATCACTGAAAATGAAACTGGCTGTGGTCGGACAATGTATTCTGATCATATTTAATAGATGAACAGGGAAACTGCACAAATATATTTACAATGAAATATCACAATCAGACTTGAATTTTGGAATAAAACCTTTACTGATTTATATATAACTTAATGCAGTTTATTCAGTTTATTTAAAAATTCCTTTTGCCTTCATCTTTTTTAATGGTGCAAATTAAATTTTATGTTTATATAACACAGTTAAAAGATTTCTGAATATTACAAAGTAAAAGATTGCTTTTATTTTATGGAAAAGGAGTAGGAATTTTTAAAGAGTGTATTATGTCTTATATATCTTAATTCTTTTTGTAATTATGTTATTAGATTTTTCCTTTGCTTTTTCTTTCTTTCTTTTTTTTTTTTTTTTAACTGAGAATTAAATCCAGGGGTTCTTAAGTACTGTGCTACATCTTCAGATCTTTTTATTTATTTTTTCTTTTTTTTTATTCAATGTTGTTGTATTTGTAATAGTAGAATGCATTACAATTCATAATACACATATAGAGCCTCTTTTCACATAACACTGTTTGTATACAAAATATATTCGTACTATTCAAGTCTTCAATCATGCATTTAGGATAATGATATGCATCTTATTATACTACCTTTTCTTTCCGCCCCCCATACCCCCCTAGCTCCCTTCCTTCTCCTCCCTCCCCTCTGATTATTCTAGTGTTCCTCTAATCTTCCTATGTACGCAGACACCCAACACCACTGTGAATATGCCTCCTTATATCAGAGAAAACATTTGGTATTTAGATTTTTGAGACTGACTAACTTCACTTAGCATTATATTCTCCAACTTCATCCATTTACCTGCAAATGCCATTATTTTATTTTCTTTTATTGCTGAGTAAAATTCCATTGTGTGTATATACCACATTTTCTTAATCCACTCATCTACTGAGGGACATCTAGGTTGTGAATTGTGCTGCTATAAACATTGAGATGGCTGTGTCACTGTAATATGCTGTTTTTAAGTCCTTTGGGAATAGACCCAGGAGTGGGAAGGCTAGGTCATAGGGTGGTTCCATTCCCAGTTTTCCAAGAAATCTCCATACTGCTTTCCATAATGGTTGCACCATTTTGCAGTCCCACCAGCAATGTATGAATGTGCCTTTTTCCCCACATCCTCTCCAACATTTATTGTTGTTTGTGTTTTTGATAGCTGCCATTCTGACTGGTGTGAAATGATATCTTAGGGTAGTTTTGATTTGCATCTTTCTAATTGCCAGTGATGTTGAGCATTTTTTCATGTATTTGTCGATTGATTGTGTATCTTCTTCTGAGAACCATCTGTTCAGTTCTTTGGCCCATTTATTTATTGAGATATTTGTTTTTTTGGTGTTGAGTTTTTTGAGTTTTTTATATATTCTAGAAATTAGTGCTCTGTCTGATGTGCATGTATTAAATATTTGTTCCCAGTTAGTTGGTTCTCTGTTCACCTCACTGATTGTTTCTTTTGCAGAGAAGAAGCTTTTTAGTTTGAATCTATCCCATTCATTAATTCTTGATACTAATTCTTGCACTACAGGATTCTTATTAAGCAACTTGGGGCCTAATCCAACATGTTGGAAATTGGAGCTTACTTTTTCTTTTATTAGGCATATTGTGTCTGGTCTAATTCCTAGGTCCTTGATCCACTTTGAATTGAATTTTTTGCATGGTGAGAGATAAGGGTTTAATTTAATTTTGTTGCATATGGATTTCCAGTTTTTCCAGCACCATTTATCGAAGAGGCTGTCCTTTCTCCACTGTACATTTTTGGCGCCTTTGTCTAATATAAGATAGCTGAAAATATATGTATTAGTCTCTGTGTCCTCAGTTCTGTACCATTGGTCTACCCATCTCTTTTGGTGCCGATACCATGCTGTTTTTGTGACTATTGCTCTATAGTATAATTTAAAATCTGGTATGGTGATGCCACCTGCTTCACTTTTCTTGCTAAGGATTGCTTTAGCTATTCTGGGTCTCTTATTTTTCCAGATGAATTTCATGACTGCTTTTTCTTGGAGGAATGTCATTAGGATTTTGATTGGAATTGCATTAAATCTGTATAATGTTTTTCGTAGTATGGACATTTTGACAATATTTATTCTGCCTATCCAAGAACAAGAAAGGTCTTTCCATCTTCTGAGGTCTTCTATAATTTTTTTCTTTAGTGTTATATAATTTTCTTTAAAATAGGTCTTTTACCTCTTTTGTTAAGTTGATTCCCAGGTATTTTAATTTTTTTTTTTTGATGCTATTGTAAACGGGGTAGTTTTCATCATTTCCCTTTCAGAGGATTTGTCACAAAAATGTACAAAATGCCTTTGACTTATGGGTATTGATTTCGTATCCTGCTAATTTGCCAAATTCATTTACTAGTTGTAAAAGTTTTCTGGTAGAGTTTTTTGAGTCTTCTAGTTATATTATCATGTTATCAGCAAATAGTGCTAATTTGAGCTCTTCTTTTCCTATGTGGATCCCTTTAATTTCTTTGGTCTGTCTAATTGCTCTGGCCAGAGTTTCCAGTACTACGTTAAATAACAGTGGTGAAAGGGGGCACCCCTGTCTTGTTCCAGTTTTTAGAGGGAATGCTTTCAATTTTTCTCCATTTAAGATAATGTTAGCCTGGGGCTTTGCATAAATAGCTTTTATAATGTTGAGATATATTCCTGTTATTCCTAGTTTTTCTAGTGTTTTGAACATAAAGAGGTGTCGTATTTTGTCGAATGCTTTTTCTGCATCTATTGAGATGATCATATGGTTTTTATCTTTAAGTCTAATGATGTGATGTATTATGTTAATTGATTTCCATATGTTGAACCAACCTTGCATCCCTGGGATAAACCTCACTTGATTGTGGGGCACTATCTTTTTGATATGATTTTGTATTCGATTTGCCAGGATTTTGTAGAGAATTTTTGCATCTATGTTCATTAAAGATATTGGCCTGACGTTTTCCTTTTTTGGCTGTGTCTTTTCCTGGCTTTGGAATTAGTGTAATATTGGCCTCATAGAAAGAGTCTGGGAGAGCTCCCTCTTTTTCTATTTCTTGAAATAAGTTGAAGAGCATGGGTATTAGTTCTTCTTGAAGGTCTTGTTGAACTCGGCTGTAAAGCCATCAGGCCCTGGGCTTTTTCTAGCTGGTAGTTTTTTGATGGCGTCTTCTATTTCCTCACTTGAAATTGATCTATTTAAATTGTGTATATCCTCAAGATCCAGTTTGGGCAATTTGTACGACTCTAGGAATCTGTCAATGTCTTCAATATTTTCTATTTTATTAGAGTACAAGTTTTCAAAGTAATTTCTAATTATCCTCTGTATATCTGAGGTGTTTGTTGTGATATTTCCTTTTTCATCATGGATGTTAGTGATTTGAGTTTTTTCTCTCCTTCTTTTCATTAGCATCTCTAAGGGTCTGTCAATTTTATTTATTTTTTCAAAGAAACAACTTTTAGTTTTGTCAATTCTTTGAATTGTTTCTTTAGTCTCAATTTCATTAATTTCAGCTCTGATTTTAATTATTTCCTGTCTTCTACTGCTCTTGGTGTTGGTCTGTTCTTCTTTTTCTAGTGCTTTGAGGTGTGATATTAAGTCATTTATTTGTTGTTGTTGTTGTTTGTTTCCTTTTGAGGAATGAACTCAGTGCAATGAATTTTCCTCCTAATACTGTCTTCATAGTGTCCCAGAGATTTCTATACGATGTATATGTGTTCTCATTTACCTCTAGGAATTTTTTAATCTCCTCCTTGATGTCTTCTTCAACCCCGTGTTCATTCAGTAGCATGTTGTTTAGCTTCCAGTTGTTGGAGTAATTTTTTTTATTTTATTTCTTGTTTTATCATTGATTTCCAATTTTATCCCATTATGGTCTGATAGAATGCAGAGTAGTATCTCTGCTTTTTTATATTTCCTGAGGGTTGCCTTGTGGCATAATATATGGTCTATTTTGGAGAAGGAGCCATGTGCTGCTGAGAAGAAAGTGTATTCGCTTACTGAGGGATGAAATAAGCTTTAGTTTTGAAGATGATATAAAAACCTTCCACAACAAACAAAAGTTAAAAGAGTTCACAACTCGAAAGCCAGCACTTCTGAACATCCTGGGCAAAATATTCCATGAAGAAGAAAAGAAAAATAGCAATGAAAATCAACAAAGGGAGATATTAAACTAAAGGAATTACCAACCAGAGGAGAAACCAAATCAAGTTAAATACTATATACAAATAAAAATGGATGGGAATACGAATCACATCTCAATAATAACCTTGAATGTTAATGGCCTAAATTCACCATTCAAAAGACACAGATTGTCAGACTGGATTAAAAGAAACGACCCAACAGTATGCTGTCTCCAAGAAACCCACCTCATAGTAAAAGACATCAATAGACTGAAGGTGAAAGGCTGGGAAAAATCTTACCACTCACATGGGCCACGGAAGCAAGCAGGAGTTTCCATTTTCATACCAAATAAGGTAGACTTCAAGCCAAAGTTAATCAAAAGGGACAAAGATGGATATTTCTTAGTGATTAAGGGAACCATTCATCAACAAGATAAAACAATTATAAATCTATATGCCCCAAATAATGGAGCACCTACATTCATCAAAAAAACCCTTCTCAAGTTCAAGAGTAAAATAGATCACAATACAGTTATCCTAGGGGACTTCAACACACCTCTATCACCACTGGATAGATCATCCAAACAAAAGCTAAATAAAGAAATTTTAGACCTCATTAAAACAATTAATAACTTAGACTTAACGGACAGAACTTTTTATTTTTAATTTTAAGACAGTGTCTCACTAAGTTGTATAGGGCCTCGCTAAGTTGCTGAGGCTGCCTTTAAGCTCATGATCCTCCTGTCTCAGCCTCCTGAGCTACTGGAAATACATGTGTGATCCACTGTGCCTGGAATCATTTGATTTTTCAAATACATGTTTAGAGAGTGTATGAAAATAGGCTCATTTTAAAGGTTGGGAGAGTGAGGTATAGAAAAGGTGAAAGAAATCACCAAGACCACACTTATAAGTGGTAGGGCCAGGATGTGAAACTGTCAGACTCCAAAGCTTTGCACTACATGTTAGAAACCAATGGAATTCAGAAGACTCTGCAATACATTGTTTCTGAGATGTAGTAATATGAATAGTGTCACACGTATTTATTAGTGAATAAAAGTGCACTGTAATATACAAATATTCTTGCATCCAATGTATAAAGATGTTAGAAATACACATCATCTTTTGGTTTAATGGTAACTAAATTCCTGACAAGTAAAACAATCTGCTACAACAAATTATCTAATACTTCTATGATTAATATTTTAAATCATAAAATGTTATAAATAGGCATTTAAAATGTCCTCAAAGTTTGTCCCAATCAGAGTGTGAACTATTTATGTCTGTTATAAGCAAGGGCCAAAGCATGTAGGTACTTCACTGTCACATGGATTTCCTAAAGTTTAGGCTGTTGAATTCTGATCTCAACATTTAGTTTTGTTTGCCTTTCCTTTTATTATTGTATTTATTATTTAAATCCATATCCTGTAGTGACCTTCCCTAATCTTCCTCTATTAGAAAAGAAAAGTTTTAAACATTGCCTTAAGGTCTTCTTTATGTTTTTTAGCCACTTGTTTGTGGATTTTATGGTGTTGCATACCTGGAGAAAGAATCTTTAGACTGAAAAGAATTTCATTTTTGATAATGATGCAAGGGACCTATTTATCTTTCTCTTGTCAAAGTTCACATGCTAAACTCAAAAAGTGCACCTATAAGAAATTGAAGCATGCTATATTTGTTTTTCTCTAATGCCTTGCTCTAAAGTAGTATGTCCAAGACCAGACTGATGCTAGAGGAAGCCTAAAAGATGTAAGTATATGAATCTTCTGTCCTGTAGCCCAGATGCTATTATAAGGCATGACTAATAAAAGTAATACACAGTGTGAAGGGATTCCCAAAGCCTACATTTACAAATGTCTCTGTACAATAATTCTGTTCTGAAAAATTTTGTAGCAACCAAAATGTTACCTTATAAATTTAATCTCTAAGTGATTTTAGGCTCCATGGTTGGAATAATTCATAGCACTTTTCTTGTCTTCACAATTTTAAAATTATACCACAACCACTACCAACCCTGGCATCAACCACTAATTAAACAATAGCATCACTGAAACCCATTGCCACAACCACTAATAGCATCATATGCAAAGTGCAATACCAATGCTGTTATCATTACTACGATCACAACAAACAATAAAATCACAATTGCCACCACCAACAACAATGAAAAATTGTTTAGTGAGAATATAAAGGCTTTGCATTTCCCCTGTGTCTTATCATCTCCGAATGAAGAATTTAGTCTTTGTTTCATTAGGACATTAGAATATAAAGTAATTTTAAAAGACATTTGGAGAGCCATTGAAAACATTTATTGCTACATTAAATAGAGCTTTTTTTTTTTTTTTTTTGGTCAGGGTCTAAGTTATATAGAAAAGCTTCAAAAATGTATTTTATGTGAAGTTAGGATATTTAGCAAAACTGGCATTCAGTCTAACTTTATTTTGGGGGGCTGAGTATCAGGGGATTTAACTCAGGGGCAATTAATCACTGAGCCACATGTGCAGCCCTTCTTTGTATTTTATTTAGAGGAGGAGTCTCACTGAGTTGTTCAGTGTCTTTCTAAGTTGCTGAGACTGGCTTTGAATTTACAATCCTCCTGCCTCAGCCTCCCAAGTTACTGAGATTACAAGAGCGCATCACATGCCCAGATCAGACTAACTTTTAAGCACAGAAATAACCATTATGCATATCTACATAGTTCAGAGAACAACGTAAGGATGTATTTATGTTCAATAAAAATAGGCATCATTTCAAGAAATTCAGTGACAAATAAGTGAAGGTTATTAGCATTCCAAAGCCACTTGATATCATTAACTAGCATTTTGGTGGCAGCTTTAATTTTTGTGACTCACTCATTTTATTTTAATTATAAGATAAAGATATGTTGAGGAGGAAAGAAATCAAACTGAGTATCAGTGAAAACCATGAATGGCAAAGGTTGAATAGATCCTAACCAAGTATATTTATGAATGCTCATTGCCTTGAAATTATAAGCTATCTTAAATCTTAGTTTAAGAATGAAGAGCATAATTTAATACCTTTCTTTTTCTCATAAATTTTATTTCTAGAACTCCTTTAACTTTATAGAAAAGTTATAAAGGTAATCAAGAGAGTTCTCATAAGTCTTGTATATCAAATTTCTAAATTTTGATATCTTACACTAGTATAGCATGTTTGTTAAAATCAATGAACAATACTTATATATCATCATTGACTAAAATCTGTTCTTTATGCATATTTTCTTAGATTTTACTTACCACTCTTTTATCAGTCCCATGGTCCCGTCTGGGTTACAACATGACAGTTAGCTGTTATGGTGCCTTAGGATTCTTGTGTATGACCAATTCTCAGATTTCCTTTGCTTTTGTTGCTCTTGCTAGTTTTGAGCAATACTGGTCTAGTATATAGGAGGCTTCCTTTTCTATTAAAATTTGATATTTTTTCTCATGATTGGACTGGGGTATGGGTTTCCCAGAGGAGAATTACAAAAGAAAAGTATCATTCTTATCAGAACCTATCAAGCATTTATAACACCAACATGACTTACTGTTGACATTGCTCTTCATCACCTGGCTGGTGTGGTACTCACCAGGTGTATCATTCAAAAGTGACTTTCCCCTCACCTCTCCATACCACACTCTGGTGGAAGGAAGTCACTGTATGCATCCCACATTTAAGAAGTAAGGAATAATGCTACAGTTCAGTGAGGGTGGGTATCTACATAAATGATTTTAAATTCTTCCACGAGAGACTTGTCTCTTCTAACCCATTTATTCAATCATTTATTTAATACATTGTGTACTTGAGGGTATTTACTTTATACTTTGGGTTATGATCCAGTTCTACTTTAAGAAATAAACTTTCTACAAATGGTTCCGACTTTGACTATTGGAAGCTTTCAGTTGGTTACCATACCTCTTTGATGTATCTGCATACTGTGTGTGTGTGGTGGGGGAGGGTGTATTCTGAGAACTTTCTGAAACAAGAACATGTTCAAGTGGAATCTTGGATGTTTCCTGCTTTAGTTCTAAAATCAGTCATTAAACTGAGGAGTTCTCCTTGGTTGGATTCTTTGTTTAAATTGGAGATAAAAATGAAGATATAGGTACTAAGTGGTTCATTGCTAATGGAGTGTCATTATTTCCAGGATTTCTTAGTTCAGCTTGACCAAATAAGGAAGTATATATCTATGTAAGATGTAGATATATACATATATGCACATATACACATACATATATATTAACAGTTTATTTATGCATATGCAGCTCTAGTGGCAGCTATTTATGTCATAGTAAGTTAAACATGATGAATTCAGCTCTAATCCATTGCTTCATAAGTCATTGTAGCTTCTTTGTTTTGATTATTTCTTACCTCTCACTCCAATCTAGAGTCTACTCTTTCCACCTATTTATCTAATTGTGTAATTATCCAGTTCCAGTGTACATGGATATGGTTTCATCATTGTTAATGCATAACTCACTTGGAAACAACTTTTACAACTAGATTATCATACATGTGTACAATTCCTTCAGTATTTATTCTTATAAACACCACTCACACCTAAGATTACTTAGTGTAGCACCTTCCCTCCTGACCCAACTTATTCAGTGATGCTGTTTTAGAGATTTGTAATAATTGGGTTATTTTTTTCACTTTCTGCATTCCCATCCCGTGATCCCATCATCTCTTAAGTCATTTTTAAAATTTATGAACATTGAAGTTTACCCTTGTGCTGTAAACTTTTATGGCACTTAAAAAATGCATAGTTTCATGTAACCACCACTACTGTATCATGCAGAATGGACAGACTGCTCTAAAATCTCCCTTGTGCTTTATTTAAACACCACACCCTGTCTCCCTCTATTGAACCCCCAGGAACCATTGACCTTTTTATTGATTCTATTACATTTTATGTATAATCATTAAATTGGAGACATACAGTCTGTAGCCTTTTCAGACTGCTTTCTTCCACTTAACAATTTGCATTTAAGTGTCATCCATTATTTCCATGTCTTGATAACACATTTGCCCATTTCTATTGCTGAATATTCCATTGTTGTTTTTTTTAAATACATTTGCCTATTTAAAAGATTATAGGTTCCTACTGGTTTTTGTGATTTATGAATTAAGTTTCTATTAAGCATTTGCATGGAGGTTTTTTGTGGACATGTTTTCAAATCAGTTGGACAAATTCCTGAATGATATTGCTGGGTCATGTGGTAAAACTATGATTAGTTCCATCAGCAACTGCCAAATTGTCTTCTAAAATATCTGGACTAGTTTACAATCCCATCAGCATGTAATGAGATCTATTGCTCTACTTCCTCTTCAGCAAATAGAATTGTTCATTTTTTAGAGATTAGTCATTGTGAGTCCTGTGGTGTTATAAATTTGTAGTTCCTTAACAACATATGATCTTGAACATCTTTTCATATATCATTTGCCATTTATATGTTTCTGTTGGTAGGTGATTTTACCTTTTATTTCCTGTGTTTTTCATTGACATCCTCATTATTGTTGATTTTAAGTGTTCATTGTCCATTTTGGATAAAAACATTTTATTAGAGATATGTTTTGTAAAGATTTTTCCACATGTATGGATTTTCTTGAGTATTTAATTTTAATCAAATACAACTTAGCTACTTTTCCTCTGATGGATGGTGCTTTTGGTATTTTATCTAAAATTAATACAAAAATCCAGGCTATGTGTATTTTTCTCCGTGTCTTCTTTTATGAGTTGTATATTTTACTTTTAGGTATACAGTACATTTTTTAGCTGATATTTTAAGATATAAAGTGTTTCTTTCTTCTGGGGGGTGAAGTGGGACATACAAATGGTCAATTGTCAAGTACCACTGGTTGAAGACCATCCTTTCCATATTGAATCCCCTTTGCCTCTTTGTAAAAGATTCAGTTGATTATACCTGTGTGGGTTGATTCATTCCATCTGTTTGTTTACTCTTTTACTAGTAACATGCCATCCTGACTACTGAAACTTCATGGTAAGTGCTTAAAATCTGTACTATGACTCTCTTGATTTTGTTCTATATTAGTATTGTTTTGACTAATTTAAGACCTTTTACTGTCTTACTAACTTTAGAATCACTTTTAAAAAATAACTTGAAGGGGTACAAATTTGAAATGTTATGATTTTATAGATCAAACTGAAAAGAACTGATGTCATTCCTTAGATTGACTCTTCCAATTTTTAAAAATGTGTTATTTCTTGCCTAAGCATGTTAGTTTTCCGTATATAGTGATGTGATATATTAAGTTATACCACAGTTGTTTGTGTTTTAGTGCTATTGTAAATAGCATTGCATTTGTCTTATTCAAAATTTGAATTTTTTTTTTTTTTTTTTTTTGATACCAGGGATTGAACTCAGGGGCACTCGACCACATCCCCAGCCCTTTTTGTATTTTATTAAGAGACAGGGTCTCACTGAGTTGCTAAGTGCCTCTCCATTGCTGAGGCTGGCTTTGAACTCACGATCCTCCCGCCTCAGTCTCCCAAGTGCTGGGATTACAGGTGTGAGTCACCGAGCCTGGCTGAATTTTTTTTTTATTGTAAGTAAATAAAAAAGAAATGAACATTTGGGTATTCAAATTGCATCTTATTGCTTTGTTTTAATATTAGTCTCAGAAGATTTTTGTCAATTTTTTATAGAATCTATACACAGAAAATCATGTTATCTGTAAGGAAAGATAGTTTTATTCTTTCTTTTCTATCTTTATGGATTTAACTTACTTCACTTTTTGGCACTAATAGAATTTCCAGTATGAGGTTGGAAAGGACTGGTCAGAGGAGATGTCCTTGTCTTGTTCTAATCCAATTGGAAAATATTCTGATTTTTCTCCATTAAGCATGATGTTTACTATAGATTTTGTTTACAGATTTCTTTTTACCGAGTTAGGAAGTTCCTCTGTATCACTACATTGCTGAGAGTTTTCAGTCATGAAGAAGTATTGGATTTTGTTAAGTGACTTTTTTTCAGCATCAATTCAGATAATCTCTTGATTTTCTGATTTAATCTGTTGATAAGGTGGGTCACACTGATTAATTACAAATGTAGAATCAATATAGCATAAATGGCAAAACTATTCTATAGTTGTGGTGCATGATTTTTAACATATTCGGGGGCATTTTTGCCAAGATTTTGAGATTCCTTGCATATGTGTCCATGAGATGTATTATGATGTGCTTTTCATTTAATAGAATGTCTTCATGTGATTTTAATATTACAAAAATTCTGACCTCATAGAATTAGAAAGGGATTCCTCTGGTTCTTTTTCTTGGAAGATAGACAAGAAAAATGTTACTGAAGTTCATTATGAAACTATCTTGACTTGGTACTTTTTAATGCTATTAAATATTCATATAATTTTGAAGTAGATCCATGGTCCTTCAGGCAATCTTTTTCTTCTCCAAATTTTGGTGATAGGCTTATCAAGAAATGAGTCAAATTAAATAAGGTATCTGCTGACACAATGAAATAAGGAAAACTAACTTATGGAGTAGTGCAAGCCATGAGTGAGCCAACCTAACAAGATGCTAGACTCTTCCTTCTTTTATTGTGATCAGCAAGCAGCCCTAAGTGCCAACAAGCAGGACATTTAACTATAAAATATACAAGATATTCTTCTCCTGTTAATGTCTAATTTTCCTTCCTGGATAATTTTCTTGGAAAAGTTCTGCTTGCAGAATTGTGGTAGTAATTGGGCTGTGTGTAGCACATGTTATTTTAAATTTTCCTATACCCTCTTTCTTCACAAGATCTATCTTCAGGAAAAACATCCACAAGTTCAAGACGGAGCCATAATACACCATGGGGTCACTCATGACAGTCAATTTACTTCACTGTGAACTCCACAGAATCACACTTGTAATCATAGAATTATTTATAGTGTTTCTTCATTGCCCTTTTAATGTCCTTGGAATCACTAGTTATGATAAAATTTTAATTTCTGATGATGACAATTTGGGTCTTTTTTTCTTTTATCTTAGTTACCTTGACTAGTTTTATTAATGTTATTACTCTTTTCAAGATTTCAAAATCAATAATTTCATTGATTTTCTCTATTAGTATCTTCTTTTCCATTTTATAGATTTCTGCTCTAGTTTTTACTATCTCAATTCTTCTGTGATATTTAGGCTTAATTTGCTCTTCTCTTATTTGCTAAACTTAGAAGCTTAAAATGCAAATTTCAGATATTTCTTTTTTTTAGTTTTATACATCATTGCTATAAATTATCTTCTAAGCACTTCCTTCACAGCCTTAGAGAAATTTTAAGTTATATTTTAGTTGTAGTTGTCCAGGTTAGCTTTTTGTTTTTTAGTTTTTTAAATTTGTTCTAATTAGTTATACAAATAGCAGAATGCACTTTGATACATAGATATATAGATGGAGTATAATTTCTCATTCTTCTGGTTGTACATGATGTAGAATCCCACTGACTATATAGTTCTCTATGTACATAGGGTAATAATGTCTGATTCATTTGACTATCCTTCCTACCCCCAAACCTCCAACCCTCCCTTCACTCATTTTTATTTCAATAGTTCAAAGTACATACTTTACAAAATATCACTTGAATTTCTTTCATTCATGTATAACCTACAAGTAAATTGTTTAATCTCCAAATGTTGCAGAGATTTTCATTTGTCTTTTGGTTTCTAATTAACCCCATGTGGTAAGGTTTTCCATTCTTTTAAATTTATTGTAGCCCAGATTATGGTCTATCTTGGTAAATGTTCTTTGCAAGCTTGAGAAGAATGTATTTTCTTCTATTGTTGAATGGAGTATTCTATAAATTAGACCAAGCTGATTAATATTGCTGTTGAAGTCAACTATACTTGTGTTGATTTTCTGCCTGTCTGATAATATCAAGTGGTAACACAAGCTGTTAAAACCTCTTTTATAGAATGAATGTTTCCGTTAACCCTTCAATTCATGTGTTGAAACCTAATACTCACAGTGAAGGTAATTGGAGGTGGGTCCTTTGAGAGGCAATTAGGAGATGAGGTCAGAGCCTCCAAGAAAGAGATTCCAGTGTCTCTAGGAACATTCCTACCATGTCCATGTAAGGACACAGCAAAAATGACCATATAAGAACCAGGAAACTGGTTCTCACCACTGAGTCTGTGAACACCTTTTCCATTAACTTCCCAGCCTCCTGAACTATGACAAAATAAGGTTATTTTGCTTATAAATAACCTAGTTTATGGTACATTTTCAATAGCAGCTACCTGAATGGAGTAAGGTGGTCTCCAATAGTAGCAGTGGATTTGTCTATTGCTCCTGGTTATTCAGTTTTGTACTCTGTTTTTAGGTGCACATATGTTAAAAATTATTAATTATCTTGGAAAAATACCTTTTTGTTATTATTCAGTGATATTCTTTATAATTAACAATATTATATTTTCTAAAGTCTGTTTTGCCTGAAATTCAGCTTATTTTTTATAGTTTTTATGGTATATCTTTCTCCAGCCCTTTAATGGATTTCTTATTGGTAATATATAGTTAAGCCTTACTTTCTATCTATTCTGATAATCTGTTCTGATCACTATACTTAGACTGTTCACATTTAAAATGATTATTGATGCAGTTGAGTAGGTATCTAACATGTAAGTAACTATATTTTTTGCATTGGACTATTTATCATTTATTTATTGCATTGGACTTCTGCTATTTTCCTACCCTACATTTTCTTTTGCCTTGTATCACTTTATTTAACCATCTTATGTGATTCCATTTTGTATCTTATCTCAGCATATTAATCATACTTAATTTTTTTTAAAAAAAATTTACTCTAATTGCTAATGTTGCAGTGTTGAGCAGTTGTGCCTTTCATAGGGATTAAGTGATTTCACATGAGACTGGATTAGTTCTCATAGCAATGGATTATTTCTCTCAATAGCTGGTCATTATAAAGTGTCCGGCTCACTGTGCCCTGTTCTCTCTTCCAAACATACCTGTTCACTGATCTTACATGCACTTCTGTCACATGGTTTCATCTACCATATCATCCTGCAGCAAGAAACCCTCATGAGATGCAGGCACCTGATCCTGAATTTCCATGCCTCCAGAACTGTGAGCTGAATAAACCACATTTCTTCATATGTTACCTAGTTTTGGGCATTTTGATACAGCAACAGAAAATGGACTAAAACATTCACCTACCTCTGAGTCCATTTTTGGCATTTTTGCCTAGTCTTGTGATTATTGTTTCACATTCTTTTCTATGACCACTTCTGTTGTCTACTAGAGCCTACATACTGTTTCCTACTCACAAATCCTGGTCTTTTAATCTTCTCTGTCTTTCCTCTATCTCTGTTTTTCCTACTAATCATTTCCTTAGACATTAAGTCATTAAATTACTTCAAATCTTAAAATAAAAATGAAGAACACTTTTTTTATCCTATATATTGCTGTAACCACACTCTATTTCTCTGGTACTTTTAGCTATAATTGCCCCCCCCCACACACACACACACATTATTTTAATTAATGGTTTTTATTCTTCTGGTTTTTCTTTAATCAATTTTACACACATGCTCCCTATATGATTGTGAAAACAATCTTAATGCAGATATAATGCAATCACCAGCAACTTCCTTTCTACTAATAAGTATAAATGCTCAGAATTTTCCATAATTAAAATAGCAACATTTCTAACATTGTTCCCCAGCTTACCATTCTTGAAATACCTTCTTAACTGGGTTTTGGAAACCACTTTGTCTTGGTTTTCCTACCTCACAGAAAACTAATCTGTTCCACTGATATCTGTCTTACTTGCTATATCCAATGTCTTACTTGCTATCTCTACCCTCAGTTCAAAACTTGTATTCAATTACTTACAAGACTCATGTTTGGTTGTCAAGATGATATCTCAAGTTTATCCTATACACATTTGGATGCTAAATGTTCCCTCTTAGATGTGTTTCTCTTGTAATCTTCCTGATCACACGTGATTTTCTCACTCAGTTCATCTTTCTTCCCCACTTTTCTTTAAAACTGGGACAGAATAATTTTTTCTCATGACTCTTTTCATGACACCAAACTGATATATAACTAATGCTCAATAAGTAATTGTTAAATGATTATTGGAAGGAATAAAAACAGTTTGGCTTCAGAATATTTGATTAGAACATCCTGTGAAATGAAGATTTTTATAGGCACTTCAGCATTAAAACCATTGTGATGTGGATAGTGTTCACATAGCTAACATGGAAGAAATTGTTTAGGGAAAGTGTGAAAATTTATAAGAAAAATCCAAGGACAAAATTTTATGGAATGATAACAATCAACCATCCAGACAGCAGTGCCAAAAAATAAAAATAAAAAAAAGCTGACCACTCCTGTTGTCTGCTAGAGCCCACTTACTATTTTCTACTCACAAATGAAATAGAAAATGAATACAAGTGAGACTGAAGTCAAAGGAATTAAAGAAGGTTTTTAGAACAGTCAATGCTGTTTCATGTTCAGGAATCCAATTTAGATAAGAACTGGATTGACAAAAAGGGGGTGTTTGAGGAGCTAATTAAGGCAGATTGAGAGAAATGATTGGAGGGAGACCAAGTGACAAAACAGGGAGGATTCAACAGGAAGAAAAGAGGTGAAACTATGAGTGTAGGTTGTAGGTTTATTACTCTGGATTGTTAGAGGAAGGAAAGGTACAAGAGGCACAGATACATGGTTGGAAGTGGAGCACAAGATCAGGATTTGCAATTTTCTCTACTTATATTGGGGAGTAAATTTATATATGCTAAGAAAATGGAAACAATATGGTGGAAGCACTTGCAGACACACAAGGGATACTTGATGGGAGGAGGTCCTGGAAGAGCAAACGTGTCTATAGCTCTGGAAGGATTCAACAACAATGTATACTTTGTTGAGATTAACCAAATATTCCCTAATCAGTTTTTGTTAAATGAAATTCTTAGTCCTAAATACTATTAAAGGATAAGTCACTTCCTTAAAGTTTCCTTAAATAACCAACTCTAAACTGAAGGGTTTAAACATAAAGTGATATCTTTACATTATATTAAAGTACATTGCTGGGTAATGATTGATAACTGGCAAAAGTATGACCTATTTTATTTTTCTTCTACACCTTCTCTCCTTGTGGGAAAACTACAAAAGAAGTCAAAATTTTATTAATGACCTTGGGTGATGTAATGGTGCATTCTTAATAGAAGCAGTGGTGGAATCTTTAGCCCTTTTTCCCCATTGGCTTGTGATGGTTAGATGAAGACATGCTCCTGAAAAGCAAATTTTAGATCTTGCTCAGAATGCAGCTTCATCCAGGTGCATGAAAGTCAACAGAGTGTATCATTGAAAGCACACTGAATTTAATTTAACTCATAAAAAAACTAATGATACAAAACTGGGGAAAAGCTGGAACATTTAATTACAAGCAATACATATTCTCATGGGGAGGGAAATAACTACTTGTTGCTAATGGCAAGAAAGTTCATAGCTACTGAAGTGCTGGTTCAGTAACTAAAACACTGAAACCACTTGCTGGCTTGATTCAGAAGTACAAAGGCGAGGAATGGCAGGCATCCTCTGACATCAGAGGGCCTGAATATCAGCACAAATCCTGATCATAAAAATAAATGAATGTTTGATAAGATAGATATGTTCAGTCTGATCTAAACATTACAGAAGTTATCAACTATGTGATCACTCAGGTGCTGTTTTGATCATGCATATTTTTTATGTATTGGTTAAAGGAATTTTAAAAAATTGAAATCTATAAAAATACCTACACTTGAACACTTCAGCCTGCAGAGAAGGTTTATACAATATAGAATAATTCTTGCCGGGCATGGTGGCGCACGCCTGTAATCCCAGCATTTGGGAGGCTGAGGCAGGAGGATCGCGAGTTCAAAGCCAGCCTCAGCAATGGCGAGGCACTTAGCAACTCAGTGAGACCCTGTCTCTAATAAAATACAAAAAAGGGCTGGGGATGTGGCTCAGTGGTCGAGTGCCCCTGAGTTTAATCCCCAATACCAAAAAAAAAAAAAAAAAAAAAAAAAGAAATATAGAATAATTCTTAGTTTTATTATTTTATTAAAAGCTCCCCAAACGGTGATAATGAGCACCCAGGGTGACAAAATTCTGCTTGAACAATTAACAATCCTCTGCCATGTGGTCTATCAGTAGGATGAAACTTACCTAAATTTAGTCTATAAAATATTAGAATTCAAAGGATCATTACACTTTTATCTTTGACCAGCAGATACATTTACCCACATCTTAAATTTTGTAAAAAAAAAAACCAATTATTAAAAAACACAAATATTTTCAAATAATTGGTGTATATATAAAGTGATAAACCATAGAAAGACATGTGGTATATTAAGACTGCATGTTAAAAGAGACTACAAGTTAAAAAGGTAGCTATATTAAGCCAGGTGTGGTGGCTCACCCCTGTAATTCCAGCAGCTCAGGAGGCTGAGACAGGAGGATCCCGAGTTCAAAGCCTGCCTCAGCAATGGTGAAGCACTAAGCAACTCAGTGAGACCCTGTCTCTAAATACAATATAAAAAAGGGTTGGGGATGTGTCTCACTGGTTGAGCACCCCTGAGTTCAATACTCAGTACCAAAAATAAAAAAGTAGCAATATTGAAAATTTGTAGTGAACTTTGTGATAATCCTGTGTTATAGAAGATAGTAGCATAAATGTAGACATGGAAAAGATTTGTGTAGTTTTGAGCATCTGAAACGTCATTTTAGAGTAATGGAGAATTGGTAAGATTTGAAACACCAATATAATATTCCAGGAAGGAAGGGGAATGGCCAATGGAGGAACAAAGTGAGTTTTAGACTGATCTTCTGTTAAAAAATCTAGAATAAATTAAGGGTGAAAACAGAGGTCAATTATAAAGAAATTAGGGTTTTCTATGGAAACTTATTCAAGAAGTAGGGATGGAGAGGAATGATGAGTGAAGTCTGGAGTCAGAGAAAAACCATACACTGAATAAATAACCTAGGAATTTCAACATACTACCTGTTGTAAGCTCTGGAAAGTCATTGAAACATTTGAACAGAAGTAACTGTGACAAGCGGTTGACTTTAACTCAAAACTTTAGGGGAGACATTTAAAGTTTATTATGAAATGTTCTGTGACTTCCTAATGAATATTTTGATTTTTACTTTGAGGTGAAATCATTATAGCATTAACAAACATGTATTTCTTAAAGAATTTTAAAAATCTTGGGTTGGTGGGAATTGAGATGAGTCCAGGAAAGACTAAGAAAGAGTTTTCCCTTGGTACTAAAATAGCTTCTTGGGTTCAACATTACAAATTTATACCAAAATGGGATGGCTTCTTCAAATTAGGAAATTGTGATTTGCAGATATTAGAATCTAAAATTATAATAGGAAAATCTGAAGAAAACATACAAAAATGCCTTCACAATCTGTGAAAGAGCATTTGAGCATTTTGTTTTCCATGCAGGATGGAACACCAAACTAATTATTTGTTGATAGGCTAATCTTTCCCATCTTATCATTCCTGCAGACCTTATCTTCAGACACTAGAAGCATCTTATAGGTACTAAAGTGGATGAAAGATTTTTATTACTTGAGACATGTAAATTTCAGAAATGCCTTTGTTAGGACAGATATTCTCTTCAGATCAGACATTATTTTCTGATTCATAACATATTTTGGCTGCTGATAATCATAAATTCTGAAAGTTGAAGAGTTTAACTTCGCTAAATTTCATACATAGCCTTATTTTCATATTTTTATGTTATTAATGTTCTTTTTAAAAATATATTTCAACCCATTTTTACACCATGAAGATATTAGGATGCTCAAAATCAAAACCGACAATAACATACTGAAGTACATAAGAGATAAACCTTGTGCAATTCTACTTTCTCAATACCATTAAAAACTGGTATTGTTTCAGATATCAACCTGTAAGGCAACTGAAGAAAAGACAGTATCAACCATACTGAGACACTCACTATGATTATTGTGGTTCTGGAGATCAAACCCTGAGGCTCTCACATGCTGGGCAACTGCTCTACCACTTCTACGCCACTATTTAAGACACAATAAAAAACAGAAGAATCATTTTAGTTCATATGTTCTTTGTTGAGGTGAATCAAAATAATTGCATTAGCTTAGTATATAGGAATGGATTTTAATGATAATGAGGGGTTCTCAGAAACAAGAATAGAGAAGTAAATTATAATTAAGTGGGGGGGGGGATAACACTATCATTTTTAAAAGGCATGACTCTAGGGTTTCTCAAGATTCACACTATAGGCATTTTGCACTGGATAATTCTTTGTTGGAAGAGGTTGCCCTGTGCAAGTACCAGATTCCAGTAGCAACTCCAACTTAGTTGAAATAGATTCACTCTGGGGGTGATATTGCCATTGGTTGAAATATGCTTCTGTAGATATACAAATAGGGCAATATTTCATGTAGATATTGATTTTAGAGATACAGATGCTTATTTTAGAGCTATAGATGAAGATGGAAATAGCAGATGTACTGGTATAGATATAATTTATTTTTCACCTTAAATTGCACTGCACAGTGGCAAAGGTAAACATAAAGCTTTACAACCCAAAATTCAGTCCTGGGAAATAAAACAGCTGAAGAATTTTTTTAATTGTTTAGTTATAGATGGACACAATACCGTTATTTTATTTGTTCATTTTTATGTGGTGCTGAGGATCAAACACAGTGCCTCACACATGCCAGGTGAGTGCTCTGCCACTGAGTCACAACCCCAGCCCTGTAGAAGTTTTTGAGTACTATATTTCAAAATCCCAGGAACTCAATGACCTTTTTTGATTTACATAGTTCCCCCAGACCAATAAATCATATCCAGGGTATATGATGATTTGAATGAACAAGGGGTTGAAGAAGACATCAAAGAGGAGATCAAAAAATCCCTAGAGGTAAATGAGAACACATATACATCGTATAGAAATCTCTGGGACACTATGAAGGCAGTAGTAAGAGGAAAATTCATTGCGCTGAGTTCATTCCTTAAAAGGAAAAAAAAAACAACAAATAAATGACTTAACATCACACCTCAAAGCACTAGAAAAAGAAGAACAGATCAACACCAAGAGTAGCAGAAGACAGGAAATAATTAAAATCAGAGCAGAAATTAATGAAATTGAGACTAAGGAAACAATTCAAAGAATTGACAAAACTAAAAGTTGGTTCTTTGAAAAAATAAACAAAATTGACAGACCCTTAGCGATGCTAACGAAAAGAAGAAGAGAAAAAACTCAAATTACTAACATTCGTGATGAAAAAGGGAATATCACAACAAACACCTCAGATATACAGAATATAATTAGAAATTACTTTGAAAACTTGTACTCTAACAAAATAGAAAACACTGAATGCATTGACAGATTTCTAGAGTCATATGATTTGCCTAAACTGGATCTGGAGGCTATACACAATTTAAACAGATCAATTACAAGCGAAGAAATAGAAGATGTCATCAAAAAGCTACCAACAAGGAAAAGTCCAGGACCTGATGGGTTTACAGCTGAGTTCTACAAGACTTTCAAAGAAGAATTAATACCAATGCTCTTCAAACTATTTCAAGAAATAGAAAAAGAGGGAGCTCTTCCAGACTCTTTCTATGAGGCCAATATTACATTAATTCCAAAGCCAAGCAAAGACGCATCCAAAAAAGAAAACTTCAGGCCAATATCTTTAATGAACATAGATGCAAAAATCCTCAACAAAATTCTAGCAAATCGGATACAAAAACATATCAAAAAGATAGTGCACCACGATCAAGTGGGGTTTATTCCAGGGATGCAAGGCTGGTTCAATATTCGGAAATCAATAAACATAATACATCACATCAATAGACTTAAAGATAAAAATCATATGATTGTCTCAATAGATGCAGAAAAAGCATTTGACAAAATACAGCACCCCTTTATGTTCAAAACACTAGAAAAACTAGGAATATCAAGAACATATCTCAACATTATAAAAGCTATAAAAGGCCCAGAGCTAACATTATCTTAAATGGAGAAAAATTGAAAGCATTTCCTCTAAAAACTGGAACAAGACAGGGATGCCCCCTTTCACCACTGCTATTTAACATAGTATTGGAAACTCTGGCCAGAGCAATTAGACAGACGAAAGAAATTAAAGGGATCCACATAGGAAAAGAAGAGCTCAAATTAGCACTATTTGCTGATGACATGATAATGTACCTAGAAGACCCAAAAAACTTTACCAGAAAACTTTTACAACTAGTAAATGAATTCGGCAAAGTAGCAGGATACAAAATCAATACCCATAAGTCAAAGGCATTTTTATACATCAGTAAAAAAAGCCTCTGAAAGGGAAATGATGAAAATGACCCCATTTACAATACCATCAAAAAAAAAAAAAATACCTGGGAATCAACTTAACAAAAGAGGTGAAAGACCTCTATTAAGAAAATTATAGAACACACTAAGAAAGAAATCATAGAAGAACTCAGAAGATGGAAAGACCTACCTTGCTCTTGGATAGGTAGAGTCAATATTGTCAAAATGTCCATACTACCAAAGGCAATATACAGATTTAATGCAATTCCAATCAAAATTCCAATGTCATTTTTCAAAGAAATAGAAAAAGCAATCATAAATATGTAACTCTTAATAACTCATAGAATGATGGTGATGAGAGGGGAATGATTAATTTAAAGGATGGAAGCTGCTAGAAAATATACAAATTAAAACAAGACAAAATAAAAAAAAAAAAAACAAGGGATCTCGAAGAGTCTAAATGAAACAGAAGGGGAAAATCTATCAATGAACTTGATGCAGGCAATTGTACTGAGCAGAAAACAGAAGTGTTCCAAGTTAAAGGGCTTCACCAACTTTGCAGAATAGCCAACAAAAATAGATATGGAGATTAACACCCTGCACATTGCTCTCAAGGGTCGAGTGAAAATTTTCAAGATAAAAATATAGTTACCTACCAAAGAATGATAATCAATTTGGTTTTAGTCATCTCATTTGTAATACCTGAAATTAGAAGAAAATGGATTCTTAATTTCCTGTGGGAAATTATATTTAGCTATACATCTATTCAACCAATGTACAGTTCAAACTAATCATAATTTATTTAAAGTGTTAAGAATTTCAACTGACTTCATCATTTATTGGCAAAAGGACTAAAAGAGATAATAAAATAAAACTTTGAGAAGCAGGAGATAATGGATCCATTGAAATAAAGAAAGGAAGAGGACATTTGTTCTGAAGACCTGGGATACCAATCAAGACTAAGGAAGGGCATAGACTAGACAAGCAAAAAAGGTATACTTTTGTAAAAATGATATTTCAAGGGAGAATGAAATAAAATCTTAGAAAATATGATTATGGCAATACTAAATAAAAAGTAAAGGTAGTCTAACTCTAAAGAAAACAAACTGAAGAACATGTAACCAATATGAAGAAAATTAAAATGAGTCAGAACTTCAAGCTCTTGCTGAAGAATCCATAAAAATTGAAGGTAAGACTATTCCCCTTTAAGTGACATTTAATCTGAAAATTTGAATGCATAAAAAACTACCCACATTTTATGTAATAAATATTACTTTGTACCCATAATTTTATTTAAGAATTATTGATTCTTTTTCTTTTTGGTTCACAATGATGAGGCAAAAGTTATTCATATTGAGCCAGGAACAGTGGCACATACCTGTAATCCCAGAGACTCAGGAGGCTGAGGCAGGGGGATGGCAAGTTCAAAGCCAGACTCAGCAGATTAGCGAGGCACTTAGCAGCTCAGCACGACCCTGTCTCTAAATAAAATATAAAAAAGGACCGGGGATATGGCTCAGTGGTTAAACACCCCTGGGTTCAATTCCCAGTATTAAAAAAAAAAAAAAAAAAAAGTTAATCATATTGAAATACACCATTTTTCGTTATACAGTTCTATGAAGTTGATAAATGAATGCAGTTCTGGAACCATTTTCACAAACACAGTTCAAAATATTTGCTTTATTTGCTTTGCCCTGAAAGTAGTTTTGAAATGGTTGCCTCTCAAATCACTGGTGTGACTCCTGACCCATTATTTTTTTTCACAATGTCATAAATGTAAAGATATAGTAGGTAGTTCTGTTGATTTGTTTCTTTGTTTGGTCTGGCTTTTTTTTTTTTTTTTTTTTTTTTTTTTACTTAGAATTATGTCTTGTTATTTACCCAAATAATTACATTTATCAGGAGTGTGGTTTTTTTTTATTACAACAACTATTTCATGTTACAGATGTACTAGGTTACTTATGTATTCAGCACCTGATGTATACTTGGTTCATTTCCAGGTTTTTAGTAATGTATCTATCTGGGTTAAACCAGGAGATATGTCTCAATCTGTTCTCTGCTGCTAGAAAAGACTACTACAGAGTGGGTAATTTATAAAGAAAATAAATTCATTTTTCACAGTTTTGGAGGCTGGGAAGTCCAATGTCAAGGTGCTGGCATCTGGAAAGGGTTTTTTTTTTTTTTCTGTGTCATCTCATAGTGCTCATAGTCAAAACAGCACGACAGACAAGGGGATATGTAAGAAACAGCAAGAGGGAGTCAAACTCACTCTTCTGACAGGCTCACTCTTTTGATAATGAGCCCATTCCCATAGCAAAGATCCAATACTTCTTAAGGATAATCACTTATTTTAAAAGTTTCAACTCTGAACATTATCGCTTTGCTGACTACTTCCAGGATACACACTTTGGGGAACATATTCAAACCACAGCAAGACAGAATTACATGGTTATTTGCATAGTTTAATGTTTATATAAAAAGTCTAACATGAAAATTTAAGTAATGGGGGATCAACAAGGTAGAGGAAAAAAGAAACTCTGAAGAAGATGTAATACCAGAAATAATGAGAGTCATCACATTTGAGGCTGAAATAAAACACTTCAACAGAAGGCCCCCACTCTTCCCAGGACTGAGACTGTGACTTAGTGAAGAGAGTGTAGTCATGAATCACAGGATGGGACAGAGTTTGGTGAAGGACTGGCAGTTCCCATTAAAAATCCACTCTGAGAAATGGAAGCTGAAATTTACTGAAAATTCCTCCTACTTTCATCTTGTTTACAGTTGTGTTGGCTCTTTGAAATATTTTATTTTCCATATAAATGTTAGAATTGACAATAAAAATAAAGAGTGTTGGGATTTTGATTGGAATGACACAGAATCTACAGAGGATTTTAGGAAGCATTACCCTGTAGCCATGTTGAGCTTTCGATTCATGAACAAACAGCATTTTACTGCTTCTTAACATTCAGAAGCAGCACATATTCTGATCATACAAAATGAATCACAATTAGTGAACAGAATGCAGAGTTCACCAACATAAACATAACATAAAGTCGTGAAATCACTGACAAATTTTTTTTCAGAAATAAGTGTATAAAAAAGGGAGAAAGAAGTATAAAAATGTTAATGTCACTATTTCAGAAATTAGGAAATCAACAGATGGTTTCCTTGCGTGACATTTTAAGGTGGAATTTGAAGACTATTGTACAAAATTGTGCAAGCAGCAAGGAGGCAGAGATTTCAGGGTGACAAGGTAATTTCTGGGGAAGAGAACAGGCAGAGAGAGAATGCTAGGGTGGACATTAGGTTTCATCATGAAACCTTTTTTGCTCTCTATTTTCTAAAGCACATGCTTATATTTATAGAAAGAAATTAACAAGAAAACCCTCAAAATTAATGGCTGTAGTGTCAGTGAGCTGTACTGGAATAAAGTTATCAATTACTAAATGGAGAATAGTAAATGCTATTTTGTTCTTTTCATTGAAGGATGAACCTTATAGAATCTATCATATCACATTATTCACTAGTAACTAACCAGTGCTTAAACATATCAGCTATTGAATATGTTAGATATGTCTGAACATAAGGCGGATGGATGATGTGGGATCACAATCAGATGGAGTACTGAAAAACACACGTAAGAAACCTGGATTCTCAATTCCTTTCCATCCTTCCACTGTTGAGTAACTAACCCTTATTCACATAAGGAAAGATAAAAAGAAGTTGGGGTGGGGCAGGAGTTGTAGCTAGGTGTTGTAGCTAGGTGCCTAGCATGTGTGAGGCACTGGGTTCAATTCTCAGCACCACATATAAATAAAATAAAGGTCCTTAGAAAATTAAAAACATATTTTAAAAAAGAAGCTTTAGGGAGCTTATTTCTGGAGATACTGGGGCTTTAAATGCTTTCATTTCAAGAACACTAAGCATGCAGCATTGTGACTGAGTTTTTGTAATGGTATATGAAAAAACAGCATTGCAAGGAAAGCCTACCATTCCTCACTACATGTTCACCAGCAGATTAGGAAACTTTTCTTTGGGAATAATAATTGGACTCAGAAGGGATAACTGACACTAATGGTTTCAACATGCTATAATGCAATGCCTGGACCTTACCTGATCACTGTTATAAAGGCCATTAATCAATAAGTTCCACTAATCTACAAGTTCCAAAGAGTACTTTAGTGTCACATTTTAAATTTTAAATAGGCAACTGAGAATCACCAGATATTTTTGGAAATCTCCAAATGAAAAAAAAAAGTAGGTTAGAGAAAGTCACAGTCACGTAAAACACAGATATTATAGAAAAAACTTAAAATCATTAAAATGTATACAAATTATATATAAATAATAACCTGAAAGAAAATAGAGGATAATTTGTCCAAAAGAAATAACAGAAAGGAACATTTAAATGAAAAATAATAAATTAATAGAAGTTCTCGTGTAGTGGCACCCCCTTTCTCCACACACACACAAAAAAAAAAATCTTAACTGGGCTTCTCCAGAAATCTTCACCATCACTGATTTTAGGACTGTCAGCAAAGGAGTTTCTAAAGAGTTCAATGTAGGTAAACTTCCTATTTTTGTGTTGCCCTATTTTACTTGGTCACTGGCCTGGAAGAAATCATCACTCCAGGTGCTAGATGCCCCCTTACTTATTTTTCACAAACATTTATCCAGTATAGTAGTGTGTAGAAGTGTTTTTGCAAATGCAAAGTGTGATAAAAGAATAAAAGGACAAATACTTTAAACATGGCCTCAGGCCTTGAGCTGGAGCTACCCGGAGATGTCTACATTTCTAAGATAAGAGAAGTTACCAATTGGGCTCCATGGTAACAGCTGGCAGGGGGAAGAAAGAAAGGGGAGAAGAAACTATCCTCTTCTCAGGTGTTGTCCTTGAAGGGTTAACTTGCCCAAAATAGTGAAAGAAAAAAGCTGCTTTTATGTGAACTTCTGAGCCCCTCCCCTTCTGCAGACTGTGAACTTCTGAGCCCCTTCCCTTACATGCTGGGTATAAAGTTCTGAAACTGCCTGAACTCCAGGTTCAGGGCATTGATTGATTACAGCGAAAGCTGTACCCTCTGGACCTGGATGCAGCCAAATAAAACTGTTTTGTGCTATCTTTGGTGCCTTGCCTCGTCTGTCCCTACAACATTTAAAACCTTTAAAAATTACAGAAGGAAGTTATATGTAAACTAATAGAAAATAGATTTATTATTATGAGATTAGCCTGTGAAGTTTCATAACTAAATAATAGATTTCAGAAAAACAATAAAGAACTTTAGGGAAATAAAAAAAGATATTATAAATATACAAATAAACAAAATTTTCAACAATTTGGAAGTATAGGTTCTAAGAAGATTAAAGAGGCCTTATATCTCCATGATAATTTAGATTCCAGCCTCTGGATGCAGGTCACATAAAAACCAAACAAAACAGAACAAAACTACATTAGAAAGGAATGGTCATTAGCATAGGGATTGCTGCTATCCAGTCCTGATAGAAGACATTTCCCACCCATTCTAAACTCATCCATTTCAGGGACTATCCAAGGCATCACAAATTGAACAAATTAAAGGCACTGCTGGGAGGGTTCAGAAAGAAATGAAGAAAATGTTACTGAAAACTGGAGGAAAAGGAAACCTCATTATGGTGACAGGAAATTAGATGGAATAGTACCCAATAATTACATGCAAAGCTGAGCTTATATATAACTAATATGAAGACTAAGCTGAGGAGACTTCTAAGCAGTATGCTGAATTAGAAGTTTGTTTCCTCCTGTTGCTTATAATAAAATTTGAGAGCAAAGAGAGAGACTAAGAAAAGGATTGTCAAAGAAAAAGAGCTTGGTTTGGGAAATTCTCAGCCTATCCAGATTGCAGAGACACTAAAATTAGGAGATTCAGTGCCAAGAAAGAATATTTTGGAGAGATAGCCAAGGGTGTGGCTGGAAAACCTTTCACTAGTGCTTTGGAAGGATCAAAAGGGCAGAGTATTCAAGTAAGCATGTATCTCTTTGAAGAGATTAGACAAGTGACTCATGGATCCCCTCAACCATCTAAATAGAAGCCAAGATAAGAGATGGCATTATCCAGCAAAGATCAGTGCATGAGCCTCTGGTCTAATGGAGTGAATCCCTGAAACACACAAGGGATATTTTCAAGATTCATGAGAATGTTAGGCCCACAAACATACTCATTGCCAGCATGGACTAAAATAGGAACAGAGAGAGAACAAAATGGAAGGGATGCTGTTTATCTTCCAAATTCCATAGATAAGAAACAAGATAACAAAACTATTCAGGGGCAAACAGGTAGCATCTCTAGTACAGAGACTGAGACACAAAAGGTTGTCTGTCCAGCTAGATTGTGAAATTGCTTGGAACTGGTGATTCCTTTTTTTTATTGTTGTTAAATCAAGTCTACTCAAAAAAATAATTATAAGTAGTACTGTTATCCTGTGATTGAACTTTAGAACATAAGATACTTTAGGGTTTCACGGATTCCCTGATGGAAATGAATTTCGCCCTTGATCATATGATACTGAAAGCCCAGCCCACAGATTATTTGGGAGATTGATGTGATAAGATCTGGGCTTTTTCTGATGATGAGATTCAGATGTCATTTTGGACTTGTGATGATGCACTATGGCTTGAGATTCTGGGCACCTTGGAAAGGGATGACAACATTTTGGGATAGACATGAATCTTTAGGGATCAGAGGATAGAGGATGGTAGAAGAATAAGGACCCTCTCAGATACCTAAAACTTAATCCCTGAAACCTAAGAATATTAATTTATGTGTAAAAGAGATTTGGGGATATTAAATTAAGGATTTTGAGATTGGGAGATTACTTTGGATTATGTGGGTATATCCAAACATAAAGATCCTTATAAAAAGGAGGGAGTGTAGCAAGACAGCCATGGGCTGTGTGTGTGAGCTATGTGCATTTGAGCATATGAGGGGACTGGGCTGATGTTACTGCCTGATAGGGGTGTGGGATGTAATGTGTGCCTTTTCTCTCGCTCTGCCTTGGATCCCACACAGCACCTGAGATGGGTGTGACTTTCCAAAATGTCAGTCAATCTGCTGACCACAAGACATCACCAAGCAAGACTCCACCCTTCGAAACCTTATCCCTTGCCTTATTTGGGTAGAACTTTCTCGAATGTCTTTTCCCCAAAAAGTAGAAAGTTTCAGGTGTGCTCCATCTCTCTCTTGCTCCTTGCAGTGTTGGAGTTGACCCTTGGGGTCACCAAGCCGAGCTGTTCTGCCTTAAAAACTTATGTTTGTGTGCTGCGTGGTTTCTTCATGTTTTCTCAATTATTGATACAGCCAGCTCCTTTGAACCCAGTTCATATCGCCAGGCCAGGCAACTGGTGATAAGGGAGAAAAGTAAAAATCAGAAAAAAAGTTATAATATCGATGATGTGAGGAAAGGTGGACAAGGAGGAGACATTTGCTGCTGACTTTAAAAACGTAGGATGGCATCTTCTATTTCATCACTTGAAATTTGTCTGTTTAAATTTTGTATATCATCCTGATTCAATTTGAGCAAATCATATGACTCTAGGAATTTGTCGATACCTTCAATATTTTGTATTTTATTGGAGTACAAGTTTTCAAAATAATTTCGAATTCTCTTCTGTGTTTCTGTAGTGTCTGTTGTGGTATTTCCTTTTCAATTGTGTATGTTAGTAATTTGAGTTTTCTCTCTCCTTCTCTTTGTTAGCCTGACTAAGGGTCTGTCAATTTTATTTATTTTTTTCAAAGAACCAACTTTTTGTTTTGTCAATTTTTTCAATTGTTTCTTTTGTTTCAATTTCATTAATTTCAGCTCTGATTTTAATTATTTCCTGTCTTCTACAACTTTCGATGTTGGATTGTTCTTCTTTTTCTAGAGTTTTGAGATGTAATTTTAAGTCATTTATTGTTGACTTTTTCTTCTTTTGAGGAATGAACTTAATGCAATGAACTTTCCTGTTTAGAACTGCCTTCATAGTGTCCCAGAGATTTTGATATGTTGTGTCTGTGTTCTCATTCACCTCTAAGAATTTTTTAATCTCCTCCTTGATGTCTTCTGCAACCCACTGTTCATTCAGTAGCATATTATTTAGTCTCCAGGTGTTGAAGTAGCTTTTATTTCTTATTTTACTATTTATTTCTAATTTTATTCCATTATGGCCTGATAGAATGCAGGGTAGTATCTCTATATATTTATATTTGCTAAGAGTTGTTTTGTGGTATAATATGTGGTCTATTTTAGAGAAGAATCCATGTGCTGCTGAGAAGAAAGTGTATTCACTCATTGAAGGATGAAATATTCTATATAAGTCAGTTAAGTCTAAGTTATTAGAGGAACACTAGAATGGCCAATGTTAGGGAAGGAAAGGGAGGAAGTAAAAAGATTAAAAAAAAAAAAAAAATGGTAGAATGAGATGGATATCATTACCCTAAGTGCATGTTTGAAGACACGAATGGTGTGAATATACTTTGTATACAATCAGAGGTATGTAAAAATGTGCTCTATAAGTGTAATATGAAATGTAATGCATTCTGCTGTCATATATAACAACTTAGAATTAAATTTTTTTAATTAAAAAATAAAAATGCAGGATGGGGCTATAAGCAAAGAAATGTAGGAGGTATTGAGAAGCTAAAAATGTCATGGTAACAGATATTTCTTTGAAAATAAGTTGCGATAGTTTTAAGATTAATTTTATGGATTTTCCTCCATAAACCTGATACCTTCACCTTCTCTCATCTTCTACCAACCCTGGGTTTGAACTACAGGAGAGAAGGATGCAGAAAATAGCAATTTAATGCAACACAGGCATTTTACTAGATGGAATTCACAGAAAATTTAGAACAAAGGATGCTAGAATTTTTATAGAGGGATTTATGGAAAAATGAGTTCCTTGGTTGGTATTCCACAGGAGTTTCTCATTCTTCATAGGAAAGAAGTGACCAGCATGTGCACTGGACCACACCATAAGTAAATTAAGCTGATGAGTGTCATTTTAGGGACACATCCACACAAGCATAAATTTGAAAAAATAAACTGAAGCATTAGCATTCTAGATGAATGTCACAGTGGAGGGTGGTGTCCAAGCAAAGACACCCTTTTGAAAAAATACTTGAGGTAAAGATGTTTGCAAAGTTAAAGTGCCCAAGTCAATTCAAATGAACTTGTATTATAGTAAACCAGTAATTTTGTAGTAACTTGTGGTAACAGCCATAGGAGGTTCACATACCAAAATATTAATCCAGCATGAAAGTAAAATAAAGGTCATTTGAGACATATGGATCCAAAATTCATTTTCTATACTCTCTCCCAAGAGAATCTTGAAGGATATGTCTTTCACACAGAAGTAAACTCTAAAAGAAAAAGACATGGTAGACATGGTATCTTAGCAACCAAAAATACAATATAAGAAATGTGTGACTTTTTCCCCCCAGTAGGCTTCCTTTCCTTTAACAGTTACACAATAACAGGATACTGCAGCTCCCTCAGAAACTACCTTTTTTCCCCCACTAATGATTGACAGCCATAGCTTACCAACTAGAAGATCTAAACATTGGAGTATGGAATTTTGACAAGTGCAAAGTAGGAGAGGTATCTATAAAGTTTGACATTGAATAGTGGTTATTTCTTATAGAACAGAAAAAAATGTACCAGAACAAGAACAGCTACAGGATTTGTACTGAGCTCACTCTGTGTTCATTGTTGAATTAAACTCTTAACACACTGGCTAATACAATGCACTTGCTACAACTTTTATTTTGTAATTTATTCTAATAGATGAGGAACTGAGACCTTAGAAAGGTGAAAGAACTTGCTGGTGCTATAAGATTATTGAACAAACAGGTTAAATGAGAATTGGCATATTTCTGTTCACACCATGGGCTGCCATGCCAGCTTCATGCTGGATAACATCAACTAGTATCATGTGGAAAATTTTCCTTTTTCACATAAAGAGTAAGGGGCCAAAGAGAACCAGTCACAAAGTAATGAGTTATTCCTGCTTGCCTAGCTAAACACTCATTAGTGTCACAATCATTTTAACAGCAATTTGAAATACAGCCACTCACCTGGAGATAGTTAAGACCCAATGGTATGTATTTACCTGCCATGAAAAATGTTTTCCTTATACATAGCACCTAAAAAGTATGGAATTTGATTTCCTTTTGCACAGCTGGAAAAGCTCAGTAACCAATTCGCTTTTCATGGTGTGTATCATCTGATTGTAGGCAGTGCCAGAAAAGAGATGAAAAAGGATTTGAACAAAATATATGGTTTTAAGTGAATGTCTAGCATATACATGGATTTCATATTATATTCTGAGATTCTTTTTCAACAGAATGTGAAAATACCTAATGAACTAATTAATCCAACTAGAAACCCACAAAGATGTGTTGATTTTTATTTAGAAAGAGTCAGCAAGTATGGATTGCATGCTTATTATGTGCTTTTTCTCTGGTACATTTCATCAGTTATAATGCTGTCAGCAATTGCATGAAGAGTGTTACCCGGGATCCTTTGACAGAGAGGTCAATTTACTCACAGAATGGTAGCTAATTATTAACAATAGCATCATCTGAAGCCAGTATCCCCACATCTGTGATAGTTATGTTGATTATTTTTTTCCCTACATTTTAAAAGAACACTGGGTTACTGAGATGTATACTATCCAAAATGTTAAAAGCAAACACTTCATTCAGTAAAGATGGATGGACACATTCTCTTATCAAAGAGGTAATTTAACAAACCATGATTTCTATTTTGGTATAATTAAAAGGCAAAAATTCAATTTCCGAGTATAACCAAGAGAGTCACTTCAAGTAAGTTGATTATAATAAAGGGGTTCTAGAAAGTTAAAAGAGCTGATCTTGCCTCAGAAGCTCTAAAATATTTAATAAATTTGAAAACAAAACATATTAGTTAAGTGTTAATTTTACTCAATTACTTATCCTCGATTTCAATTTCCAGGAGGAAATTATTACTTAGTTTGCACAGCAGGATATATATATTTTTTACTGTGTAGTACTTTCCAGGAAATTATTTTATACAAATTAACCTTTAGACTACTAGTGGAAGGTGACAGATTAAGCATAGGCATTTACCTCCTTCCCTTCCAATATCCTGTGAAAATAAAGAAAATTTAGTTTAAGATGTGTAAATCCAAAACATGGTTCTGGAATGCAGAAGTATGCTATTAATGCATTGCACCAATTCTAAGCATTTCTGAAGCAGAACACTATTTTGGGATTGAGAAGTCACTGAATAGAGTATCTGTAACCCAAAACAAGCAGGAGATCATTGCTTGGAGAGAATTATCTTTCCCTTCCTCTACCACCAGAGAAAATAGGCTCTGAGTGAACACACACCGAGAACACAAAATAATCCAGGAACAGGCAGATGCAAACCATCTATAGAACACCTTGGCTACCTATTTTCATCCAGCTGTTGGGAAGAGCAGAACTTTTCTTTCTAGATTGCTTTGCTGACATCTCACCATCTATCCAACCTCTAAATCAGAGTTCCAAAGGACTAGAGCAAGTGATTTTCTCTTTTCTATACTCTTTCTTACTTGATTTAAGCTTTTCTCATTGCTTTAATGTCATCCATTGATGACTGCGGTATTTCTCATCCGGGGATTGAGCTCGATCTCCAACCTGTTAGCTCGGGGCTCTGAATCTGAGTTCTCCCTAACCTGGGATTGAGCTGTATCTCCAACCTGTTAAATCAGGGCTGTGAATCCGAGTTCTCCCTAACCAGGGATTGAGCCCGATAATCTGAGTTCTCCCTTGGTCACGCAAATGAGTTTGAACCCAAGCTCCTTCCGGTTAAATGCCTGGGAGTTTGAACTTGGCTCCTCTTTGCTGATGAGATGCCATTTTATGCAACTATATTAGGAATTAACTTTGTCTGTATATGCTCTTGATGTATTTCTACTGCTCTTGATGTATTTCTACTGTATGACCACCAGGTTCTAATACATTTAATTATCAAAAGTAAAACCAGTTCTATGGCCCTTTGGAATCTAGCCAGAAGCTGGCTAAACTAGCAAGATAAGTTTTTTTTTTTTTTTTTTTTTTCAGCTAAGATTAGCTTTTGCAAATAGCCCCTCCTTATAGGGCATAGTATTACCCATTGAATAGCTAATGGTCTTTTTGTGTCTGTAAAAGACTCTCCCTTATCCTTCAGCAAATCTAGGATAGATAAGATTGATCAATAGTAGGTACTTAGGATAACTATTTTGTTTTCCCTGATTGACCCTGGAGTGTCCTGAAATTCTTTAAAGTAACCTTCTATAGTTAATTACTGGAATTATTTATTGTAATCTCCCTTACTGGAAATCTTTAATGTAACCTCCCTTACTGGAAATCTTTAATGTAATGTCCTTTACTGGAATTCTTTATTGAAATCTATGCTTGAAATGTAAATTGCTGTGTTTGCTGGGATGTATAAAATCCATGCTGAAAAAAGTAAAATTAGAGAAGAAGGATTTCTGCAAACTGTCTTATGTGTGGATTATTTTCATTTCTTCGACGTTTGGTCGGGCTGACCTTGACATCTTTGCTGAAGCTGGCCTTCAGCAGATGAGTTCCATCTTAAATATCTGAAGCTCATACCTCGACTTTGGGATCCAGAATCTCTACTGACATGTCTGGTGCGATATTTCAAGAGTTCTGTGTAACTACAGTATTCAACTATGAACCTCACAGCAACATTTCCATCTATGACGGGCCATTTGTCCTGTAGTATTTACCAAATAGCTGGGGGGGTGTCACAGACTACAGCATCCAGGCTTGCTAAGTACTCTATGATGTTCACAGAACAAAGGAGTTTCCTAATGAAGCACACTTCAGTACATATTCCCATTGCACAGCAACACATGACTGTGATTTGAACCTCAAACTGTAGCTTTTTTTTCCCAAAATCACCACATTTTTACCAACTTTGGAATGTAGCCACGTGCTTGAAACTCCCTGTACCTCTAGCACACCCAAATCTGTCTTCACCTTCTAAAATTAGAGATCTGTGTCAAATCATACCTCTTAAGAGAGGCTTTACTTGACTCTTCCCCCAAAACAGTACCATCAATATTGTCTATTGGAAGATGTCAAAGTAAGATGTTTCTGTCCTACTACTTTGTAATTATTTTATTCATTTGTTTTTACCATCTTTTTCTATGAAGTTTAAGTTCTAAGTGAGAAGGCACCAAATCTGTGCTGATGACCATTATGAACCAAAAACTTGCAATAGTAATAGTATGTACTCATTAAAAGTTTTTGAATGATGGGATGAATGAATGAGTGGATGAATTGGAATTAAGAATGTCTCATGTGCAATTTTGGGAAATTGGGGGAAAGTGAATGAAATTATAATTGTATCCTCATCTTATGTGCAAAGGGCAATCAATACTACATAAAGTTGATGAATGTAGAAATAGGAATAGTATATTTGCCAACAATATTATGATGTCAAAGTGAAAGGATTCATGTGGACACTTAATTAACTTCCTTCTAAATGTACAATTTGATTAATCACAGTCTACCAGTCAGCAAATTCTGCTGTTTTTAATATGTATAACTCAGCATGATGATAAATTAGTTAAATACATTCCTTTATTTACCTTTCACATGTATTTACTTGTTTATGTTTTACTGTTCTAAATTATAATGGCCATCATAGTTATCTACATTGGTCTTTAGAATAAATTCAACATGTTTTGTTTTAAAATGTAGGTGAAGTTATTTTAAATATCTGACAAATCTATAAAACAGTTCTATGAAAGTTTAATAATAACTCAACATAATTAAAAAGTATATAGATAATGTCCATTGTTTTCAAATACTAGAGTATATGAGAATGGTCAAAACTTTGATCCTGGACTTAGAAAAGAGAAAACTACTAATGTCTGTTTTACACTTATTTGTCATTGGCCCTCTACCAAATCCTTGCTCTTCACAAACCCTCAGAAGAACCTTGAGAGATGAAAAATACTAAAAACTTGCTAAAGTTTCTATGTTAAATGTATGGCTAAATGTGTTAAAATCCTTTTTTTTTTTTTGACTATTTGTGACATATTATTTTTCTTACAAAAATGTAAACATTATGGAACTTTGTATTTAAAAGTACTAAGTTGTAGTTCTATTTTGCTTTTATGCAACTTTTATAGAACTACAAATTAGTACTATTTAATTGGTCATTTAAAGATAATTGGTGGCATAATATGATGTGTATTTTGGCAAAGACATGATATATGCATGCGAGTAGGTAGGTATGTGGCTATTTATTCAACTTATTTGGAGTGGAGCTTGGCTGATAAAACATGGCACAGCTAGAACATTCCTTAGTATCTTTTGCCACTAACAAATATAGCAGTGTTTTCAGTGGTAGAAAGGTGAATAAAAAATGATGGTTTTGAAAGCAATGTTTTGATAAATTAAAATGAAATTTACTTTAGACAATAAGATTTATTAATTGTGAGTACAGATAATCACTTAGGATGATTTTGGCTTTCATGAAGAGAAATCAATCTGTAATAATTAAAATTGAGTTATTACAATAGATTATTCCAAAAGAATTTGACTTTTTATTAATGCCAGCACTCAGATTTTGAAGAAGACCAAACAACCTTATGCAATTTCAATTCTTTCCTACTCCATGCATAAATAACATTTTTCCTTCTGAGCACACTTTTCAAATGAGGGATTTGGAGATTAATATTCAGCTAACCAAAGATAGTTCTATCTTTTTAACAAGTGTTATTGCAATTCTTATATTGGAAGATGAATGTTGAAAACCTACATAAAAACTCAACTCTAAAGGTAATATTGAAAGAAGCCTCAGATCATTTGTCAAAACAAATAAAAGGTGAAAGAAACATATATTTGGCCTTCTCATGTTTGCATCCTCTAAGTGTTTATGTGGCTTTGTAAACATTTCTTCAAGGTAAACATCAATGTCACTGATAATGAAAAAAATTCATGCACCAGAAAATTAAATGATTATGCTTATTAAAATGTTCAGATAATGCCAATTTATATCATTAGATAATATCTTTCAAAGTATACTGATATTCAATTTCATTTTGGATTGTTCTTAATGATTTCTAAGGACTGTCTTAGTTCAAATCTAAAGTTAATGGATTCTAAGCCAATGTGTGTGTGTAGCTATATAAAAATTCTCAGAAAGTCAGAATATGCACATACTTGAATCATGATGGAGATCTTTGATGCTATTTATATTGTAAAAATATCATATTACTAAATATAATATTGTTAGATTCTAACATTTAATACTTCAATATTATTCACATTTTGCACATCAGGTAATTGTCATTTATAGTAGAGATAAGGGTTATAAAAAGAGTTAAAAATCACAAGGCAGAAGAAAAGTGGTTTATTCAGAATCAGCTGTCACTTTCCTTAAAAACAACTGAATATTAAAATACCTTTCAGAATATTTCTGTTTTCAAAGTGTTGAAAGTAAACAAGCCTTAAGAAACTCAAGTCTCATGATTAACATTACATATTTGTTATCAAAACAGCATATAGAGTTATCCTTTTACACTTAGATACAAATTTAAAGTCCCTGTTTACTTAGAAACTTACCTTATGTTGTGAGAAAAAAGTTTTTTTTAAAAAAATTCCAAGATAAATATGCCCTTAAAATCAGAGTTTTAAAGTTGAAATGGGTAAATAGATGCTGATCTTCATTTTGTTGACATATGCTTATTATGTGTTCCAGTTACCAATTATTGCATGACGCATCAAACTAAACAGTAGTGTCAAAGAACAACTTATTATGTTCGTGGATTATGTAGGTCAGGAATGCAGAGCATCAGCGGGAATGGCTTGTCGTCCCTTATTCATGATATCTGGATACCTAATTGGGAAGACCTCAATGTCTGGGAGTGAATGAGCCCTGGAATCATCTGGAATCTTTCTGAAATTTGTATTTGGCAAAGCTGGCTTAAGAAAGTTCAGAGACCAGGCGTGGCTGGGGCTGCCAACTGAAGCTTCTACTCTGGGTTACTATCAGGAAAGCCACGTGTCTTGGGCTGCATCTTAACCTTCATGGTGATGACATTAGGAGATGGAAGCTTTTGCAGATGATGAGGGCTTAAGGATGAAGCTCTCACGAAAGAATGCGTACCTTATAGAAGAGGCACTGAGGACCTCTTTCATCCCTCCTGCCACGTGAGAACTCAGCAACAAGGCATGATTGATGAATCATGAAACAATCCTTCACAAAATGCTGACTCTGTCCCTTTCTTGATTATGAGCTCTAGAACTGTGGTCAATATATTTCTGTTCTTCATAAGCTATCCAATTTGTGGTATTTGATTACAACATCCTAATTGAACTAAGTTCTCAGGATCGTGCTTCAATAAAAAGGCAGAATTTCATGACATATTATTGCAGCCTCAAAGTCACAGAGCTTCCTCTGCTATATTTTGTTGGGGCAGTCATCTCATCCAAATTCAAGGGAAAATGGCATGGCTGCACCTCTTGATGGAAAAGCATCAATGAATTTGTGGCCATGCTTTTAAACCACAAGAGTCTACCTACTATACCCAAACCATTCATGTCTCTTCTACAAAGTAATTCCAACCTTTGCCAAGATCCCTAAAGGGTCTTATATTGACATGGGATCATCAAGTTGGAGCTCATGTTCAAATCTCAAATTGAAATCAAGTGCAGGTATAGATTACATTTCTTATGTAATATTGCTCTTGATGCCTGGAAGAGAAAATATAACTCCCTTGCCCTCAATATAATACAATGACGGGGGAGTTAAAGATAATGCAACAGAGAAGTTCTATCAAAATAACAGTATTTATCACAAAGTGATTTAGTTACTACTTTTATATGCACATTCTACTGATTATAACCTATGTGACAAATTTAAAAATGTGATTTTAAATATTTGATACCTATAATTTTTTTATTCTTTTTTAAATATACATGACAGTAGAGTGTATTTTGACATATTATGCATACTTATTCTAATTAGGATCCGATTCTTATGGTTGAACATAATGTGGAGTTTCACAGCTGGTGTAGTCATATGGCAAAGTTATATTCACTCTTCAGCAGGCTCAACTTATAATCAATTAGACTTCATCAGTTCAAAGTAGCGAAGGATGATAATGTAATATTGTATTCAATTTCACAGAAGCAAGAAGGGGAAACCACAATCTAGATGATCAAATATTTAGTGATCTGGCCAGTAGATTAATGATGTGTGGGGAAGATGAAAACCTGCTGAAGCTTGAATAGTGTCCTGGGGTTATGAAAACAGGTATGACTAATTGCCATAGGATATTGGATGCCAGGTTGTTTCACGGAAATAGGGAAGAAAAGAAACTGCTAGTCACAAACATTTTACCTCATGAAATTGAGAGCAACTTCCTCTGCTCTTAAATATTATAACTACCACAGTGTTTCCCAAGGTAAAATATATATATATATATATATAATATAATATATATATATATATATAATGTAGTGACTATTGAAATGTAAAAAGATTAGTAAGTACACACTACAATACAAAGTTTTTGGCTGAAAAAACTTCTAATCTGGAGACTGATAAAATATTGTAACTCTGAGCAGAAAATAAAGAAAGATGTTTTGCTATTCCATAGCTCCAGAAATTACAATTAGAAATAAAATAATTATGTGGATTAGATCAACTGAACCTTTATCCCAGACAAATAACATGTTCGGTACTTAGAATATATGGGAAATAAAAACAAAGGATGAATCTCCATACCCTAGAGCATTTGGGAATTCCCTACTGAATTCCTTGCAGTCACGTGTTTGAATGAAACCAGTTTAATCTCTCCAATGACCTATAATCTGAAAGTCAAGAAATTCTGATTCTTCATTTTAAGGCTACATAGAGGACTCTATTTGACAGTACCAGGACTCTCAGTCTGGTCCACTTCCTACATATTACACTCATTTAATGCTAAGCTTGCAGCATCTGAGACCCATAGACAACAATGCTTTAGTTGGGGGGAATGATTCACTGAAGTTCTTCACCTGTTCCCAGGCTGATTCTAACACCAGGGTCTATAAAGAATGCACAGGATTCTTGGGAAAAAGGTGTGGTCCTTAAAATTAAGTAAAGGTTTCTCCCTGGCACTTCCCAGGAAAAAGGAGGTAGGAGGGGAATTCCCTGACTGCATACAGGAATTTCCACTGCCCTCTCTTTCAAGTTCTGGGAAATAAGAAACACTGAACAGTAATTTAAAGCAATTAAAATTGAGGAGAATATATTGATACCTTAACTTAAAAAGCAGAACAAGAGACATATTATGTAGTTCATATGCTCTCACAGTAATCAGAAAAAAAATGAAAATTATAAAAATGATTTAAATGTATCTATTTGTATATTATCTATCTATCTACTTCCCTATGTAAACTCTACCCTACCAGACAGCAGAGACTAATTTTTTTGTTTTTTCCCTTAGAAACATTAATGGCATTGACATGCACTTTGATTTAGATAGCTTACATAGTCCTGAAAAGAATTTGCTTAAATAAAACTATAACAAATTGATTGTTAAAGTAACTAATGAAATTTAAAGTTAATTATTTTGTAAAGTGCACATTTCAGCTCTAATATGATTGTTCATTTTAAACCAAAATTTGGTTTTCTTGCAATACAACCATAAGTATAAATGGATGATGGATTTGTAAATAAATAGAAAGATGTCATGAAGCAATATTATATTACAAATAAAAGAAAATTACCACTGTGAATATTAGAAGATTTTGTCATCTTATAAATTTTCAACTAATTTATCTGAGAGATAATTATATTTACAAAATGATTGCTATAGAAAAATTTAAAATAGTAGAGTTGAAAGTATCATATTTTATGAAATCCTTTCCAAAATTTTACCTTACTAAACAATAAGCATAAATACAACACCCAGTGGCATGACCTCTTGAGATACTAGCTTACCCACAAACACATTGAAGGTTTTTGAGACTGTCTCAAAAAGCAATCCAATATTTACATACTATGGCTCAGGGAAGAGATGCTAACTCAACTTATTCTCCCTCAGGCCACTGTCTAGACCACAGGAAACCTGGTCAACAGCCTATGGGACATCACGAGCTTCAGACTCAGAAGTTTCCATAATGCCGTGGCCAACAGCTAGACACTGTGAGTCACTGCCACAAAGGCAACCAAAGTCAGCACACGGGAGCTGTTTAGACAGTGATGGACCCAACATCAAAGTCAGGCCAAAGGAACATCTAACAGCTTTAAGGACTGATTTATCTTCGATTCAGTGGAATTTCTGGATTTAGCAGAATCCAGAAAGCTTTGCCAGAGCAAGAAAAGTACGAAAGATTAGAAACAAACAACTTTTCATAACTTAGCTTGCTCTGGAAAAGGAACTACTAGATTAAAGGATTTAATCTAGTTAGTTATAGATAGTCAAACCCATGTCAATATTCATGTTTCTGTTCATATATATACATGATTATCTGTCTAAATAGGTGAATGGTAATACTACCTCAGATGAGGTTAAATGACTGATAAATGGGATAGTACAATTGAAATGAATTAGAATTTTAATTACATATATTGGAGCATGTGTACAGATATATACATACACATACACATGCATGCACACATTTTCTTAGAGTCTCTATATTCTTAGAAAAAAAGATGAAATAGCCAATCACATTGGCACATGTCTATGCTCCCAGTGATTCAGGAGGCTGAGGCAGGAGGATTTCAAGTACTAGGCCAGCCTCAGCAATTCATCAAGGCCATCAGTGTCTTAGCAAGACCACATCTCAAAATATAAAGAAATAAATAAAAAGGACTTGGGATATAATTCAGTAGTAAAATGCCCCTGGGTTCCACATCCAGTAACCCCCCCCTCAAAAATTAGAGGAGAAAAATTATAAAAAATATCTACCCATTCTTCCACACAAAAAATAAGTATGCCCAGTGAAGGTAGGTCGAGGGTTGATGCACTGGATGGGGAGTACAAATCACCTGTAATTATAACTCCTGGCCATTTTATTCACTGCAGAGAAATACAGCTCCACCAGCTTTATCTGTTTGTTTTGCACTGTCTTAAAGCTAAGCCATGCCCCTTGCTAGTGATTGGCTTATGAAACTAGACTTAGGCCAATCATCACATGGCATTAGCCAGATGATGGGAACTGGTTCAGTAAGGATAGTCACTGTGACTTATCCAGGCAGAGAGATCTAGGCAAATGTGTTTGAGAATTTGGGAAATGTATTTTTGAGTTGTTTTTTTTTCTGTTGCTTGCTCTCGTTCTTTGTTCCCTGCTCTCTCTGCAGCAAGTCACTGGAAAGTAAGTTCTCTCTTCCACACATTGTCATGTCCATGCAGGTCTGGAACTATTAGCAGCCTGAGAAAGAAGCTGCCTTATTGAAAAAAAGGTAGTGAGAAGAATTTCACAGGACAAGAGCCAGAATCAAAGGTTTAACCAACCCTGGACTCCTATTTTTATGA